>OZ035881.1:11443620-12043620 GCA_964034835.1 Muscina levida | reverse complement strand
CTCAACTAGAAACACGCACAAAACCGTACGTTTTATGTACTTTTTCTAAGGAAATAATACTTTCGAATTGTCTTCGATATTTCGAATTTGAATTTACTATAATATTTTTGAAAATTTTGCGAAATTTAGTATCAATTTTGGTAAGAAATTGAAAATAAAAAAAAGGAGTGTAGAAAAATATCTTAAAAAAGTACGCAAATTTATTACTTAGTTTCAAACAATCTAAAAAATATTTTTTTCGTTAGAAACAAACAGTTTCGAATTATCTTCGAAATTTCGAAAATGACTTTAAGGGACTTTTTCTATCATTTTTTGTATTTTTACTAAATAATCCATCAAATAAACTGTACAAATTGGATATTTTATGTGAAATTTAAATTTCGTAACTTCGAAAATTACGTGGATGATAGTAAAATTTTTTAAGAAATCATTGCTTAATTTAAAAATAGTCGAAAAAAGAATTTATTAAACAAATTCTGTAAGAAATAAATAATTTCAAAGTATCTACGAAATTTTTTTTTCGAAACTAATTTTGTAATTTTGCAAAAAATAATTAATTTCGAATTATCGTAGAAATTTCGAAAATTTTCGAATTACTTCTTAAAGTGGTAAACCAAATAGAAACACACAAAAAACTCTACGTTATTTGGTACTTTTTGTAAGGAAGTAATAATTTCGAATTGTCTTCGATATTTCGAATGAATTTCCCTATAATATTTTAATTATTTTGCTAAATTGTGGTAATTGGTAAAAAATTGAATAATCCTAATAAACTAGAAAAATATCTTCAGAGGTACGCAAATTTATTATTTAGTTAAAAATTTATTATTTAATTAAAAATACCATTTTTCGTAAAAAAAAACAAACAACTTTGAACTATCTTCGAAGTTTCGAAAATTACTTAAAGGTGCATTTTTTATATTTTTTTGTGTTTTTATTAAATAATGCTCAAAAAAACTGTAAAAATGGATATTTCAAGTTAAATTTTAATTTCGAAACTTCGAAAATCATATGGATCATAGAAAAATTACTCAAAACTCATTACTTAAGTTAAAAAAACATTTACTAAACAAATTTTGTAAGAAAAAATAATTTCGAATTATCTTCGAAATTTCGAAAATTACTGTAACAGGGATTTTTTTAAATTTTCTGTTTTTCTATTACATTAGTCATCAGCTTTTGCTATAAAGTGTAAGAAAAAAATTATTTTGGAGATATTTCAATGAATATTTGTTCTGCGAAATTTCGAATATCAGATCAAAAATAGCAAAATAAAATGAACCACACAAATCCACAACGTAATTTCAAGTAATCTAAATAAAAGTTTGCCCTATACTGAAAACAACTAAGCCAAAATATTTGTAAGCCTTTCAGTTTTTTGCATCAAATAACTTTGAATTATCTTCGAAATTTCCTAAAACATATGAACATACATGTATCGTGAAAAATGTTAAGCTATTACATAATTTTAGTGGCAAGTTTTGGATAAAATCTAAAACTTAAAGAATAGCATGTAATATTTTTTTTCTTCAAAATTTCGAATATATTACAGGAAGTAGAAAAATTACCCGAAATACATTAAGTCTTTACTTAATCCATAGTAATCTTTCGAAATTTCATTTATTTAGTAAGTTTTTATAAAAAAACAAGTAATTTCAAATTTTCGTATTATCTTCGAAATTTCGATCATAGCATCAAAGCAGTTTTGCATGATTTTAAAAATTTTTTCTAGTAGACATCTGAAATTAGTAAAAAGACTAAATTTCGAGGTAAATATTATATTCCAAACTTCGAATTGTCTTTGAAATTTTAAACATGATTATCTTCTTTAATTTTTTAAAGAATTTTTTTTAATTTCGAATTTTCGAACATGACTGTAAGGATTTCATTTTTCTATGTTTTTTAAAAATTTACTTAATTTGACATCCAATGTAAATAAACAAATGATATTTCATGAAAAAACTTAATATTCGAACTTCGAAATTTTCATGTAAAAATTTTTGAATAGAAATTTGCTAATTCCGGCTTATAATATTGTTAAAAAAAGTTACTTGCATGAAAAAACTGTATTTGTAAAGACATTTAATTTCGAATTTACTTCGAATATTCGAACATGACTATAAACAATTTTTTCTTTAAAAATTTCATATTCGAAATACATGTACATATATTCGAAATTTTTATCAGGAGGATTTTTTTTGAATTATAAAGAAAAGTTTCCGGCAATAGACATCTAAAATAAGTAAAAAGTAGAAATTCGAAATTTATAATCGAAACTTTGAATCGTCTTCGAAATTTGGAACATTACTATTTTCCTTTAAAATTGTTTTAAAAACTTATTAATTTCGGCATTTATTAAGCAAAAAAAATTAATTTGAAGACAAAATTGAATGAACTAAAACATGTTATTTCGAATTACTTTATTTTTTTTAACAAATTTACTTAAGTCGACATTTAATGTTATTAAAAAAAATTAAATACCAAGAAAAATTTTATATTCGAAATAAATATTCGAAAATTGTATCAAAAGATTTTTTTTTGAATTATAAAGAAATTTTATTTTGAGAAAAAATTCAAGAAATAATGTCAAGTAAATCCGAATAAACTTCGAAAATGAAATACAAAGAAAAATTTTATATTTAAAAATTTTACCAGAAGAAATTTTTTTGAATTATAAAGAAACATTTCCTGCAATAGACATCTAAAATTAGTAAAAAGTTAAAATTTCGAGTTATATTCGAAACTTTGATTTGTCTTCGAAATTTCGAACATGATTATTTTCCTTTAAAATTCTTTTAGAAATTTGGTTATTTCGGTATTTATTTAATGAAAAAATTATTTCCAAGATACAATTGTATAAACTAAAACATGTAATTTCGAATTATCTTCGAATTTTCGAACATAACAATAAGGACTTTTTGTTTTGTATTTTTTATACAAATTGTAATTAAAAATAAAATTCCAAAAAAACTTTATATTCCAACTTTGAAAATAACTTCAAAATATTTAACATAAAAAATTAACTCTAAAATTATGCCTGTTAATTTTTATCCTTAATTTTTTTCCTACAAACTTCCACGACTGTCTTAAAATTTCTGCATAATATTTTATTAAATCTTATCAATTTTAAACTCTTTTTCGTTGCTTTTTAATTATTTTAATGTCTTTCTCTTCTCTTTTCATTTACCATCCATCCGCTGCTTTCCTCTCTCTCTCTCTTCTTAACTTAACTTTCTTTTCTACTTTTGCTATCATTTCACTTTAATCATCGTCTCCCTCATCATCTTCATCCTCTATCTCATCATCGTCATCATCTCCTTCCAAATCACCCTCATCTTCCTCTTCATCATTTTCTTCCTCAACCTCTTCTTCGTCGTCATCATCATCGTCATCGTGGTGCTCACCGCCGCCACCATCGGGTTTACGTTTCTGCAGCAATTTCATTTTCATATTCTTTTTCTTAAGATTCTCTTTGTTCTCACTGGATTTGTCTTTTTTCTCCAATTCCGATTCACTGATATCATCACTCTGATCATCATCGAGAGCATCCTCACTATCCTCGTCGTCATCGCCTTTAGATTTGGCAGCTTGAGCAGCGATTTTCTTTAGTTCCAAAGCATTGGTGATCTTGACACGGCGATTGCTGGAGTCCAAGGATTTGACTTTGATGTCATAGAAGTCCGTTATGCGTTTGTCATCGAAACTGGAGTACTAAAATGAAAACAAACGTTAATAGAACACGTAACATTTTAAAACGTCCTCTCTTGCCACTCACCACTGAACTGGAGGTGAACAGATACTCCTCCGGCGTTGTCTTAACCCTTATATACTTTTGCAATAGATTATTGTTATCCTTACGCCATAAACACAATCGGTTATTTTTGCTAAAATCTCCCGTTAGATCCTTAACATAGACCATTAGCTTGAGGGTCTCCTCTTCACTGCTGCCAGTGCCATTGCCCGAATTGCTGTTGCTGTTGTTCTTTTCGGAGAATTGTTTTTTGGGCGGTAAACTGGTGGCTGGTTTCTTGGCCGCTGAACCCGATGCAGACTCAACATCATCATAGTCATAGTCATCTTCGCTGACCTCATCCTCTTCTTCTTCGTCATCATCACTATCCTCGTAGGCGGGTTTACGTTTAGAGGCATTTTTCGGATTTCCCGCCCCAGACGGACCTTTGCGTTTCCGTCCTCTTTTGGCCGAGTTACCAGAAGACTTTTGATGCTTTTGCTTTTTGCCGTTTTTGCTGGAGGCCGAGGGCCGCCAGTCCTCCTCGGAGTCATCGTCATCGCTGTAATCCTCCTCAGAATCAACAAAAGTGGTGGTGACCATTTCAGTACGACTGCGCATTTTATCCGACTAGCGATGGAGAAAAAAAGGGGAATATGATACAAAATTTAGTAAAGCTAAGTGATGCAACTTAGGGATTTTTCTATATTAATTGTTAATAATTCTTATTTGATCTCATAAATTTTCGTGTAGGCACTACCACTCTATGTCTCAAAACAATGCTTGGGATTTTTTTCCTGTCTGTTATTACCCAATTGTAAATAATATATCCCTGGGATATTTTTCTCTTTTCCCTTTTAACTTATTCCACAACCAGTGTCAGGCATCTTATAGCATAGCGAGGCCGGCAATAAACATTTTTTTTCATAAAGACACGATCGACAATTGATCGAACTTCTTGAGCGTTGTCACAGCAACACCACGCACACTTGCCTCACATCCCCATACACAAACATAACATAATATGTGTGTGTAGATGCGTTTAGTTTTGCCTGACACTGTTCTAAACGAACATTGACGGAAATGGGAAACTATTCCCCTGGTAGATATGCACTTTCTACCCAAATTTTCCCTTTATTAGTATTGAGAGGAATGGGAAACTATTCCCTGGGTAAAAAGTACATATATACCAGGGGAATAGTGTGTTGATGCGTTTAGTTTTGCCTGACACTGTTCTAAACGAACATTGATGGAAATGGGGAACTATTCGCCGGGTAGAAAGTACATATCTACCATTTATTGTACACATATTTATTGTACCCAAAAGTACTATTATTGTACCTCAAGGTACTTTTATTGTTTCAAGAAGTACTATTATTGTACCAAAAATAATATTTATTGTAGTACTTTTAGGACTTTTATTGTTTCAAAAGCATTGTTAATGCACCAAAAAGTACTTTTATATTATGAAAAAGTACTTTTAATGCACAAAAAGGTACCTTCATTGTGTCAAAAAGTTCTTTAATTGTATTAAAAGATACTTTTATTGTACCGAAAAGTATTTCTATTGTATCAAAAAGTACATTTCTTGTATCAACAAGAATTTTCATTGTGCCAAAAAGTACTTTTATTGTATAAAAAATTGCTTTCATTGTTCCAAGTGCACCTTTAGTGTTTAAAAAAATACATTAATGTATCAGAAGAACTTTTATTGTATCAAAAAGTACATTTGTTGCATCAAAAAGTACTTTCGTTATGACAAAAAATATATTTTATTGTACCGATAAGAACTGTTATCGAATCAAAAAGTTTTTTTTTATTGTAAAAGGTACTTTAATTGTGTCAAGAAGTACATTTATTGTACCACAAAGTGCTTTAGTTCTGCTAAAAAGTACTTTTGTTGTCAGCCAAATTACTTCTGTTATACTTGTTTCCTTCAAAAAGTTCTTTCAATGTACCAGAAAGTACTTTTATTGTACAAAAAATTACTTTAATTGTACCAAAAAGTACTTTAATTATTCCGAAAATTACATTAGTTGTACTAATAGTTATATTCAAGAACCATAAAGTAATTTTATTATACTTTTTTTCCTCCAAAAAGTACTTTCATTGTACCAGAAAATTATTTTATTGTACCAAAAAGTACTTTCAATGTACCTTTATTATACAAAAAGGTATTGTTATTAAAATTTCTTTTTAGTACCAAAAATGACTTTTTCTGGCAAAAAGTACTTTCAATGTACCAAAAAGTACTTTTGGTATACTTTTTTCTGCCACTAAGTATTGTGCAACAAATTACTTTGTTTGTACCAAAAAGTACTTTAATTATACCGAAAATTACATTAGTTGTACTAATAGTTATATTCAAGAACCATAAAGTAATTTTATTATACTTTTTTTCCCCCAAAAAGTACTTTCAATGTACAAGAAAATTATTTTATTGTACCAAAAAGTACTTTCAATGTACCTTTATTATACAAAAAGGTATTGTTATTAAAATTTCTTTTTAGTACCAAAAATGACTTTTTCTGGCAAAAAGTACTTTCAATGTACCAAAAAGTACTGATGGAAATGGGGACCTATTCCCCGGGTAGAAAGTACATATCTAACATTTATTGTACACATATTTATTGTAGCCAAAAGTACTATTATTGTACCTCAAGGTACTTTTATTGTTTCAATAGTTCTTCTATTATTGTACCAAAAAAAATATTTATTGTACCTAAAGGTACTTTTATTGTTTCAAAAGTATTGTTGATGCACCAAAAAGTGCTTTTATATTATGAAAAAGTACTTTTAATGCACAAAAAGGTACCTTCATTGTGTCAAAAAGTACTTTAATTGTATTAAAAGATACTTTTATTGTACCGAAAAGTATTTCTATTGTATCAAAAAGTACATTTCTTGTATCAACAAGTATTTTCATTGTGCCAAAAAGTACTTTTATTGTATCAAAAATTGCTTTCATTGTACCAAGTGCACCTTTAGTGTTTAAAAAAATACATTAATGTATCAGAAGAACTTTGATTGTATCAAAAAGTACATTTGTTGCATCAAAAAAATTTTAAAAGGTACTTTAATTGTGTCAAAAAGTACATTTAGTTCTACTAAAAAGTACTTTTGTTGTAAACCAAAGTACTTCAGTTATACTTATTTCCTTCAAAAAGTTCATTCAATGTACCCGAAAGAACTTTAATTGTACTAAAAATTGTTCTTACTGTACAAAAAAGTACTTTAATTGTACCAACAATTACTTTAATTGTACCAAAAATTATGTTCATGAACAAAAAAGTATTTTTATTATTTTTTCACCGACAATTACTTCAAATTGTACCAAAAATTATATTCTTGATCCAAAAGGTAATTTTATAATACTTTTTTCCTCCAAAAAGTACTTTTTATCTACCAGAAAGTACTTTAATTGTAACGCAAAGTACTTTTAATGAACCAAATAATACTTGTTGTGCTCTCTTTTCTGCCGAAAAGTACTTTTATTGTAGTAAAAAGTATTTCACTTGCACAAAAAACTACTTTTATTTTACCGAAAAGTGCTTTTATTGTGCAAAAAAAAAAAAATTTATTGCACCAAAAAGTATATGGTTAGAACCCAAAAGTACTTCCATTGTACAAAAAAAGTACTTTTCTAGTACCAAAATGTTATTTTAATGAACCAGAACGTACTTCTATTGTACTAAAAAGCACTTTAAGTATACTTATTTCTACTAAAAACGTACCGAAAAGTGCTTGTATTGTACCAAAAATTTTTTTTGGATTTTTTTTGCCATAAAGTACTTTCAATGTACCAGTAAGTAGTTTTAGTTGTAATGAAAAGTACTTTTAATGTACCAAACAGTACTTTTGGTTACATTTTTCTGCCTAAAAGTACTTTTATTGTAGTAGAAAGTATATTTATGACACATTAAATTGTACCATATTTCACCAAAAAGTACAATTATTGTACCAGAAAGTACTTTAATTGTATCAAAAAGTACCTCACTTGCATTATTGGGTACTTAGATTTAATCGTAAAGTGCTTTTATTGTACAAAAAAAAATAATTTTACTGCACCAAAAAGAATATTGCTTGAACCATAAGGTACTTCTATTGTACCAGAAATATTTTTCTAGTACCAAAAAGTGATTTTATTGTACCAGAATTTACTTTGATTGTATCAAAAATTACTTTTATTGGACCAACAAGTAAATTTCTAGTATAAAAACAATACAATTATACAAAACGGTACAATTATTGTACTAAAAGGTACGTTTCTTGTATCGAAAAGTGATTTTATTGTACCAATATGTACTATTATTATACTTGTATTGTGTCAATAAGTACTTTTATTGTACCGATAAGTACTTTATTACCGAAATGTAAATTTAGGTACCAAAAAGAGCATTTTTTGTATCAAAAAATACTTGTAATGTACTGAACATATATAGTACGAAAAGGTGATTTTAATGTACCAAAAAACTAAAATGTACTTTTCTTGTATCAAAAAGTACTTTTATCGTACCACAAGGTAATTTTATTGTACCAGAAATTACTTTTATTGTAACTAAAAGTAAATTTCTAGTACCAAAAAGTTAATATCATAGATCACGTGGTAGTCGATGGAAGGCACGCATCGAGTGTTCTCGACGTACGAGTGATCAGTGGTGCGAACATTGACTCCGATCACTTCCTTACCGCTGTTAAGGTACGCACAAGGCTAAGCATGGCGAAAAACGTACGTAATCAGGCACAACGAAAGCTGGACATCGGTAAACTGCGGACCACAGAGGTAGCGTACGCCTACTCCAACCACCTAACTTAACTGTTACAGAATGCTTCAACCCCTGATAATATTACCTCGCAGTGGCAATATATAGCCGTCTTCATAGAACGAACTGCGAGAAGCGTACTAGGGTACTCAAAGCCGTCTCAAGAAGATGCCTAGTAAGACGATGAATATCGCAATGCACGAGAGAGACGGATGCAGCATGCAGGGCGAAACTGCAGCCAACGGCAATGCGAGCTGTTCGTGAACGGCACAGGGAGAAGAGACGAGAGGCAACTCGTCTTTTTAGACGAAAAAAGGAGCTGAAGAAGAGGCAGGATGAGTGCACAGAGTTGCTCCGAAGTAGAGGATAAGCCCCAAAATTCTACCAGAGAGTTAAGGCGAGAATGCGTGGAACAGGGTTGCCCTCCTGCAAGGACAACGATGGCCAGCTAGTGACGGACTCGAACGTTTTGAAAATATGAAGAGATCATTTCAGAAATTTACTGGATACGGACACCACTCCAGAAGACCCCGCTCCAATCCACGACGATGGTATTAACTGTCCACCTCCGAGCCAGAGCGAGATACGTGCCGCAATAGCCCGCCTTAAAAACAACAAAGCGGCTGGAGCCGATGGTCTCCCTGCTGAATTGTTTAAAGCAGGTGGGGTGGAGCTGATGCATCAGCTCATGGAGAACATCTGGCTAGAGGAGAGCATGCCCGGGTATTGGAGTCTCAGTCTGTTTTGTCCCATATACAAGAAAGTAGATCGTAGTGAATGTAAGAACTACCGTGGAATAAGCCTATTACCAATTGCGTACAAGGTCCTTTCAAGCATATTGTGCGAACGTCTAAAGCCAATTGTAGAAAATCTAATTGATATTATAGTGCGGCTTTAGAACTGGTAAATCTACGACGGTTAAAATATTGACTTTACGACAAATCCTGGAAAAAAAACTCCTAAAAAGCGGATCGACACCTACCACCTCTTTGTCGACTACAAAGCAGCCTTCGACTCTCCTATAATAAATAGGCTATATGAGGCCATGTCTGAGTTTGGTATTCCTGCAATGCTAATTCGACTTTGCAGATGAACCTTGGAAAACACCAAATCCTCTATTAAGATTGGTAAGGATCACTTCGGACCAAGCAGGCAGGGTGATAGCTTGTCCTGTACACTATTAAATATAGTTATGAAGAAGGTGATGAGAAAGGATGGTGTTAACATGTTTGGCAACATATTCCACAAGAGCCACTAGCCTATGTCGATGATAAAAACATCATTCGCTAGAAAAGGAGTCAACAAAAATGGGTTTAGCGGTCAACGAGGACAAAACAAAAATAATGATTTCGATGTCAACGTTGAAAATTATTGTTTTGGGGAAGTAGATGAGTTTACCTACCTCGGATCTTCCGACAACAAGAAAAATAATGTCAGCCAAGAAATCAAGCGGAGAATAGTGCTAGCTAATAGATGTTTTCACGGACTTCGGCAGCACTTTGTAACATCTCGAGATACGAAGAAAGAGCTGTGCCAGGTGTTAATATTACCCGTTCTGTTGTATGCTGCCGAATCGTGGGTGCTTACGACAACGGACATGCCAAACCTGGGAGTATTCGAGAGAAAAGTAATCCGGAAAATATATGGACCTATCTGTGTCGACGCCGAGTTTCGCCATCCAATGAACCATGAGCTGTATGAGCTTTATCACGTCATAGTAGTAGCTAAAAGAGTCAGAATCCAACGACTACGATGGCTGGGACATGTTGCCAGGATGGAAGGACTAAGTGGTCGGCGACATGCCACCACTAACTGGAGAACGCACGCAGAAGACCAAAGGGTGTGGAATTATTTAATATTTCCACTTAAATAAGTAAGTTTTATATATATAGCTTTTCTTTAATTACACTGATTTCAGTCAAATTTTGCGTAAGATTTATGCTTTAGAATATTTGATTTTGGAATAAACAAGGACTATATCGGCTGTGCCGATATACAAAATGACCTATTTTTGGAAAATTAATATTTCTCCCAAAACTTCCAAACGCTGATCTGGATGATATTTGAATTTTTAAAGTTTAATTATTTTCCAATAATAGACAAATCTTGAGAAAACGGAAATGTTTGCCACTCCCCTTTTGGGGCCTCCCCTACAAATAGTCGAATACACCTTCAAAGTTTTACATACATTTTTTTTCAAGTCCACTGAATTCACTCTTATTTGGCATAAGATGTACGCTGATATTAATTTGACTGTGAAATTAACATGGGCTACATCAGCCGATACCTTCTAGTACCTCCATGCAAAATTACCTAGTTTTGGAAAATAGTTATTTCACCCAGAACTTTTAAACGGACAACTATATTAAAATTTGGTTACTTTAATTATCTTGTCCTTAAAAAACCGAAAGCTTTGAAAAAAAAGTTCTATAAAATTTAAAATAGGGTGAGAATATTTATTAGTCGGTTCACTTCACTGAAATTTCTGTATTGGTTTTCGTATTTCCGACAGTTTAAAATTTGTCTACTGTTTTGAATTTTATCAAAAAAATATTCCTATTTTTATTTAATAATTTTTCTATTTCACATAATATACTTTTTTTAATAAGTTTTTAATTTTAAAATTTTGTATATTAAATAATAATTTGCACTAACATAAGTATTTTTGTTACTATCTTTCAATATTGATTTGTAAATATGAAATCATCTTTATACTTTATAGAAATTTGCATAGGCATCGGCATTAAAGCAAAACAATCAGTCTAACGCTAAGTATGTTAACTGTTTGTTAACTAGTGTACATTGCAAAATATTTAAGCTACATCTCCTTTGAAGACTGTTACTCTGTTATTATCACTTCTTTAATATAGCAATGATAACTTCAAGCCAAAGAGAGTATATTTAATTTAAACTATCTAGTATTTCAATTATCACATTCTTATATTTTTCACTTTAATTGTATGAATTGTTTAAATTTTTCGTTTTTATGTCACTTTTCCCCTTATACTTTTTTGGTGAGATGCCACGGTAATGTTTAGTTATATCGCGCAAGGATTTTTCATCTCCTTCGTCGCCAGTCGTCCATCAGTTTTCCTATGGTTTAACTTCACTTTGACTCACCAATTGTTGTTGGCTTTCAATTATAATTGTTTCGTTTCTGTTTTTTCTCACAACTCCTTTCAAAACTTATTTCCCAAATATATGTATGTATGTATATTTTGTAATAAATTGTTTTAACTATTTGACTGTTTTTTTACTCCTTTGGTTTTGGTCTCTAGGAAATCTTCTTCTTTAGTTGGTATCCTGTGAATTTAATATCTGTCTGCCGGACGACGGGGGCTGCTGCTGTGTATTTGTGTATATTTCTGATTTTTTTTTCTTTTTGGTTGCTCCATTTCATTGACATCCTCCCATCAATATCCTTTTTCCCTTTTCGATTTATACACACTTCCATGCAGAATCATTGTGACATTTCTTCTCTTCGCCTCTTTTTTTCTTACACACTCGTTGTTATCTTTGTGGGGCCTCAACTGTAGGTACTAAGTGATATTTGGGTGCTCTCGAGAGCCTCCAAAAGTTTGGGTTTCGTTTTTTGGAAAAATGCTTTTCTTTGGCAGTTATTTGTTGTTGTTCGTACTGTTACCCCCGCCCGAACGATACAAAACTCTGAGTCTGGTACATACCATCACTTGTACTAGTAACGCTGTTTTGGTATTGTGGTACTGCTGCTGCTACTGTTCTGTGTTGTGTCTGTATCCTATTTAGGTTGGCTGCGTGTGGTGATGTGGTTTTCTTTTTTCTTCAACCATTTGCGAATTGCATTTCATGGGGGATGATGCGTAAACATTGGCTGGGAAACGCGCAAAATTCACATGATGATGATGAAGATGATGATTGGATTGTGGTGCGAATGCTAAACATACAGCGCCAGCGAACAACAATAAGTTGGGCTAAAGCTTCGTTAGCCAAAATGTTTGTTTACAAATATCTTTGCACGGAGTTTCTCTGTTTTCTTCCAATTTTCCATTTTCTTCTTCTTCTTCTTCGTTAAAGTGCCGGAAATTTCCAATGCCAGGATTGTGCGGATTGTAGAGTGGTTGTTGTGTGGGGGGCGGATGTCGCTGTCATCGAGGGTTGTTAACTTTCAATTCTGGTGTGTAATAAAAAGTTTGCAAAAGCTTTGTGTATTTTAGTGCAGGCAAGAACCAGATAAGAACTTTCAGGCAGTTGAAAAGAATAATGCGAAAAATAGTCTTGAAGCTTAAATGTTACCTTAGAGCTGCCATTGTTTTAATTAACTAAATGGGTTTCTTCTGTTTTAAAATATGTTGTAGGAATAATAGGAAAATACGTCATCCTTAAGATATAAAAAATATTAACAATGTAAATATAAACATTTACATAAATTTAAAACAAAAATTCGAAATAGGAAAAATATTACAAAAAATATTGAAAATGTAAAAAACAAAAAAAAATCAAATATATTAGACATTTTAAAAATATTATATCTATCTATATATATAAAAATGAAATGGTCCACGTATGTCATACCATCACTTGAGAACGGCTGGAGCGATTTGGCTGATTTTTTTTTATTCGATTCGAAATTTTCCTTAGATTGTTTGTGTTGAAAAAAATCAAATCCAGGTGGCGCTAGGGTGGATTTATATCGAAAATTTGAATACATGTACCAATTCAACTGAAATTTAGAATGGATATTTGTTTGATCATGATAATACGAGTACATTTTATGTACAAATGGACCCGGTAGGTGACGCTGGGGTCGGTTTACAATCAAAATTTAAACGAAAGGGCCAATTTAACTGAAATTCAGAATCTGTGTTTGTTTGATCATCAGAAACAATTGTATGTACAAATGGACCCGGTAGATGGCGCTAGAGTGGATTTATATCGAAAATTTGAATGCATGTACTAATTTAACTGAAATTTAGTATTTATGTATGTGGAACCTTGAAAAATTTTTTTTTGTATAAATTGACCCTTTAGGTGTCGCTAGGGTGGAATTATAATGAAAATTTTAACGAATTAAACAATTTGACTGAAATTTAGAATGTGTATTTGTTTTATTATGAGAATTTTTTTTTGTATATATGGACCTACAGTTGATTTGGCTGGGGTTGAATTATTTCGAAAATTTATATCGATTGTCCGATTTTAATTAATCATAAAATATATGATTTTTTTGGCATGAGAAAATTTTGAATGTATGTTTGGAACCAGTTGCCTGTGTTTAGCTTATGATACACTTAATTTTTGGAATATCATTTAGTCACTTTTTTTAACATCATAGTTATTAAGAAGTCTATATATATAAAAAAGATGTACATTTTAATGTCACCACTAATTGTGAAAACGGTTGACCCCATTTGTCCCAAACTTTCAGTGAAAGTTGAGGATTGGCTGTAGATGGTCACCCAGACCGAAAAAAGCCTTAAAGATAAATGACTAACTTTTATAATGGCGCACTTCCTACAGAATTAGATAGCTTCACAAAGTGGCTTTTCCCATTTCGAAATTTTAGGGGACAATAACGAAAATAGGAATAACTGTTGATATCACCCATACCATACGGTTAGTGGGGTCGCTGAGCCTAATGAAGGCATTTTTGGAAATTCGTACTCCTTAGGATAAAAAGCTACAATCAGTACACCAACGCAGAAAGTTATAGTTATGTCAGTCAATCGGCTTAAAAATGTGGTTTTATATGCCTATCAATAAGTAAGTTTTCATCACATCATGGACGACACTGCTGATTTCTTTTAACAATTCTTATAATAATATATAATAATCTTTAAGATATATGAAGAACAGAAATTGTCCGGCAAACCTCGCCCTTTAAATTGAAATATTTTAGAGGTCAAAGAAATAAACCAATCGTTATTAGATTTAAACTACACTTAACATTTTATTTTGTATTATTGAAGCACCCTCAGGGGGTGAAGATACTAATGGCGGTCTGTCATTTATTTTACTCCTTCAAGAGGATTTTATTAAGGATTGAAGAAAGAGGTTAGATATCGCTCGTTTTGTGCAAGACCGTCATAACTCAAAAAACGTGATTTTTGAGTTAATGATGTAGAATTATTCATTTCATATTACTCCATGTTGTGTAAAAAATGCATGTTAATATCTTTTATACACTCCGCATGAGAGCTATTTGAATTCCTCCATTTCGTTCAAGTTGGGTGTAAATTAAAAATTTTAAACGCGTTTTTCTCGAAATCGATTTTTTTGAGTTGAAAACAAAAACAAGAAGTACATAAAAATTTAGATGTACATAAAAGGTACAATAACACAAAAAGTAATTCAGGCACGTACTGAAGTATATAGGTATATGGGATAGTTGTGTAAACTACAAGCAATAAATATATTTAAATAAACAGGTAGAATACTTAGTCAACGATTGTTATATTCATTTTATAACAAGAGGAATTTGTAGACTTTAGTAAATCTTTCGTCTGTATTTTGCTAGATAAAGTTGTCACATTTAGTCTATTTCTTTCTTTGGTTTTTATTAAATTTTGGAAAGAAAATATTATCTCCACATTTGCGGATGAGTTGGGAATATATAAAACACCTGCAACCACTCTTGAGATGTCTGGAAACATATACTCATCCAGTTTTATTCTTTATATTTGAAACTTTATGCCAAATATCGTCATTTGTTGATTTTTTTAATTCTAATAGATCGGCTAAGGCTCTATATTGATTGTTTATCGAATTAAAGTTCTTGCATTCGTTTGGAAACATTTTCACCAAAAAGAGAATAATACTTTTAGTTTCTTCTGAAAATTTCGAAAACCGCTTCAACATATCATCATGAAAATTTATTTTAGTTCTAATAACATCATACAATTTCATATGAATTTTTTTTGCACCTTCTTTAAATTTTAAAACAATTTCCTTGTTTATTTCGTTTGTAACCATGTATCGTTCTTCATCTGTACCACGGTGCATATCATCAATAATGATATGATTTCGGTTGAGGTCTAATTCAGATATTTTATAATTATCTTAGATTTTTTTTTTTAAAAAATTCGCGCTATTTGGCGAAATAAGAATTCATCCCATTGATAAAATGTTAAAATCGAAGATTTTTTAAATTGTACCAAATGAGTCGCGGTAGTACCATGGTACTTTAAAGCCAAAAATATACCAAAAAAGTACAATTGTACCAATTTCTGCATCCCTGATGTGTATGTGTATCTCTTGATACCCTAGATTTGATGTCATTTCCCATTTAATCCTTTCCTAATATGTACTTAAAAAAATTTCATTGGCAACCCTTCTCATTGAATTCATGAACGATCTTGCACTTCAAGCACTGACTTCAAATGTCATCTCCTATCGCCTAAACTTTTAGTTTACTCGCGCTTTTGCACGTGTTCGGTTTAATTACGCGTATAACGGGAAGTGCTATAGTCAAAGAAGTTATAAATGCATTTATAAAATATTATAGGTACATAACGGACGCTAAAAGCAATGTAAATTGTGATGTGATTTACTTCAATAAATGTTTGCATTCATTTCAATAAAATATAAAAACAAAACATCATTTGAATGCCCTAACATTCTCATTAACTTGTAACAAATAATGAAACATAAACCATTTACTTTCATTGTGTTTCTCTCTTTTGGCAGCAACACACGACTTAATATGACTCTGTCGGTGCAGGCACTTGTGTTCTTTGGTACAAGAAGAAGAATAACAATGCATATTTGTTAGAGTATGCGCCAGTGAGAAAGTCGAGTACAAAAATGAGAGATATGTGTAATGATAAATAGTATATCACACAGCTAATGGAATTGTGTGCTCATGTTGTTCTCACTGTCACTGTTTAATAATGTTTTGTTCTGTTAAATGATGTTTAGTTTGATTTCCATTAAAGTGTCCCGTGTATAATATTGGATTATTGTGATATTGTATGTGTTGTGCTTGTTAAAACGCATTTCGATTTGCGGTTTTCGTTTATTATGTCGTGTTTTCGTTGATTTTATCATTTCGTTAAATAAATGCGTTGTGTTGTTAGTGTCTATGCTATGACATTGTTGTGCCATACATGTTGAGTTTAGTGGAGACACTTTTAACATTGTGGTGAGTGACTAAATCAGTGAATTGCTCCGGGACAAAAGGTGAGTTTAGCGTAGCCACTTTCAGTAATGCGTTAATGATAGGTGATTGGTGTGACTTCATTTTGTTTGAATGGAGGGGGGCAAACAATTGTGAATGCATGACAAAAGCAAATCATTCCTTTTATACATATGTATTTTGAACTAATAACCTGTAATTTAAAAATATGGAATATAGTAAAAATATTAAAGCTTTTAAAAAGATGGTGGTACAAAATAATTAGTAAAAATATTAAAAAAATTTTAATATTGAAATTATTAAAATTATTTAAAATACATCAAATATTAATATGTATTATAACAAATATTAAAAACACAAAAAATTTTAAAACTATTAAAAATATTTAAAGTATTAATAATATCAACAAAATTAAAAGTATGAATAATATCAAAGATACTTAAAATATTATTAATTAAAAAAAAATATAAAAATATGAATAATAATATTATTATTATTAATAATAAAATAATATTAAAAATTTTAAATATATTAAAAATGTTAAAAACGCAAAAAATATTAATAATATAAAAATATTAAATAAACCAAAAAAAAAAAAAAAAACTATTAAAAATGTTAAAAGTATTAAAAATACATAATAAAAATATCAAAGACACTACAAATATTTAATAATAAAAATATAAAAATATTATTAATAAAAAAATTTAAAAAAGTTTTAAATTATTAAATATATCAAAACTATTAAAAATACAAAATGTATCTTAACTCTTGATAATATTAAAAACTCTGAAAATATTAAAAATATTAATAAAATAAAAAATTTTAAAACATTAAAATTCATAAATATTTAAGATATTAAAAATATTTTACGTTTTAACAATATAAAAATCATTAAAATTATTTAATATTTTAAATATTAAAAATAATACAAATACTGAAAATACTGAAAATAATACAAAAAATTAAAAAAGATGGCAACTTTGGGGCAGTTAGAGCGGTGGGAGTAATTTTTATATGGGAGCCCCCTTTGTGTGTGAAGATGAGGGGTAGGTATAATTTAGGAAAATGATAGATGGAAAAAATTATTGAGGATCGGTTATACATTTTACCACTCTATGGTCGATTCCGGGGCAGTTGTGGGACTTGATTTGGATTTTTCTCCTTCCCCACCAACTTTGACCACGATAGACGAACAGAAGATTTAAACCGATTTAAATTTTTTTGTACCAAAATATTTATAGTATAGCATAGCAAGTTTTTCGCACTACTAGAATTTGATCTGAATAACTTATTGGAATTCGAACCACCCTATTGTGTATTGGCGTTCGAAATAAACATGTCATTTTGTAATATTCTTAAACATCTTGCTATAATCAATTGTGGTATTTTTATGGTAACATTATTAATTATTTTTTCACTCGGTTTATAACAATCTTAAGTTATTTAAACAAATTTTAATAATTAATTAATTATTATTTTCATGAAGTTTTACAAATTACCAGGGAAATCGACAATTTTTAAAATTTATATTTTGCTATAATTTCGTCAAATTGTATACGGCTGCAGTAACACCGGATAATGGTTCCAAACACACTGCAATAATTTTTCTGAATTGATTGTTGATTGTTTAATACAATGTGAATAGACTGCAGCAACATATCGTATCTTTGCATTTCAATAATAATAACCTTAACAAATTTCAAAAAACAGAAAACAAAATATTAAAAATTTGTTGTTTGTTAAATGAAACTGCTTATCTTATTGTCACCAAATTCGCTGATTGCTTTCCAACACCTGCAAGGACTGCAGTTACACAGAATTTCTTGTCAATTACAATAACTCGCGCAAATCCTTTCAGAAATGTAGTTTTCCTTCAATTGTTTTCCTTGAGTAATGTTATGTATAAATATTTTTCCATTATTATAAATTATGCAAAAAACTGGTAACCAACCCTCGTAGTATCCAAGTTCCACTAACAAAACATTTAGTAAATTATAAAAACCAGTTCATTAAACGTTTAAATTCATTGTTATCCGACATCTGTACGGACTGCAGTAACACAGCATTTCTTTGCAAATTCCATTGATTTTCGCAAAATTTTTTGGAAAGATTGTATTCCTTCAACTGTTTTTCTTCAATGAGAGTGCTTCTCTTATTGTCTCCAAAACCGCTGATTGTTTTCCAACACCTGCAAGGACTGGAGTAACATAGCATTTCTTGGCCAGTTTTAATAATTTGCCACAACTAATCATAAACCACAACTTATTACCCAACCCTCGTAGTATTCAACTAAAAACTAAATGGGCCGTTTTAAGAGTGCGCGTAAAAATTTATTTTCTTATGTTCCAGAATCGTTGTTGCCTAATCTTCAAATCAATGGGCTGACAAGTACAACATTTTTTTGAATACTGTGTCCGTCTGTCTGTCTGTCTATCTGGCTGGTACGTACAATAAATTTCGAAAGACGTTACCAATTGTATTTTAACTTAACACAGGTTAATATTGCCCCAAAACTACTTACTTAGTATTGAAAATCGGCCCACTTTAGAAATCGAGTAATAATATCAATACAACCAACGCGATCGTGCCCAATTTTTTTTTTTGTTTACGTATAACAGGATAAAGTTTTTGAGATAACATTTTAAGTCTAGCCACGCCCCTTCTGGTACCTAACATACAAATGTAGCACTCCTCCCACGTTAGAAATCGAGTAATAATATCAATACAACCAACGCGATCGTGTCCAAATTAGAAAAAAAACTGAAAGTCTAGCCACGCCCCTTCTGCTACCTCCCATACATGTGTACCACTCCGCCTACTTTAGAAATCGAGTAATAATATAAATATACTAAACAATGTTATGTATGTCTGAGGGTGAGGGTATAGGTAAGCCGGGTTACTGAAACTTTCTTACTGGTTTTTATGAAATTAGCTACTGTCGCTCTCACAGTGATGTTCTCTCCTAACATTTGCCCCAAACATACCTACCCTTTATCATCGCCCCCTAAGGGGGCTTATACAAAAATCAAATTTTCATAAGTTACTTGTATTATCCTCAACTATTTCAATACATACCCGCTTACAACTATTTAAGCACACACACACTTGGAACTGCAGTAGAACGGTAACATGTACAATAGAACAAAGTCAATTAGTTGATGGATTGTTGCGCTAACCAAAACATCCTTACCTTACTAGAGCAGCTCTGTAGTGTTTTGGAAATGAACCCCATACATTTTCGTAACCTTCCACCGAAATAAAATCGAACTATTTTGTTTAGTTTTTTTTAAGTTTTATTAATGTTTTACATAGATACCAGTTCTCGTATTAAATCTAAATAATAATATTTGGTGTTTTCTCTTACATACGTTGTATTCTACTATAATTGATAGTTGGGTTTACCTTGTGAATATAGAGTATTATATAAAATTATAAAGCATAATTGCGCTACATTAGAAACTTAAGATTTTGCTAATATTAGTATGAAGTATAACTAGTTATTGTAAAACTTAGACACTGAACTACAAAATTTTTAAAATTTTCAAAGTCATTTTTTGGAGTGATGCAAATAAATCTTTTCGGAAGATGCCGAAGTCCAAAATTGAAAAATAAAAAAATTATGTCACCTAGTTAACAACATACGAAAAATTGTATGATTTTAGAATTAAAATGTATATGTAAAAAAACAACAAATAATGTGGAAATATTTTTCTTAATAAGTAACGTAAATAAAAATAATTTTTATACTTAATTTTAATATAATTTATTTATAAATTTTATATATAATTTTAAAAAATTTAGGCTGTTGACATCATGAAAAAAATAATAATAATTATTTTTTTTTTTAAATTTGTATTCCCAAAATGTGGCAATATTTTTTAAATATGTAATGTAAATAAATATAATTTGTATACTTAATTTCAATAATAATTATTTTTTTAATAAATTTTGGTTGATGACATCTTTTGAAAAATATTTTTTTTTAATTCTTTCTAAATTTTTTTCTCCAAATGTTTTCACAATCTCTGTTGCCAAATACTCTTTATAACATACATGTTATGTAGTTCAGTGTTTATATTTTAAGCTAATTTGTCTCTAAAAGATCATTTACTTCTATTAAGTCTCAGTTGTATACATATTCTATAAGGTTCACAGTTTATATAAGTTTGCGTTATTGATTAATATATTAATCAATACAACAACAATTAAATTTAGTTAATAAACTTAATATTTGCTCTATGGGATTTTAAAGTATATTTTTTTTTTGCAATTTTGACAAAATTTTTCTTTATTTTTTGATTTTTGCCAAAGATTTCTATAGTTTTTGCTATGCTTTATATTGATTAATATATTAATCATTATTACAAGTAACCTAAATTATTCTTTATGCTATTGGTATATATAATAAATTTAGTAAGAGTTTGTAGTCTAGTTTAGATTTTATTACCACTAAATATCTTCGTGTATCATATAAAAAAATTCACAGTTTACAAAAATTTACTACAATTCAATTATATTGATTAATGTCTTAGTCAATAGAATTAATAGTCATATTTTGTTGTTATTGTTGTTGTTTATAATAAGCATATCGTAATTGCTACATTATGTGATGTATAGTTCACAGTTTGCTTATGGTAATATAATTACTTATATTATTAAAGCGTTGATTAAATTTATTAAAATGTTTAATCAATATAACAATGAAATTGATCGTGTAATGAAGTTTCATCGATAATGAATTCGAACGTTTAATGAATCGTTTTAGTAATGCTTGTTGTTTGTTGTGTTCTTGGTTAAATTCTTGGTGTATTATCACTAAATATCTACTAGGTACTACGATGATTGGTCAATAAGTTTGGTATAATTAATGGTAATGGAAAAAATAATAACTCAAACGAAATAAAGTTACTCAAAGGAAAACAGTTAAAGGAACACAATTTTTTCAAAGATTTTGCTCAAATTAATGGAATTGGCCAAGAAATTCTTTGTTACAGCAGTCCTTACGGATGTCGGATAACATTGAATTTGTAACGTTTAATAATGCGTTTTTTATGATTTACAAATTGTTTTGTTAGTGGTGTTCATGGTTAAAACAAAACTGTATTATCACTGAATATCTGCTAGGTACTACGAGGGTCGGTTAATAAATTCATAACATAAATTTATTATGATGGAAAATATTTCATACTTAAATATACTCAAAGGAAAGCAGTTGAAGAAAAACAATTGTTTCCAAAGATTTTGCTCAAATTAATGGAATTAGCCAGGAAATGCTCTGTTACTGCAGTCCTTACAGATGTCGGATAACAATGAATCTGAAACGTTTAATGAAGCGTTTTTTATGATTTATTAATTGTTTTGTTAGTGGCGTTTATGGTTAAAAAAAAACTGTATTATCACTGAATATCTGTTACTTCGAGGGTGAATCATTAAATTCATAACATAAATTTATGATGATGGAAAACATTTCATACATAACGATACTAAAAGGAAAACAGTTGAAGAAAAACAATATTTTCCAAAGATTTCGAGCAAATTAATAGAATTTGCCAAGAAATACTGTGTTACTGCAGTCCATACAGATGTCGGATAACAATGAATTTTAACGTTCAATGAAGCATTTTTAAAGATTTATTAATAGTTTTGTTAGTGGGTAACAAATTGTATACTTGGTTAGTGTTAATTGTATACTTTTTGGATACTACGAGGGTGGGTGAACAGTTTTGGCATAATTTATGACAATTGAAGGAAAACTACATTTCTAAAAGATTTTGCGGGAGATTGAAATTGGTCAAGAAATGCTATGTTACTGCAGTCCTTGCAGGTATTGAAAAGCAATCAGCGGATTTGCAGATAATAAAAGAAGCACTCTCATTCGAGGAAAACAGTTGAAGGAGTACAATCTATCCTAAAGATTTTGCGCAAAATAATGGAATTGTCCAAGAAATGCTGTGTTACTGTAGTCCTTGCAGGTGTTGGAAAGCAATCAGTGGATTTGGTGACAATAATAGAAGCACTCTCTTTGCAACAAAACAAAAAATGTTTTATATTTTTTTTCATAAAAATTTGTTTTCCGTGTCCTCAACTGCTGTTAAATATATTTTTGAAAATATTTTAAAATCTTATCAATGTATATTAGGTGCGGTTAAAAGTTATTGCCCACTGTGCATACTTATAAATTTTTGTTTAGAAATTATAAATACGGTTTTCGAAGATAATTTTTATATTTGTGCAAACTTAAAAATTCATATAACAACAATTAGGGAAATGTAAAGTGAATAATTCTGAATAAACTACAATCTTAACAATTTAGTTGTCACTTCTTTTCTACAACAACTTTTTAGCAATTAGAACAAATCATTTTTGACGTATTTATTGTATTCTATTTTTTAAGTTTTTTTACTTTTTAATAATAAAAAATTTTTTTAAAATAAAAATTAATTTTAAAATATTTTTTTTTATATAATTTTTTCCCACTTTACACAATTAAAAACTTTTGTTCTGAAATGATAAATGCGTATTTTAAGTTAATTTTTATAACTTTGTGGACTACAAATGGTCTGAACGTAATTTAGTAATCAGCGTAGATGATAAGGAACAGGCGCGAAAAAAAAATTTTTTCTTTGAAATTTTTTTTGAAAATACGAAAAATTTTCTGGATTTTGGAAAAAATTGTTCTAGATGGTACATTATATTTCTTTGGAAATCAAAATATACATAATGGCAATTCACATATGTGACAGGTCGTACGTTTCAATAAGATGAGAAACAGTGAAAAACTTGATTTTTTCGTTACTTCTTTATCTTATTGTGTAATAATTAAGAAGCTCTATATTTAGTAAGAGAGAGGAAATCCTCTGAGCTGATGGAACCTTTATTAGCAAATAAATGACGTTACGTGACAAAAATAGGAATTATTTTTTTTTCTTTTTTCACAAAAACACAAACCAATGCGAATTGACTCGGACTTTTTTTGGTTAAACGTTTCCTAATATTATTTCGAATATATCAAATTTATTTTACAATTTTCTGAACTTCAAAAACTTTTTTTTTATTTTTTTATTACAACCTATTTTGTCGAACGTGACGTGACGTTGCGTGATAATTTATGTCAGTTCAAAATTATTTTAAAAAAAAACTTTTTTTTTATTCGCGAAATTAGGGAATATTATAAAGTTTATATACAAAAAATTGTTGATCACGAATGTTACATTTTTACATATTTTTTACTATTGTTGGTGTTATATGATAAGAGTGCACTTAAAAATTCAAAGGGGTGACCAGATCGTTAATGCAATTTTGCAGTCCGTATAATCATAAATGAAAATAAGATAATCTTTGAACATTTTAATTTAATAAATTGGAAATTAAAAAAAATAAAATTTTTATTAAAAGTTTTGCCTACTGTAAGGAGACTAGTGTGCAGGCTTAAAAAACATCTTTCAATAATTATATTGTATAAAAATTTATTTTTTATAATTTTTTTTCCCACTGTTCTCAGTTTAAAACCTGTTATGAACGCAATTTTTAAATGGGAATCTAAAGGATACTGTACTTTTTTAACGTACGAATTATAAAACTTTGTACCCACTGGAATTAACTAACTGTGACTGTTATTCATAAAGAATCCGATTTTATTTTTGGAAAAAATAAATTCGTTTGCAATTTTTAGTCTATAGTAGTACAATGGGCTTCTACAAATGTTCTAAACGTTATTTTTTAATCAAAAAAATGGGGAAAAAAATTAATTTTTTGAAAAAAAAAAATTTTAAATAAAAATTTTTTTTGCTTACTTGAAAAAATTTATGAAATTTGTGAATGTTTGGCTTAGTCCCTTCTTTTGTAAAGAAATTTTTTTAGCGATTAAAATAAATAATTTTAAATACTTTTTTTTTTTTCAATTTTTAGAGTCATAAAGAAGGCTTAAAATAAAATTTTAATTTTTTGCCTACTGTTATTCCTTTACTGTAAAGACTTAAATACTGTCGTTCAGAAATATAAAATCCAGTTGACGATTTTAATTTTTGAAATAAATTCGTATAATATTTGTAATATTTGTTAAGACTTAGCAATGAAGAAATCGTATTTAATACTACATGGTCGTACGGCCCTGTTTAATATCATCTATGCCAGCCTAAGCGCAAGCAAAAAAAGCCTTGGCTGCTTATAATATTTGTACCTCCTAGTAGTACAGGGGACTAAATTTTACGTATGTACAAAAATTTGCAAAAAAAAAATCGTTTTTTAATAAAATATATTTGTATAAAAGTTTTCACCCACTATACTGCTGAGCAGACTTCAAAAATATGTTCGGTTTGGGATTCTTATTTTTGACATTACTCTTCATAACTTCGTTTGACATACATAACTTCATTGTTAGGGTTCCGCAAAGGGGAAATCGTATTTGGTATTACATGGTAGTACGACCCTGTTAAAAATCTTTCATGCCAGCCGAAGGCCAAGGAACTATAGCAAGACTGCTTTTCATATAGTGAACAGTTTGTGCCTACTGTGTTACTGTTCAAATATGTTGAATCAGGGTTTCGATTAAAATTTTGATATTTCTCCTCATAAGTTCGTTTGACATGCATATCTCCATTGTAAGGGCTCTGTAAAGGGGAAATAGTATTTAATACTACATGGTAGTACGGCCCTATCTATGTCCCATCTATGCCAGCCTAAGCCTAAGCAAAAATGAGCTTTGGCTGATTTTCATATAGTGAAAGCGTAAAAATGTTGATATATAAATCATAATTAATACTACATGGAAGTACGACCCTGTTTAAAATCGTTCATGCCACCCTAAGCCTAAGCAAATAACCTTTGGCTGCTTTTCACATAGTGAAAGCGAAAAAAAAATCCCTTTATACTTTAGTAAAAACTTTTAAACCAACCCTCAGAAAACACATCATTGTTATATTGATTAAATATATATTCAGTTTTAATATTACTTATTTGTGTGTTATATTTAATTTAATTTGCGGTTTACAGTGACTTTTCTACAAATTAACTATATATATACATACGCTATATATATACTAATTTATTAAATTTTTATTATTAACACTATTAATTGATACAGCAACAAAATTATTTAGTTACATTTACTAAGTGGTCATAAACAATAATAGTGTAAGTGTTAGTGTGATGTAATATTTGATCGCGCTTTCGTAATGACAACATTAATAGTATAACATTTTTTCTGCTCATTTTTTTTGGGACTCAATTCTGATAATTGCAAGTGAAAGTTGCACCAAAACTAAGAACTTCGGCATCATTCGTTTTTTCAAGTTGGCTGCATTTATAATTTTAAAGCCATACTAATATTTTTGCTCAACATGGAGTTTTTAGCACTTTGTCTATATTTTAACACCTTGAGCAAAAAAATTCGTATGGCCATTAAATTACTAATGCAGCTAACTTGACAAAACGAATGATGCTGAACTTCTGCTCCTTGGGGCTACTTTTAATTGCAGTTCTCAGAATTGAGTCCCAAAATCATGTGTTATACTGTCTAATAGATTTACATATCGAATAATGTTTTGTTTTAAGTAGAGTTACAGTTGTAATACAATATCATTAGTATCGGTTTAAGTTACTTACGTTTTTCTATTGTTTAGTATAATTTATAAGCTATAGAATTTAGCAATTATTATCTCATTCTAAATAATTAATAATACATAGTAAATTCTTATAAATTATTATCTTATTTTAGATTTCACTAAACCTGTTTTATTCCCTTTCTAGTAAATTAAAAGAATTTTTTATAGCTTTTGCTAATAACTGCAACTTGTGCCACTGTGCTGCTGTCCTTGCTTTGATCCTTTGGAATTTGTCTGTCTTTCTCTCTCTTCCTCGATCTCTCTCTCTCTCTCTTAGTTGTCTCTTCATATCTTTAAACGCTATACGCGTGTGGGCGTGCCAAATATCGGATTAACATGATTGCGTCTCTGGGTCAAAGGTGAAGGATTATTGTTAATGTTACGTCTCGGCGGCATTTGTTGGCAATCGGAATAAGAACGATCTAAAGTTTTCAGAAGATAGAAAGAAGAGCAGTAGAAGACATGATAATCATAATTGTTGATAGGCGTAAGATTGTCTATAGAGGTGCATTTATGTTTAGCAGTTTTTTTTTAAAGCGTTTTTGTTAACAGTTTCCCAGTGTTTTGCTTTGTCGTATTTGGTGGCATTCCATTTGTGATTCATGCTTCTTCTTCTTCATAAGGTAGGGTTGGTTATGTTTTGTTTTACAATTTTGTGGTGATTTTTTTTTTAATATTTTTTTTTGTGGTATTTTTTTGTGTAAAGTGCATCATTTTGTTGGGTGTGTTTTTGCATTTGTAGTTGTGGTCATAGTAATTTTTGTATGTATTTTTTTTTTGTTATTTAAAATTTATTTCATTTAGGCATTTTATTATTATCAGGTATTTTGTTTTTTTGGTTGTGAGATGTGCAGGCATGCGGTTAATTGTTTTTGTTGTATACATATATTTATATAAAAAGAAAGAAACGAAAAAAAGGAAAAGAAAGATTTATTAGTTACATTTCCATAAAAGTAATATGATTGTTCACAGCAAAATAAACGCTCATCTAAAACTTAAGCGTCAAGGATGGATGATGAGTCAAAAAGTCTGTCGAATTCGTTGATGTTGTTATTCCTATACGTTCAAAAGGAGTAGTAATAGTTCGTCTGACAAATTCTGTTAAATTTTGAATATATCTTAAGAATTATGGGGGAAAATGTCAATATGTGAAAATTGTATTACAATCTATCCCTTAATATTAATACTCCTAATGGCTCGTGAGATATGACTGATTAACTGATAAGCATTTCTTGGCCGACACAGTACAAAATTTTTCAGCTCTTTGATTTGGGACTCAATTCTGAGAACTGCACGTCAAAGTAGCCCCAAAAAGAAGAAGTTCTGCATCATTCGTTTTGTCAAGTTACATGCCATGGTAATTTAATATCGATTTGAAGTGCGTAAGTATCGTATAGGGGAATTTGTCACGTTTTATATGGTGGCGTATGATTATCATAAGTAATATTCCACGTAAATCATAAGCCACGGAGTACAACAGTTTTATTGTAACTGCAACAAAATAAACCCAATTCAAAATCATTTGATGAATACAATAGGGAAATTATGAGTAGAAAAGTGAAACTATTGCTTATGTAGGGAAATGTTATAAGAACAGATTAAAGGAATTGTAATTCATTATTTTTTTAAATTTGTTTCGACTAAATCGGACTAGTGGTTCTCGAGTTATGTCAAACAAAAGAGTCTAAAACGTGACAAATTCCCCTATATGGTACTTACTAACTTCAAATCATTATTTAATTTTTATGGCGTGTAACTTGACAAAACGAATGATGCAGAACTTCTTCTTTTTGGGGTTACTTTCACGAGCAGTCGTCAGAATTGAGTCCCAAATCAATGAGCTGAAAAATGTTGTACTGTGTATGGAGCCAGACATGTTTACCGCTGCTTTCCTTAACATCTTCTCCATCTCTATGTTGAACAGTATGCATGACAAACTATCAGCCTTCCTAAGACCTCTCGTCGTATTGAATGGCGCAGATAGATCCTTGCTAATCCTTGCTATTCATAAGGGAACACCGGCAGATACGAATTATCTTCGCAGGTATACCAAACCCAGACATAGCTTCGTATAGTCGATGGGACTATCGAAGGCAGCTTAGTAATCGACAAAGAGGTGGTAAGTGTCGATCTGATTCTCATGGGTTTTCTCCAGAATCTGACGTAGTGTAATAATCTGATCTGTCATGGATTTGCCTGGTCTAAAGCCGCACTGATAAGGTCCAATCAGGTATTTCACAATTGGCTTTAGACATTTACACAGTAGGCTAGAAAGGACCTTATACGAAATCGACTATGGTCACCTTTTTTGTACTAAGACTCCATTCCCCTGGCATGCTCTCCTAAAGCCAAATATTATCTATGAGCTGTTGCGTGCTTAAGTGTCCGTGGTATAGTGGTTAGAACACGCGACTACCATGCGGGAGATTACAGGTTTAACTCCTGGCTCCAGTCATCTTAAATGAAAAAAGAATAAATAAATGTTTCTTTCATTGTCGGCTCCCCTCGAATGTTGCCGACATCAACTTCGCAGTATTAGTGTCGAGTCAATCGGCGTGTCTAGTAAGAGCTTCTCAAACAGTGACGTTTGCATTCGTCGATAAACAAGTAGATGCCGTTAGTTGTGAATCTAAAAATAGAAAGCGTGTTAATTCACAATAACGCGATAAGCTATCCCATACCTCATTTATGGGGTGTAAAGGGAAATTACGTTTTTTTTTTAGTTGCGTGCTTAAAACAAGCTCTTCTCCACCTAGCTCAAACAACTCAGCTGGAAGACCATCAGCCCCAGTGGCTGTGTCGTTTTTTAAGCGGGATACGACAGTTTTTACGTCAGCTTGGCTCGGAGGAGGGCGATACTCGAAGTTATCGTCTCTGATTGGCACACAGTCTTCAGCAGCCGAGTTTTTATTAAAATCTCCCAGCAAGATTTTAACATCATAACCCGGGCTACTGTCATATGTTTTTTTTTTTAAGTTGGGCGTAGAATTCGTCTTTGACCTCGTCACTTTTCTTTTCCGTCTAAGCATGAGCACATATCAACGTGATGTAGAAAAATTTTGCATTCACTCTTATGGTGGCGATTCGTAATTGACAGCAGTAAAGCTAGAGACCAGTTGCCGTAGTATCTTGCCGACCACAATTCCACAACCAAACTCATGCTTATCTGCGTGGCAGCTGTAGTACACGTCACACATCCTCATCCGCGAGCATCCATATCCTGTCCATCGGAATTCCTGTATAGCAGTAATGACAGCCTTATACTCTTCGAGGACATCCGTCAGTTGAATAGAGGCACCTGGTCGGTATAGAGTTCTAATATTCCAAGTGCATATTCTTAAATCATGGTCCTTGAAACGTTTGCGGCGGTCGTCAACATTTTCGAGGGTTCTTTTTCTGTTATTTCTCATTTTATTCACTGGTGGCAGGCGGCAAATCCAGTCCACCAGGTTCCGCATTTTATTCCTACTGCCAGTATTCATTTTAGCCACTCTTTCTGAGACAGACACTGAACAGTAAGCCGCGCAATATGGAATAGACGCTATCGATTTTTTGTTTGACTAGGGAAACTAAGGAGACATCACTCTCTTATTTGTATCTCTCTAAAGGACACCCCATGTGGTGTAGTGCATATTTAATGCGGCCCTGATTCGCCATGGTATCTACCGCTCAGTTCGAGGACTACTTTTTAATCGTAGTATCTGTAGGCCGTTCAGCTATCCGCCACCTGCTGATCCCACATAGTAGCAAAAGCTAGCCTTATAGATTGCTTAGCACTACAGTTGAATAAAATGAGTCCTTTCCTAAGAAAATCGCTGAAGAGTATATTCGATCACAATTCATTTGGACAAAAATTTCGAACCAGTGAGTTATTTTATGACAGTAGAAGAATATGTGGATGTCATAGGGAAACCCGAGATCTCACACACATACAATAAGACAACGTTTGTATTCAAAGGACTCCAAATTTTGATTTTTTCGTAAATTAGTGTAATTTTTACAAACAAACTAAGAAATATCATATATATCGCTTATGGCTCTAAATAACGCCTCTTAATTTTATTAAGTAAATTTTTACGAATCAATTATTTTAAAATTTTTTTTTCCTAAACATTTCTTAATGACAATTGTCCAAATAACGTCCTCTTCTCTCAATGTCCTTAATACATATATTTGAACTTAATCAATTCATAAATGTCCTCTAAGTCCTTTACCGTCCCATTATATAACTAATGAACAATCAACACAAAAATTTCATGCAAACACATTCACCGCACGCACATTCCAACCGCATTCTCTCATCCGTCTACTCCCTCAACCTACCTCTGAACTTCATTCCCTGGGCTTCATTAATTATGGCCGCCAAGGCTGGATGTTGATAACGTTCACGAAAAATGGCTGAGCCATTGACCAGATTACCATTTAATGAGCCATTGTTATTGCCATTGCCATTCATCTGAGGATGTAAAAGATGTTGCTGCTGCTGCATTTTCACCGGTGTATGCTGGGGTGTCAATGACGACGATATTGGCGATTGGTTACCATTCTTATAGTAACGATTTTGATTAGGATCATATAGTTCGTTGTGCACAGCTCGCTGGTCTGATGATCTAATGGAGGCACTACGATCCTCTTCGTTGCGTATCTTAAGGATTCTTTCTTGGACGCTGTAACGTGAACCATGTAAGGCATCATTTACTTGATTCATAGTGGAGACTTGATGAAGATGCTTAGAGCGAAAACTGCCACCGGGGGAATTTAACATGGTACCACGAGAAGAACTGGCCGAGGTTTCGGTGGAGTCACGAGGCGATGGCTGATGATTATCGCTGCCACTTTGATAGGGGCCATCGCGGTAGCTGGACGGACGATTGTTGGTGGAGGGTGGTGTATCCAAGCCACTATCATGGGCGGAATAGTCCAAATCCGTAGTCTGTTGTTTGCTGGTGGTGTTAGTGGGCAACATGGGTTGAACTGAGGAAGAATAGAATTCAAAGAAAATTAATAAGTTTAGCCGCTGCTACAGAAAAGGGTACAAGTCTATGTATAGAAAAAAGTAAGATAAGATAAGTTAAAAGTAATTTAAGCAAATGCCTAATTTTTTATTTTTTTTTTTAATTTATTTACTTATAAAAATTAGTATTTTTTTTTAAAATGGACTTGTCCTCTTTTTGTCAAATAAAACTTCATAATTAATTTTCTTCCACCCCTACCTGAATGTCTCATATCTGTGGGTGCCCTAGGCTTGCGATACAACCAATCACGATCCAATTCGTTACCATTTTCCTGCGTACTCAGATGGCGGAAAATGCGCGGACGTCTCAGTTCAACTTCACCATCTTCCGCCTCCTCGTCCACAATGTGCGTGGAGCCAAAACTGCTATTGATGAAGATACGTCGTGGCGAACCATACAAGCCATTAGCATTGGAATACGATGAATTCTGTGATGAGTAACCATTCGAGTAACGACTGCTATTGCCACCAGCCGATGCATAGGGTATCTTTTGGGGTGTCGAATGATTGGTGGACATGCCGCTAATGTGATTGTGATTTTCATTATTTAAAGCACTCAAATCCGGTGTAGAATCTGAGAAGAGGAAAGGATTTGTGCCGCCATAGCCACACATGCTATTGGTGACCAATTTGGGATTTCTCACGCCACCCATAGCGCTGCCATTGGTCATAAGCCAATCGTCCAAGGCACTGGAGTAGGTACCACCTAAGCCAAAGTGATTGGACTGCAATGAAGCGTGTGACACGGGAGCAGCTAAGGAGGCGCGTGATCTAGGGCCTTGTGCGATTTTTAAGGCGCGTCGTCGTTCTTTGGAGGTGGCGGTACATTCCTGAAAGAATGAAAAGAGAGAGAGAGAGGGAAAGAGAAAAGAAAATATAGATGAGTTCCATAAGTTATAAAGTAATTTATGTTAATATGATTTATAAGGTCATGGGATATGTATGAACATATTTGAACCGGTTTTTTTAATAAGCACTGTCAACCGATTTTTCTGAAACCTGTTGCAAAATTGAGAATTCAATAAAATTGTATAAATTACTGCAAGTTTAATATTTCTGCAACTTTATATGAAAAAAACATCTGAACCGGTTACTTTTGGTTGGCATCAGCAACCGGTTTTTCCAAAACCGAAGAACAAAAAAAATTCCATAAGTTATACGGAAATTTTTTAAATCATTTGTAGGATTAAATAGCATTTTATGAGACTGTTGGGCAGACAATTGAACCGGTTTTTTGATTGGCACTGTCAACCGGTTTTTCCGAAATATGTTGCAAACTTAAGAAATAATTTTTTATTTTTAAATTACTGCAAGTATGAATATGTCAGCAATTTTATATATAAAAAAACATTTGAACCGGTTATTTTTGGTTGGCATCAGCTACCGGTTTTTTCTAAAACTAAAGAATATAATGAGTTCCAAAAGTATGCATATCTTATATCATTTATAAGATATGCAGACGTTTATACGACCGGCTACCCTGAAGCTAATGCTGAAACCGGGTTTTACATAACCGGTTTTTACATCTACTTTCTGACTTTTATGTGCCAAATTAAGGTTTTTTTTACATAACAGCTTTTTACATTGTTTGCCTCTGCCCTTTACCCTTAATCATAGTTATGGGTCTAATGGTCTATAAACCTTTTTCTAAAACCGATCTCTAAACTGGCTCCCAAGAATATTTATTATTAATTGGATGCATTTTTTAAGTTGAATTGATTTTTATGGCTCATTTCCACGAAAATTTTAACCGGTTACCCTAATGCTAATGCTGAAACCGGATTTTCTATAACCGGTTTTTTTTTTATATTTTCTGACTTTTATGTGCCAAATTAAGTTTTTTTTTTACATAACTGCTTTTAACATTGTTTGCCTATGTCCGTAACTCACAGTTAATTTTTTTTTACTTTTTGCTTTTTTTAGTATAAGCCTTTTTTTATAACCGGTATCTAAATTGGCTCCCGGTGATATTTATAATTAACTAATAAAATTTTTTAATTTAGATTGATTTTTATGGCTCATTTCGGCAACAATTTTAACCGGTTACCCTCAAGCTAATGCTGTAACCGGGTTTTCCATAACCGGTTTTTTACATCTATTTTCAGACTTTTATGTACCATATTGAGTTTTTTTTCATAACAGCTTTTTACATTGTTTGCCGCAGCCCGTTACCCATATCCACAGTTAACTCTTTTGCTTTTGTTGGTCTATAAGTCTTTTTTCTATAACCGGTCACTTAATTGGCTACCGGTGATATTTATAATTATTTAGTGGCATTTGTTAGGTTGGATTGATTTGTATGGCTCATTTCGGCGAAAATTTGAACCGGTTACCCTTAAGTTAATGCTGTAACCGGGTTTTCCATAACCGGTTTTTTACATCTATTTTCAGACTTTTATGCGCCAAATTAAGGTTTTTACATAACAACATTGTGTGCTCCTGTCCGTTACCCATAATCACAGTTAACTTTTTTGCTTTTTCTAGTCTATAAGCCTTTTTTCTATAACCGGTCTCTAAATTGACTCTAAGGGATATTTATAATTAATTGGTAACAATTTTTAAGTTTAATTGATTTTTATGGCTGATTTCGGCGAAATTGTAACCGGTTAACCTTTAGCTGATGCTGAAACCGGTTTTTTCTTAACCGGGTTTTTTAATCTATCTTCAGAATTTGATGTTCCAAATTGAAGTTTTTACATAACATTGTACATTATATGTGTACATGTTTGCTTCTGTCCATTACCCATACCTACAGTTAACTTCTTTGGTTTTTTTTTGACTTTTTAGTCTATAAACCTTTTTTCTATAACCGCTCTCTTTTTTTATTTTTATTAATTGGTAGCAATTTTTAAGTTGAATTGATTTTTATGGCTCTTTTCGGCGAAAATTATAACCGGTTATTAATGTGATGCTGAAACCGGTTTTTCAAAAACCGGTTTTTACATATATTTTCAGACTTTTATGTGCCAAATTGAGTAATTTTTTACATAACAGCTTTTTACCCATACCCACAGTTAACTTTTTTTTCTTTGTATCCCCTTGAAAAAGTTTCTTCTTAAGAAAATGAGGCGGCGCGGTAATTGTGCCTTGTACACCATAACTGTTTGCCAGTTGGGTTCGTAAACAAACTACAAGTTGTGCTTGAGTGTTTTTTTGTTGTGTTTCCATGAAATCTAGCACTTCCCACGTTTAATTTCATTATCTCGTCTAACGTTTCTTAATGTAGCTTTTTCGTCAATCGCCTATTTTTTATGCCGTAAGTATCTTACATAAGAAGAGATGTCTGCGCTCTGTATCTCCTCTCCTAAGAGACCACAAAGTTTCATTACAACACCACATGCGGCGTCCCACAATTGTCCCACAATTGAGAGATGAACGCATCGAGTAGCGTATCGAATGAAAACAAAAGACGCTAGTGGCCTAAACCTGTGGCAACACAACAATAGTGTTCTATGAGCAGTATTGCATTAATGGCGGGGGCGGGGATGGGACGAGAGAGTGTATGTGCTTGAAGTACATACGGCGACGACACTGATGACGACACTGAACAATGATTACTATGTTAATGTTTACTTACTTCCAACAGTTCAAACCAATCTTCGAGGCCTTCGTCACATCGCAATAATACTCTACCCTCACGTCCCAATAGTAATCCAATGGCGCTGTAGGAGCGACGATTTAGCCATTCCACTTTTTCCACATCCACCAGTTTGACCTGCAACAGAAAAAAAAGAAGAGGAATAAAGGGTTTTAGTTAGAAATTGCACGAATTTACGCTGGGAAAAGATTGTAAAAGACAAGTTAATCTAGCTATTCACTGCAGTGGTGCTTAGGGGGTGTGGGCGTACATTGTGATTTTCCGCACAGTATGTGGTTGTTGTATAGTATATAGCGGCAGCCATGATTTGCCATGATTTCGACGTAGATGTGGTAAGATTCTTACATTTTTTAAGCCATCAAGGCAATAATTGCCAACTATAGTGTTGAATTTAAATTGGTAATTTATCTCGATAAACTCAAGATATAGAGTGGATTTTCTGTGAGTATCTATGTAATTAATATTAATCATACGTCTGCGTTGCTAGAAATTAAATTAAGTTGAGGCAATAGGAATATTTATGGCAAAATTTAATAATAAAATAATGAAAAATGTTGAAAACTATAAAAGAATGCAACGAAATAATAGAGAAGAATTTCATAACATAAGAAAAAGAAATATATGTATTTTTTATCGAAATCCCTATGTAAAAAATGTATGGCAAGGCAAAGTTGACTATTACACACATGATTTTGGGACTCAATTCTGAGAACTGCACGCGACAGTAGCCCCAAAAAGAAGAAGTTCTGCATCATTCGTTTTGTCAAGTTACATGCCATTATAATTCAATATCGCTTTAAATTTAGTAAGTATCGTATAGGGGAATTTGTCTCGTTTGAGGCTGGCGTATGATTATCATAAGTAATATTCCATGTAAATCATACGCCACGGAGTAAAAACGTTTTATTGTAACTGCTAAAAAATAAACCCTGTTCAAAATCATTTTAGGAATGGAAAAGTGAAACTGTTGCTTATGTAGAGAAACGTTATATGAACATATTAAAGGAATCTTAAATCTTAATTTTTTTTAAATTTGTTTCAGCTAAATCCGACTAGTGGTTCTCGGTTTATGTCAAACCAAAGAGCCTAAATAGTGACAAATTTCCCTATACGAAACTTACTGACTTCAAATCGATATAAAATTATTATGGCATGTAACTTGACAAAATTAATGATGCAGAACTTTTTCTTTTTGGGGCCACTTTCACGGGCAGTTCTCAGAATTAAGTCCCAAAATCATGTGTTGTACTGTGATATTAGTAGGGATAGTATAGGATAGGATTTTATTTTATGACCATTTGATTTAATTTATTAAGATTGTTTTCGAAAGAAAAAAATTTCATACCATCGAATAGAAATTCAAAACTTATTTCTCTTTAATCATAATTCCCAACATTGACCGCAAATTAGTTTCACTTTGTCCTAACAGCGATGACAGCCATAGTATATTTTGCACTCATCTATCATTCCCCATTTTTTCTCTTCAGCTTGTATTTCTCTTCCCATTACCACTAATCAATTAAGCAATCATCTAATTAAATCTCTACGGCTACCTAAACATAATTACAGGCCAGGTAATATCTAAAGCGTGTTGGAGGCAAAAAAAAAAATCGCCAACAAACCAAAATTAACAAATGCAAATTTCATTGTGTCCTCCCCCTACATCATCAATATGCTTTGACAATGCCCTCGAGGGAAATCAATTTAAATTGTAACAAAATATAGTACATATTGCGCTACTCCCCTGTATCCCTCTCATTATCGCATAATCGCATAAGTTGCGCCAATCACAACACACGATAATAATTATCCAAATGATAATGAATGATAATTATGGTGAAAAAAAACCATCGGCCACAGCAGGGGATAGAAACTAAAGGCTAAAAATAGACAATTTGCAAAATTGGGCAGAGTCAATGGTAGACAAATGCAATTATTAGAGAGAGGGAGCATGAGAAATAGGAGATTTAAAGAGGTTTAGTAAACAGTAGAAGGTGGCAAGGATTGAGAGCAATGGGGAGTGCCACATAATCCCCAAAATCAAAATCCCCAAACACAAAATCCCCAGACAAAAAAAATCCCCACCCTACATTTTGGTGTGGTTCTTCTTCTAGCGACAGTTTTCCGCGCACTCAAAACTCAATTTGAGCTAATAGACTCAAAACTATTGTAGGAGAAAAAAATGCAGCGTTTATGAAATTTTAAAGAGTTAGGGGAAGAATTTATAGAAATAAAAACAAACATAGCCAAAATATACTCAGGCATAGGTATAAGAAAAAATAAAAAAAATTGTGGACCGTCTCAAGAAAATTAAAAAAGTTGTTGAATCTCGAGCTGATTTGGAAAAATTAACTTATTTCGCATTCACATTGCATAATATTTCACTTTGCAATTAATATCTCTATGTATGAAATGTTGTAAATGTATTTTGTTTAAACCGTAGATATTGTTATTTTTCATTTATTATTTACACTTAATTTACACTCATTTACACTTGCATCCTCAATGAATTTTGTATTCAGTTTTTGTAAATAAATTTTCATTATAATAAAAAAATTTCTGTTTTTGAATTATGGTTGCTAGATCTAATAAAAATCATCCCTGAAGATGCTGGAAAGAATCCCAGCGAAACGTCGGATGCAAAAAGGTTAAAAATAATCTTTGACATCAAAATGACCTTGAAAGACCGATAACATTTAATATTTTAAAAGTAATTTCATTTCAATAACTACATTTGTAAATTTATAATTTAAATTCTTTGAATTTTTATTTTTTTAACATAATTTGAATGGTTATCACACAGAATTTGGGGATTTTGTGTTTGGGGATTTTGTATTTGGGGATTTTGTGTTTGGGGATTTTGATTTGGGGATTTTGTGTTTGGGGATTTTGTGTTTGGGGATATTGGTTTTGGGGATTTTGATAGAAGAAATCGTTGAAAAATTTCATATTAATATAATTTATACATATAATAGTCCAGGGTGGCGCACGAATCGTGATACTATAAGAAATTCAAATAACTTTTTTTTTGTTACACAATGTATTTAATTTTTCTTTTCTTTATTATATAGAAAATTCAATTTTATTTTATATAACTAATTGGTTTGGAAGATGATAGATTAATAATTTATTATTTTTTACAATAAAATTTAATAGTTAGCTAGAATTTGTATCAATATCAATATCAATATCAATATCAATATCAATATCAATATCAATATCAATATCAATATCAATATCAATATCAATATCAATATCAATATCAATATCAATATCAATATCAATATCAATATCAATATCAATATCAATATCAATATCAATATCAATATCAATATCAATATCAATATCAATATCAATATCAATATCAATATCAATATCAATATCAATATCAATATCAATATCAATATCAATATCAATATCAATATCAATATCAATATCAATATCAATATCAATATCAATATCAATATCAATATCAATATCAATATCAATATCAATATCAATATCAATATCAATATCAATATCAATATCAATATCAATATCAATATCAATATCAATATCAATATCAATATCAATATCAATATCAATATCAATATCAATATCAATATCAATATCAATATCAATATCAATATCAATATCAATATCAATATCAATATCAATATCAATATCAATATCAATATCAATATCAATATCAATATAAATATCAATATCAATATCAATATCAATATCAATATCAATATCAATATCAATATCAATATCAATATCAATATCAATATCAATATCAATATCAATATCAATATCAATATCAATATCAATATCAATATCAATATCAATATCAATATCAATATCAATATCAATATCAATATCAATATCAATATCAATATCAATATCAATATCAATATCAATATCAATATCAATATCAATATCAATATCAATATCAATATCAATATCAATATCAATATCAATATCAATATCAATATCAATATCAATATCAATATCAATATCAATATCAATATCAATATCAATATCAATATCAATATCAATATCAATATCAATATCAATATCAATATCAATATCAATATCAATATCAATATCAATATCAATATCAATATCAATATCAATATCAATATCAATATCAATATCAATATCAATATCAATATCAATATCAATATCAATATCAATATCAATATCAATATCAATATCAATATCAATATCAATATCAATATCAATATCAATATCAATATCAATATCAATATCAATATCAATATCAATATCAATATCAATATCAATATCAATATCAATATCAATATCAATATCAATATCAATATCAATATCAATATCAATATCAATATCAATATCAATATCAATATCAATATCAATATCAATATCAATATCAATATCAATATCAATATCAATATCAATATCAATATCAATATCAATATCAATATCAATATCAATATCAATATCAATATCAATATCAATATCAATATCAATATCAATATCAATATCAATATCAATATCAATATCAATATCAATATCAATATCAATATCAATATCAATATCAATATCAATATCAATATCAATATCAATATCAATATCAATATCAATATCAATATCAATATCAATATCAATATCAATATCAATATCAATATCAATATCAATATCAATATCAATATCAATATCAATATCAATATCAATATCAATATCAATATCAATATCAATATCAATATCAATATCAATATCAATATCAATATCAATATCAATATCAATATCAATATCAATAGCTGGTAGAAGGGGGTGGCCATATATGGCCAAATATATCATTCCGCCCACTTGAGAAGTTGATTAATAATATCAATATATCCAGAGCGATCGTTGCCCAAATTCTGTACTTAGTAAAGCTATAACAGTATAAAGTTTCCAAGAAGAAATTGGATGTCTAGCCACGCTCCATCTGGTACCTCCCATACAAAAGTACCATTCCGCCTACTTTAGAAATCGAGTAATAATATCAATATACCCACCACGATCGTGTCCAAATTCTGTATTTTGTAAAAGCTATAATAGGCTAAAGTTTTTGAGAAAACAGTTGAAGTTCCGCCACGCCCTTTCTGGTACCTCCCATACAAATGTACCATTCCGCCCAAAAGTACCATTCCCTCATATTACGCCCAAATTCTGTATTTAGTAAATCTTTAACTGGATAAAGTTTTCGTGAAAAAATTTGAAGTCCTGTCACGCGCATTCTGGTACCTCCTATACGAAAGTACCATTCCACTTACTTTAGAAATTGAGAAATAATATCAATACGATCGATCAATGCGATCGCGCCCATATTCCAGTTTTTGTTAAATTATAACAGGATAAGGTTGTGAAGGAAAAATAACAAGTCCAGCCACGCCCCTTCTGGTACCTCCCTTAAATTTGTATACCATTACCCATAGGGATAAGGGTATATATCATTTGATACGTGAGAAATTATAACGCATTAAAGGAGACGTGTTAGACCCCAAGTTTCGTAAGACCAAATTCGTTTCTGGACTTTTTAAGACGATTGAGCTATGTGCGTCTGTCTGGCTGGCTGGATGGCTGGTGAGCAGGATAACTCAAGTAAACCTTAACGATCAGTATGAAGATTTTCCAGTACTAATATTTTTCAAAATTAAGTATTGTGATTGTAAATGGGCAGAATAGCCCCACCCCTTCTGGTACCTGCCAAACAAAATTACCAATTTTTGGAAAATTAATATTTTTTTCATAACTTCCAAACTGGCTTCTGAAGGATAATGAAATTTGGTCAATAAATTTACCGTGCGATAGGAGGCAAAACCTCAGAAAATCTAACTATTTGTCACACTCCTTCTGGCACATCCCATACAAATGACCGAATTGACCCTCATAGTTTTCCATACATATCCTTTTTGTAAGTACACAGAATTCAGTAAACTGTTGCGTAAGATGAACGCTTGCGTCTTAAACAATATCTCATATTGGGTGGTGGTATTTATCAGTCAGTTTATCTTACTGAAATTTCTGTACTAGTTTTATTTGCAAATTGTACGTTTTCACTGAGAGTGAGGGTATACATATGTAAGTCGGCTTACCTGACAGAAACTTTCTTACTTGTTTTTAATGACCTTTTATAATAGTTGCTTATCTTAATGTTTGATTGGTTGGTTTTTCAGTAGCTATAACTCAAGAACCATTGATGATTTCTCATTTCATTCTTCAGCAGAATTGTAGAGAACGCCAAACCCTTTCGGGGTTTTGCTAATCTGACCTGAACCTTCACCCTGATTTGGAATTTCTATTGCACCAGATTGGCTGTTGTGCTGGGTTATTAAACACCATAAATCCACAATATTGGACCAATGTGCGTATGATTAATATAAAAATCTGTATAAAATTAATATCACGCATACGTTGTATATACCTATGTACCCAATTCTAATCGCTTCGCATGTACAGAACACAGTGCTAGGGTCAGGATCGTCATTCAATACCATCAGCAATGATCAGTTTTCTACATATAAAAGATGAGACGGCCCATATATGACCAGAAATGTGGATTTTTCAGGATAAAATTTACAAAAAATAGGCGATAAAATATAATTTTTTACAAATTTCAGTCGATATTGAATTGATAAAACTTGATTTTGTACATAGTTATATTGAAAGAAATTATTTATTTAAGGCTTAGCTACAATTCTGCTGAAGAGCGAAATGAGAAAACTTCAATGGGTTTATTATAGCTGAAGAAATTTAAACTAAACTAAATAAATAATTTTTAATAACTGAAGTTTCTTAACACTTTATTTTAAATTTTTTAATTAAACATCTTCCACCTCACTCCCCCTGCAGTATAACAAAAGTATTGCATTTGCTCACATTTCATAAAATGTTCTAATATTTGCGAAATGTTCGCCTCTTAATAGTTTACAAATCAAAAATATTTTGGCCACTAGCCAACTACTAGGCCAAGCAGCAAATAGTCACATTTTTACGTTGTAGTTTTTTTTACATTATTTTTCGTTTTGTTTTTTTGGCACGATTACAAAACGCGTGTCAGCTAAACTTGACATAGTTTTTGGTGTTTTCTTGTTTTTTTTTGTAATTTTTGTAATATAAATTTTGATACGGTAAACAAATATGTGTCATTGTTGTTCTTTATCCAAAAGTTATTATAGTTTGTAAAATAGAACAATGGTCACACAGCCGTACAACAACAACAAACATATAATTATAACGCTACTGAGTATTAAAGTGTTGAGAAACTATTGTCTTGTTGCCCAGAAGCTGCTGCAATTATCTTATCACATTTATAAGCAGCGTCTGCTGTATTATGCTGGCCCGGCCTCTTTGCACACATTTGCGACTAATGTGGCTTTGAAAACTTACTTAGAGCAGTCTGAAAGAAGATAACAACAACAAAAAAAGATAACACAGTTAATGGCCCTAATCTCAACGGAAGCTAAAGCAAAAAAAAAAAAGTATAACATAACATAAAACTTAGTACAACAGTACTTTAACAATACTGGAACTTTAGTGGGTTTCTCTTTTTGCTGTGTGGTGTGTTGAGTTGTGCTTACTTCCTCTTAAGAGTTTAATGTGGGGAATTTCATTATGTGGTTTTTTCTTTTTGACCAAAAAACCTAATGGCCTAATGACCATAACATGTTTTTGCCCCCACCTTAGTTTCTCTTGGCAACATTTGGTATGTGTGTGAATTTCTGGACGCCAAAAGTTTGTTGGGGTGGGACGAGCGAAAATCCAATGGCTTTGTTATCTTAGCCCCTTGTGTAAGGTCAATTGTTTTGGGGGTAACAGTTTTTCCCTATTAAAATTTCCATTATTACAGAAATATGATAAATGTGTCTGTGGATGTTGTTTTTTTTGGGTAAGAGAGCGGAAGTGGAGTAGGACTGTTGCATACTTTAAGGGATTGCTTTAAGGATTTAACTGTAGGCTTTCATATTTTGTAGCAAACGAAGGAATTGTGGTTATATACGAAAATATAAAACCAGTACAGAAATTTCAGTCAGTTAAACTGACTGATAAATACCATCACCCAATATAAGATAGTATTGTTTAAGTCTTGTGTTATTGAAATTAACCGATTTGTAATTAAAACCAGTTAGAAAGTTTCAGTCGAGCAACCCGACTTACATTTACCCTTACCCTCAGTAAAATAAATAATTTTCTATTATATTGATATTATTACTCGATTTCGAAAGTGGGCGGAGTGGTACATTTGTATGGGAGGTACGAGAAGGGGTGTGGTTAGGCTTCCAGATTTATTCTCGATAACTTTATCCTGTTATAGCTTTACTAATTACAGAATTTGAGCACGATTGCGTTGGGTGTACTGATATTATTACTACAACCCTAAAGTGGGCGGAAAGGTACATTTGTATGGGAGGTACTATAAGGGGCGTCGCTAGACTTCCAATTTATTCTCCAAAACTATGTCCTGTTATAACATAACAAAATACAGAATTTGGGCACGATCGTGTCGAGTGTATTAATATTATTACCTTATTTCTTAAGTGGGCGGAGTGGTACATTTGTATGGGAGGTACCAGAAGGGGCGTGTCTAGACTTCCCGATTTTTTCTCCAAAAATTTATCCTGCGTAAACTTTACCAAATACAGAATTTGGGCACGATCGCGTTAGGTCTATTAATAATATTAATCGATTTCTAAAGTGGGTGGTACCAGATGGGGCGTGGATAGACTTCAAATTTTTTTCTCCAAAACTTTATCCTGTTATAGCTTTACTAAAAAGAGAATTTGGTTCCGATCACGTTTAATTTATTGATATTATTTCACCATCTCTATAGTGGGCGGAAAGGTAGATTTGTATGGGAGGTACCAGAATGGGCGTGGCTAGGCTTTCAAAATTTTTTCCAAAACTTTATCCTGTTATAGCTTTACTAAATACAGAATTTGGGACGATCCCGTAGGGTGTATTGATATTATTACTCTATTTCTAAAGTGGGCGGAATGATGTATTTGTATGGGAGGTACCAGAAGGGGCGGGCCATGTAGCCCATTTGCAATACCGTAAGTAGTTTTGAGAAAATAATAACTCGTGCAAAATTTCAAAACATTTGGTTGCGTCTTTCGAAAGTTATCGTGCGAACCAGCCGGACAGCCACCAGACAGACAGACAGACAGACAGACGGACATGGCTCAAACGACTTCAAAAGTCATGAATCGAATTTGGTCCAAAGAAACCTAGGGTCTAAAGTAACTCCTTCTAAGTATTACACTTTTGGGTCGTATCAAATGATATATACCCTCATCCCTAAGGGTGATGGTATAAATATAAGACTATAAAAATATAAAAATATAAAAGTATAAAAATGTAAAAATATAAAAATATAAAAATATAAAAATATAAAAATATAAAAATATAAAAATATAAAAATATAAAAGTATAAAAATGTAAAAATATAAAAATATAAAAATATAAAAATATTAAAATATAAAAATATAAAAATATAAAAATATAAAAATATAAAAATATAAAAATATAAAAATATAAAAATATAAAAATATAAAAATATAAAAATATAAAAATATAAAAATGTAATAATATAAAAATATAAAAATATAAAAATATAAAAATATAAAAATATAAAAATATAAAAATATAAAAATATAAAAATATAAAAATATATAAAAATATAAAAATATAAAAATATAAAAATATAAAAATATAAAAATATAAAAATATAAAAATATAAAAATATAAAAATATAAAAATATAAAAATATAAAAATATAAAAATATAAAAATATAAAAATATAAAAATATAAAAATATAAAAATATAAAAATATAAAAATATAAAAATATAAAAATATAAAAATATAAAAATATAAAAATATAAAAATATAAAAATATAAAAATATAAAAATATAAAAATATAAAAATATAAAAATATAAAAATATAAAAATATAAAAATATAAAAATATAAAAATATAAAAATATAAAAATATAAAAAAGTAAAAATTGATTAGCTTCCGAAAAATGGAATGTAATTTGCGTTTTGAAATGACGCTTAGTAATATGCCACTTAGCGCTCATTGCGTGGCCTCGGCCTTACAGCAGCAGATAATGTCACAGAGATATATATATCTTATTTTATACATAATTTAACACCCGTAGCACTTTAGATTATCGTTCAAGACATTTCGCATTTCTTAGATCATTTGAGACTATTTAAATTCTTCTCGATTATCTACATCTAAACTACGATAGGTGAATGATTCATATCTTTGTTTCTTTCTATATTAAATGTATTTCTATATATTCATTGAAATTGCAATGCAAACAATTTAAACTTCGTTAAATTTATTGTTAACTTCATATGTCGCTTAAAATGTCATAAATCTCACAGTAGATATCTTCACTCATTGTACGTGCTTAAGAAACTAAAAAAAAAAACAATTGGTGAAATCATAGCTGACAATTGCGTTCGTTTACATACAAAACTCTCTACTCTGTGTGGCGGCAGTATCACCACAATCATCATCGTCATCATCACTATCATCTTCATTATCATGGCAGGAACTTTATTATGAGCTTACGACCGACCATCATCAATTGTGATGAAAGCGCTGCCCCCCCACCCTTACCAAAAGTGTTTGTGTGCACTTTCACACACACTTAACACTTGAGATGAAATTCTTTACATTGATTGTGTGTGCGTGTGTGTGTTCACTTCAGTTGAGGTGTTATGACCATTGCCATTTGGCCGCAGGCATTTAAACTTCTACTGTGGCAGCCACAGATGCTGCTATTAATAATGGCAGTTGGGTGGAAGTGCTGGTGTTGATTGTGGTACTGGTGGTGTTGGCGATGACGATTGATTGTGATTTCATTCAGAAAAAAAAAATTGGCAAAAATTTCTTTTCGTTGTAATCATGTGCGAAATGTTTTACGTGAAACGGAAGCATTTTTATTTACGTCTGTTGTCCGTTTTTTTATATGTTTTTAAAATAAAAAACAATATTATTGCTTTTAAATACGTCGAAAGTGATCAGACAGTGATTCATGGTGGCAAAGATTGCGGATACGTAAATGGGTTAGTCGGTAGGTGACGTGATTTCTCTTGTTTTGACACTTTATTTAAAAGGGGAATCAGATAATGAAATCACATGTAATAAGGAAACAATTTAATTACAAAGTTAAATATTAGTTTACATATTAACAAAATATTAATATGAGTCTTATAGGAATTTATTAGAAATATGTGCAGAATTTAAGGTATATTCAGGGGTGTATGATTAATTTTGATTCCTAAGGCGTATGAATTATAATATTTATATGCATCATGGTCGTCTGATTAATATTAATTGCAGTTTAAAATTTTTATTTGAATCACATTATGCAACACCACAAGAACATCACTATTATCAGGCACTTGACAGGCATATGGGATAGATCCATATCGGACTACTGCCCTCTGTGTGTGGGGACAAGAAGGAGTCTGAGACGATTGAACCTCTTCTTTGTAGCTGTCCCGTTTTAGCTCGTAGGAGGGTAAGAGACTTAATTTTTAATTTTTAATTTCTAATTTTTAATTTTTAATTTTTAATTTTTAATTTTTAATTTTTAATTTTTAATTTTTAATTTTTAATTTTTAATTTTTAATTTTTAATTTTTAATTTTTAATTTTTAATTTTTAATTTTTAATTTTTAATTTTTAATTTTTAATTTTTAATTTTTAATTTTTAATTTTTAATTTTTAATTTTTAATTTTTAATTTTTAATTTTTAATTTTTAATTTTTAATTTTTAATTTTTAATTTTTAATTTTTAATTTTTAATTTTTAATTTTTAATTTTTAATTTTTAATTTTTAATTTTTAATTTTTAATTTTTAATTTTTAATTTTTAATTTTTAATTTTTAATTTTTAATTTTTAATTTTTAATTTTTAATTTTTAATTTTTAATTTTTAATTTTTAATTTTTAATTTTTAATTAATAAATAAATTAAAAAAATTAATTAATAAAAAAAAATTTTTAGATTTAATTAATTTAAAATTTAAAATTTATTCTAAAATTAAAGATTATTTTTAAAAATAAATTCTAAAATTAAAAATTAATTCTAATTAAAAATTAATTTTGAATGTTAATTCTAAAATTTTTAATTTTTATTAAAAAATTTTTATTAATATTAAAATTAACCTAGTTAGTTAAAAAATAATTTTAAATATCAATAAAAAAACATTAATTAATTTTAATTTAAATTATTCTAAAATTAAAAATAAATTTAAAAAATTGTTTTAAAATTTAAAATTAATTTAGAAATTAATTCTAAAGTTGAAAATAATTTTTAAAGATAAATTAGAAATTAATTTTAAAAATTAATTCTAATAAAGAATTAGTTTTAAAATTAAATCTAAAATTTGTAATGTTTAATTAAATTTTTTGATTAATGTTTTAATTAGCTAATTAAGAATTAAAAAAAAATTAAGTTCAATTTAAACAAATGTTATTAATTTTAATATTTAATTCATTTTAATTTAAATAATTCTAAAATTTAAAATTAATTTAAAAAATTGTTCTTAAATTTAAAATTTATTCTAATTAAAAATTTATTTTAAAATTAAATTAAAAATTTGTGCTTTTTAATTTTTAATTTCAGTTAAAAAAAAATAATTTTTAATTTTAATATTTAATTAATAATTAATTAATTAAAAACATAACTCAAAAATTTAAAATTAATTTTAAAAATTATGCTTAAATTAAATTTTTTTTAAAAAAATAAATTCTATAATTTAAAATTGATTTTATTAATTATGCTAAAATTTAAAAATTAATTTTACAACTTAGAATTAATTATAAAAATTTATTTTTTTTATTTGTAAAATTCGAATTTATTTCAAATAATGAGAAATCATTTAAAGTCTCATTTGTTGTTGTTTTTCACAATAATATTTTTAATATTAAATAGACTAATTAATATGACCTTTTGCCGCATAATGACCCAATGATAGCCACCACTCATCCAGTACAGCTGTTACTATGCCCGGACACCCAGTCAGACTGGTCATAAGTATTAACGCGTCAAAATTTACACATTAACCGTGATCATCAATCATAAGTTAAAAATATTAATATGAAATACAATAAATACCCCCACATATACACTAATATCCAAATCATACCCATCCTATCATTGTATATCTGACAAAAGATGACCATAAACCTACGCCAAAGCTCTCGATTCGAAAGCAATAACCCAACAGCAGATGTAGACACAATGACAGCCGACAGTCAGACAAAACAAAAACCAAACCCATTACAAAAGTTTCAACAACAGAACAACAACAGCAACAACAACTGGAGTAGCATAAAAAACCAAAATGATACCGAAACTGACCTTAGCCATCGTTAGGGCAAATAGCCCACGAAACATAAAACGCAATTGTGGCGAACTTAGACTTAATGACAGAGTAAAGCCCAAGATGAACTTAACTAAAACAACAACAGCGACAACAAAAAACATATTTACTTGTAGGTCATAATTTTACAACCATCAGCCTATTGGCTATTTGTTGTAATATTGTATATTGTACTAGGCTTTTACTTGTTGTTGCTGTTGCAGTCGCTATGTCTCATGGCTCAAGGCGTTTCATGTTGTGATGTTTTGTTTCTCATATACTTAATAACTTCTTCTTCTTCTGCTATGCTACGATTTATTATCCATTAAGTATGAGAAAAGTTAATAACTTTTACATGAAAATTTTCTTTTTTCAAAACTTTGTAGCTAATTGCTTCGAAAGATTTGACCTGTTAATGATGAATACGTGACCTTAAACGAAAAGTTAAAGAGCATTAGGAGAAGAGAATGTTTAGGCGATAAATCGACTCATTAAGTGAAGGAAATCTGTGTTTATAATAATATTTGTAGTCTACCGCTTAAAATTCTGTATTTCTTCCTATGGTGCAGGGGTACAATTTTTTAACTGCTGCTGTCAAGGAAATAAATTCTAATTAAGAGCATAAATTAATAATTTTTAAATTTTTTTCGTTATTCTCAACTTAATACAAACCATAGTCAGAATTTGCTAAAAACTCTTGTAATCACTGTGTCAACAATTTCACAAAGTTTTGCTGAAAACGAATGAACTATATGAGAGTCTCTGCAAAACAAAGAGACATATTTTTTCATATGTACAATCAATATTTTAACATGTCTAATACCTTTGCAATTACTTGGGTAACAATTTCCCAAAGTTTTGCTGAATTTAAAAATACAGAATGAGAGCCTATGCAAACAAACTGACAAACGTAAGCACATTTTTATTATGAAAAATCTTGAAAGCATTAAAAATATTAAATATATTAAAAATATTAAAAATATTAAAAATATCAAAAATATTAAAAATTTTAAAAATATAAAAAATATTAAAAATATTAAAAATATCAAAAATATTAAAAATATTTAAAATATTGAAAAAAAAATCAAAATATTAAAAGCATTAAAAATATTAAAGATAATAAAGATATTATTACAAATATTTTTAATAATATCAAAAATGTTAAAAATATTGAAACTATTACAAATGTCAAAAATACGTAAAATGTTTAAAATATTAAAAATTGTTTTTGTTTTTTGTTTTTATTCGGTCTGTTAAATTGAACATTGATTTAGAATTTATTTCAAGCTCAAGACCATTGAAAGAAGTTTTTTTTAGCAGAATGATATTCTCATAATGCCCTGGTAGTCTGTACAGCTGTTTCGGATCCAACCACAAATTCTCATCAGCAGACCATTCACTATGAAAAATCATTTGCTTAACTTCTTTCTTGTTTGTTTATGTTGAAAAAGCCTTTGGCTTTCAAACAACATGTTTTTGTTGTTGGTTTCGCAACCAACAGATTTGCCATAAGCATTGTTTCAGCTTTGCGGCCCGTCGTGCTCTACGTCATCATTGTTTTTGTTTTTTGTTTTTATTTGGTCTGCTAAATTGAACATTGATTTAGAATTTATTTCAAGCTCAAGACCATTGAAAGAAATATTTAAAATAATTTATTATATTAAGTAATACTAAAACTTATAATATTAAAAATACTTAAATTATTAAAAATATTGAAAACTTAAAAATTATTAAAAATAATATTTAATGTTTATAATTTTTTAATATTTTTAATTTTTTTTTAAATTTTTAATATTTCTAATGTTTTTAATATTTTTAATATTTTTTATATTTTTAATATTATTAATATTTTTAATATGATGTGTTTTCATTGTTCGGTTCAAGATCTATTCTATTATTGCTAATAGAATTTGTTTTACAAGAGTTGTGTGAAATTGATTATGTTGACAGCTAGCAGGGCAGATAGCTATTTCGATGGTTGCCATACTACCATCATCAGCACCCGTTTGCTGTGACTTATCCACTCATTATCACAACCTTAAGTGTTAAAAGCTTCAAGCAATCAATGTGAAGCTCACACACACAAGTGCAATAATGGTATCAACGAAGACCATACGTCTACATGATACACAAAAGCTCTCAGCAAACGGGTACTGATGATGGTTTGGCAACTATCGAAATGGCCATCTGCCCTGCCAGCTGTCAACATAATCCATTTCACACAACTCTTGTAAAACAAATTTTATTAGCAAAATAATAGAATAGATCTTGAACCGAACAATGAAAACACATCATTACATACACATACAGATCAACAAAACAAGAGCATTTTTAAAATTTTCAATATTTTTAATATTTTTATTTTTTTTTCATATTTTTAATGTTTTAAATATTTTTAATGTTTTAAATATTTTTAATGTTTTTTATATTTTAAAAATTTTTTTTTTTTCATATTTTTAATGTTTTAAATATTTTTAACTTTTTTAATATTTTTAATATTTTAAATATTTTTAGTATTTTTAATATTTTGAATATTTTTAATATCTATATACAGTGGTGTGCGATGAAATAGAGTCGCACCTAACCAAAATTTTCAAAGCAAGAAAAATTCACAAAAAAATATTTTTTTATGGAACTTTTAGTTATTTTTATTAAATTTCAATATTAATCTGACAAATTCGAATATCGGTGGGGTAGTTCAATACATAAAATGGCACAAACAAATAAAAATATTTCAAATTCCCAGGTTTTTTCTGTGAACAAAAATAGAGTCAAAGAATTTATCAACCTTAATGTAAATGAAAAAGTAACTTAAATTACAAAAATATTAAAGTTATATCTTACTTTACCTCAGTAGTTTGTAGAATAGCCATTATTTTTATTTGCTGCTGTGCAAAGCTTTTGCATTGAATACCCTAACTCTTGACAAGTCTGTATTGGAATATTCTTCCAAGCAGCTTCAATTAATGTCCATTGTTCATTCCTTATTAGAAGGATTCTTTCGTTTCAGAGCCATTTTTACCTCCCGCCACAAATTCTCATCATTATTTAGGTCTGGCAATTGTGCAGGCCATCTTAATACTTAAATTTTGTTGTTTTCGAAATTCATTTTAGCCAACTCCATGTGTGTTTCTGTTCATTGTCTTGCTAAAACACTCATCGAAGTGGCATTTGCCATTCAGACTAAGGCATCATGAAGCCTTTTAAAATATTTGTGTAAAATGTAGCGTAAATTTTACCCTCAGACCGAAATACAGGCCCAGTACTATAGTACGAAAAGTAACCCCATATCAGTATGTTTTCACCACCATGTTTTATGGTCATAATGGTGTGTTGGGGACGATATTCGTTGATGGGGACGATGATCGGTGTTGGGTGGTCTTTGTAAAGGAATCTCGCTGCGATGAGAGTTAAAAAAACTTCACTTTCATTTCATATGACCACAAAATATACCGCCACTTGGTTACTGGCCAATCCGCAAGTTCTTTGAGGAATTAATCTCTTCTTTTTACGTTTCGTTTATGGTAAAATAGACGCTAAAGTTTACACAAATGTTCTGAATGACATCATTATGCCTTATGCTGAATGGGAAATGCCACTTTGATGGGTGTTTCAGCAAGACAACGACCCGAATCACACATGGAAAATGCCAAATTCGATTTCGAAATAACAAAGTTGGAGTTTTAAGGTGGCCTGCACAATCGCCAGATTTAAATCCTGTTAAGAATTTGTGGCGGGAGTTAGAAGTAGCTCTTAAAGGAAAAAATACATGTGATAAGAATGAACTATGGGCAATGATTAAAGTTCTGTGGTATAATATTTCAATACAGACGTGTCAAAAGTTAGGGGATTCAATACCAAATCGTTCCGCCAAAGTAATTAAAAGTAATGGCTGTTCTACTAAGTACTGAGGTAAAGAAAGATATAACTTAACCATTTTTTTTAATTTAAGTCACTAATTTATTAACTTTCAAGTCGATAAATTCTTTGACTCTATTTTTGTTCACAGCCAAAACCTGGGAATTTGAAATATTTTTATTTGACTGTACCTTTTTAATTTTTAAACTTCCACACTGATATTCAATTTTGTTAGATTAGTATTGAAATTCAATAAAAATAATTAAAAGTTCCCTAAAAATATATTTTTTTGTGAATTTTTCTTGCTTTGACAATTTTGGTTAGGTGCGACTCTATTTCATCGCACACCACTGTATATAAAAATGAAATGGTCCACGTATGTCATACCATCACTTGAGAACGGCTGGAGCGATTTGGCTGATTTTTTTTTATTCGATTCGAAATTTTCCGTAGATTGTTTGTGTTGAAAAAAATCAAATCCAGGTGGCGCTAGGGTGGATTTATATCGAAAATTTGAATACATGTACCAATTCAACTGAAATTTAGAATGGATATTCGTTTGATCATGTGAAAACATTTTATGTACAAATGGACCCGGTAGGTGGCGCTGGAGTCGGTTTACAATCAAAATTTTAACGAATGGGCCAATTTAACTGAAATTCAGAATCTGTGTTTGTTTGATCATTAGAAAAAATCGTATGTACAAATGGACCCGGTAGATGGCGCTAGGGTGGATTTGTATCGAAAATTTGAATGCATGTACCAATTTAACTGAAATTTAGTATTTATGTTTGTGGAACCTTGAGAAAAAATTGTTTGTATAAATTGACCCGGTTGGAGTCGCTATGGTGAAATTATAATGAAAATTTTAAAGAATTAAACAATTTGACTGAAATTTAGAATGTATATTTGTTTTATTATGAGAATTTTTTTTCGTATATATGGACCGGCAGTTGATTTGGCTGGGGTTGAATTATTTCGAAAATTTATATCGATTGTCCGATTTTACTTAAACTTAAAATATATGATTTTTTTGGCATGAGAAAATTTTGAATGTATGTTTGGAACCAGTTGCCGGTGTTTTGCTTATGATACACTTAATTTATGGAATGTCATTTAGTGCCTTTTTTAACATCATGTCACCATTTATGTCACCACTTATTGTGGAAACGGTTGACCCCATTTGTCCCAAAATTTCAGTGAAAGTTAAGGATTGGCTGTAGATGGTCACCCAGACCGCAAAAAGGCTTAAAGAAGAATGACAAACTTTTATAATGGCGCACTTCTTACTGAATTAGAGAGCTTCGCAAATCGGTTTTCCCCATTTCAAAATTTTAGGGTACAATAACGAAAATAGGAATAACTGTTGATATCACCCAGACCATACGGTTAATGGGGTTGCTGAGCCTAATGAATGCATTTTTGGAAATTTTTATTGTGGATATTTGTTTGATTATTAGATAACATTATACAGTACGAGCTCGATTTTCGCAACCGATAGCAGCCCAATCCGGTTGCAGTTACCAAGATTGTTGCGCTTACCGAACCTCTATTGAAAATTGTTATTTTACTTTGTGCAAAATGACTTACGTCACTAAAAAAACTGTACTATAACAGTCATTTGCTCACTCACACTGTACAATGGCGGAACATTGCATGCAAATAAAAAAAACATATAATTTCTGCGAATACATTGAAAAGTTGCGCTCATCGAGACTGCTTTTTTGAACGTGTTGCACTTATCAAGACTCATTTGTAAAAAAAAAGCGGTTGCGCAAATCGGGGGGTTGCTATAATCGGTAGTTGCGAAAATCGAGCTCGTACTGTATGTACAAATGGGCCCGGTAGGCGGCGCTGGGGTGGGTTTATAACCAAAATTTGAACGAATGGAGCAATTTAAAGGAAATTTTAAAAGCGTATTTGTGTGATCATAAGAACAAATAGTAAGATTATAAGAATAGACAAAATTTTGCAGTTTTAGTGAATGTTCTTATTAATTCGTGAATATTTTTAATTGATTATAATATGTGTTAATAGTCATGTATTAATCGCCGAAATGTGTGTACGCGCACAAGTCTGACCGGCATAATTTTCAAAAAAGAACATTCGAAGCATTTTCTTAAATCTCTATGGATGGTATGCCAGTAAGTGAGGCAAGAGAAAAAAGTTTTTCTCAAAGGTGCCGGCGTCAAATTTAGTCACCCTAGGTAGCGCTGGAGTATATTTATATAGAAAATTTCAAATGATAGACCAATTCAACAGAAATTCAGAAAGTATATTTGTTTGGTCATGACAAACAATTTTATGTACAAATATACCCGGTAGGTGGCGCTGGGTGGATAAATACTGAAAATTTTAGCGATTAGACCAATTTAGCTGAAACTCAGAGGGTATATTTGTTCGATAATGAGAAAATTTTTTTGGTATATATGGACACGGTTTGTGGCGCTGAAGTGGACTCATTTCGCACCATATTGGATAAATATTTTTATTTGTTGCAGATACAACACGGATGCGCAGAACAAATTTGGCACTGTAGATATGAACATACAGGCCATAATATTATTTTTGATACTTGACACTGTAGATGTTCATATATAGTAGTGGAGGAGGCGTGACACAAATATTTTTTAGTCGTGAAGAAATAAAATTTGATACACAGATACTACTCAGCACTACTCAATCAGAGGGCGAAGAGCGCTAATCTAAAGTTTTTCTAAGTGGCTTTTTGTTCCGATTCACTGAAAAGATCAAAAAATTCCACTTTAATACTCTGAACAATAGAATGTATTAAAAGCAAATGTGGTTTTGTGAAAACTCTACTCTCCATTTTATGTATTTGTTTTCTTACAAGTATGTACGTATCAATTACTTTGGAGGCAAGACAAAGCTTGCCGGGCCAGCTAGTTTTTAATATTTATAAAATTTTTAAAATTTTTAATATTTGTATTATATGTAATATTTTTGATATTTTTAGTATTTTTTATTATTTTTAATGTTTTTGTTATTTGTATTATTTTTAATATTTTTAAATATTGTTATTAGTTTATTTGTTTTTGTTAGTCGATCTTACAGTACGTTATATTAATTTACAATAGTGTATCGAAATGATACCACAAATTCGGCTCAAGATCAGAAAAGTATTTTTTTTTATTTATTGTTTGATATTTTTGGTCAAATTCAGTGTGTCACGCACTAGGATGACGAGTTTCGAACTCCATGACGAGTTCATCTTCAGACCCCTTTGTGACGAACTGATGCACAATGGTACATCATCAGCTGTATATATATCTACAATTATGTCAAACATATACATGTGAAGTAGATAACAGCCGAAAATGTCCAGCATAGTTATGAATTTGACCATTATTCATGTTATTATTCATTATTCATGTTATTAGTTTTAATATTTTGAATGTTTTTTATGTTTTAAATATTTTTAATATTTTCAATATATGTAATATTCAGTGTTGGTAAATGTTAGAAAGGCATAATGTTGAATGTTGGGGGCCTGCAGCCTCCAAAGTGTCTTAGGGAGTAGGGTACAGAAGTTACTGATGCTCAACACAACATCTCTCTTAGTGGCTCTGGCAGCCCTAATTCTGTTGATACTGCCCAAAAAAAAATGCATAAGTCTGAAAACTTAAAATGAAATCATTTTTTTCATTCCCTTTAATATGAAGTTTCCTTCAATCGCAAGTGATTTCTGGCGCAATTATCATTTCAATCCAAATATCAGAAAAACTAATATCTCTGATCAAGGAAAGTTATAACCAGGCCAGATGCTTTGTTCCCCATAAAGAAGAGCTCTCAGATCCAGTCCATGTCTAAAGTGGAGTGCGTCAGGGATACATATTGTCACCTCTATTATTCCTAATAGTTATGGAAGATGTTCTTAGTTCCATAGAGAACAGAAGCCAAGGAATATAATGGCAAATCAACAACAAATACCTAAATTACCTGGCCTACGCAGATGATATTTGCTTGCTTCCAACAGGCTGTGCGATCCAAAACAGACAACATTTGATCTTCAGGGGAAGCTGCAACATACAGGTCTTAAAATAAACATCAGCAAAACAAAGACTCTTAGCATAGGAACCGAAACAACAGCGCCTCTAAGGGTAGGTGATGAAGATTACAATTATGCTACTAATTTTTGTTACCTGGGATGTAAGATTGATGCTGCTCCATACTAAACTGCGAATTTTCGAAGCATGTGTAAAATCTGTACTTTGGAAGGATGACTTCTTGAAAAGTTACCAGTAGTGTTACCAATCGGCTTCAAACTTTTGTCAACCGCTGCCTTAGAAGAATACTGCGCATATTCTGGCCCCGTACCATCTCAAATGGAGAACTATTGTCGCGATCACGGCAAATACCACTGGTAACTGAAATCTGTAAGCGTAAGTGACAGTGGATTGGACATACTCTACGCCGAAATGATGACAACGTGGCTAAGCAAGCACTAAAATGGAATCCTTTTCATCAGCCAGGAAGTCGGCGTGGAAGACCACGTATAACATGGGGTCGGTCCACCGAAAGCGAAATGAATAACCTCGGCGTATCCTAGAGCCAATTAAGATCGATTGCGCAAAACCGTGTCTAATGGCGGACGGCTGTAACTGACGCCCTATGCTCCATTGGGAGTTAGAGGAACACATATATATATATTAAGTACCGTTTTTAAAGTACTTTGTAGACCTAAATATGTGAAATATATTACAAGTTAATATGCAATAGCGAAGCATTGACGGGCCCACTAGTTTAAAATATAAAAATATTTATAATATTACAAATATTAAGAATTAATACTCTTAATAAATTAAAAATAATTAAATTAGTAAAGATAATAAAAAATATTTTTAAAAACATCAAAAAAATTTTTCCTTTTTAAAAAAACATATTGAAACTATTAAATTTTTTTTTAATATTTTTAATGTTTGTAACATTTTTGATATTATTAAAAATATTTGTAAAAATTTTAGTATCGAAAATAATTATTTAAAACTTGGGATATTATAGTATTGTAAATATTTTTAATTATTTTAAAATTTTTTAATAGTTTAAATATTTAAAAAATATTATAAATATTGCAAATATTTTAAATATTTTAAATATTTTTAATATTATTAATATTTTTTATGTTTTTTATGTTTTTAATATTTTGAATATTTTGAATATTTTGAATATTTTTAATATTTTTAAACTTTTTAATATTTTTAATATTTTTAATATTTTTAATATTTTTAATATTTTTAATATTTTTAATATTTTTAATATTTTTAATATATTTAATATTTTCGATATTTTTAATATTTTTACATTTTTAATTTTTTTAAGAATTTTAATATTTTTAATATATGTAATGTTTTTAATATTTTAAATATTCTTAACATTGTTGATAATATTAATAACTTAAATATTTTTAATATATGTTATATTCAATGTTAGCAAATGTTCGGAAGGAATAATGTTGAATGTTGGGGGCCTGCAGCCTCCAAAGTGTCTTAGGCAGTATGTAACAGAAGTTACTAATGCTCAACACAACGGCTTTCTTAGTGGCTCTGGCAGCCCTAATTCTGTTGATACTGCCCAAAAAAAATGCATAAGTCTTCAGACAAATGAAATCATTATTTTCATTCCCTTTAATATGAAGTTTCCTTCAATCGCAAGTGATTTCTGGCCCAATTATCATTTCAATCCAAATATCTTTTAACTTTGCCGTTGGCCAACATGAAATTTAAGTTTTATGGCTAATATTGCATGCTGATTGAGTTAACAAAGCTTTCGTAAATTTCTCTCATAAATCTTGAAAGGCCATTAAGCTAAAAGTATAAAAATATTTTACAATACACAAAAATACGATATATAACGATGTATAGCTAATCTTAGGATGAATAACCCATCCAGTTGCTTAAAATAACTTCATTTAAATTGATTGTGAAATAAATCTGCCAATACTATTAAAAGTGTAAATAAATATGAGAAAAGACGATTAAGTTAAGCTAATTAAAAAAATATACGGGTGATTATCACACGAACCTTGACGAACGTCTATGAATCGGCTATTGTTATAGCCCTCATTAACCCAAATTGCTCTATTAAACCTCAGTTGTGTTTCCACAGCTCTAACATAAACTATTTTATCTTTGGACATATATTTGAAATGTCACTTACATTACAAATCCCACCACATGTTAGTAAAAATGGGTAAATCATATTAAGGTATTTAAGATTTTAACCCTGACCTCAAGCTCGACCTGTATATGATAAGATATAATAGATATTGAGATTTTGTAACTCAGGCGGGTGACATTTGTGTTCCTACAGCTATGGCGCCACCTATCACAGACTAATTGTACTACTATAGAAACCATCGCCAATATGAGTAGAACAATCGACCACAGGTTTGTAGCCATCGCAATGATCTGCCTTAAGTGTATAGCGAATATACAGACATACACCTGTGAGCAATACTTTATATTACATTATGATTTTGTATGAACATAATGGATCACATTTTATGATGTCAAATGCTTAACCTTTTATATCTCTTATTTTGTATTTCGTAAAAAACTATATAACTGAGCACTTCATAATTCAATTTTATTGCTTTTTAACATCGTACGTTATGTGAGAGCAAAGCACACCACCTACATTTCCATAATTCTCATAAAATTCAGTACACTGAAATCGCATTTAACATTTGATGTAACTTTGTAATGCATTTTTCATAATACCGGCAGATAGCAGCAGCAAAAGCCGATATAAACCTCGGAAATACCTGACTGACTTACTGACTTTAATATATCGAAATATTCACTGCAAGGTAACAAATAACATACACACACACTCATACTCAAAGCTACAAACCCAAAGTAACCAAACTAAATCACAACAGAATGAAATCATAAAAAGCAGCCCAAAGGTGAATGAATTGTGATTCAATGATGATGATGATGGTGATGAGGATGACGATGATGATGTTGGCATTATGAGTTTCCCATGAGCAGGGTATATGGCGAAACAGGGCTGAGGCAAAACAGCACCGACAAATACGCAGCAGTTACACAATCGTAAATCATGTGAATATAATGAAGTTTCCATTCATACGTACGTATGATGACTGTTGAGACTTAACATACAGATAATGTTACTCTTTCTCTCTCTCTCTCTCTCTTTCTGTCATATTTAAATGCAGTTCATGATTTACTGTGCACTATATATAAAGAATTTATAAAAACTGATAATAATCATCTTCAAAAGAAGCAAAAAGTACAAATTTTCAAGATGCCTCTTTAGGGAGTGAAGTGCATTACAACTCTTGCCGGTTACAAACCTAAACGAGATGCTTTGGTATGTTAGGTAGTATCAAATGTATGAGCTGACTTACCTTAAATATAAATTGTCCCATGTCGGAGGCTCGTTCATTAGCTGAGCCCGATGCTCTTTTAAAACAATGCAGATAGTCACGTGTCAATACAAAGTATCTGCAAAAAATGAAAAGAAGGAAAAGGCATGAATATTAACGAAGGAAAAAAATTAAATATAAGAAAAATATTAAAAAAATCAAAAATATGAAAAATTTTAAAAATAACAAAAACATTAAAAATGTTAAGAAATTTCAAAATATTAAAAATATTAAACAAACAAAAAATATAGTCATTAAAAATATAGGAAATATTAATTTTCTTCAAATAATAATCATATCAAATATATTACAACTTTTGGAAATACTAAAAATATTAAAACTATTAAAAATATTAAAAATATTAATAATATTAAAAATATTAAACATAGTAAAACTAGTAAAAATACTAAAAATTTTCTAAATAAAAAAAATTTTAAATATATTTAAAATATTAAAAATATTAAGAATATTAATAATATTAAAAATTATTTCAAATGTTAAAAATATTAAAAATAATAAAAACATTAAACATACTAAAAATATTAAAGATATTAAATATATAAAAAATATTAAATATATTAAAAATATTAAAAATATTAAAAATATTACAAATATTAAAAATATTACAAATATTAAAAATATTTAAAACACGAAAAATATAAAAAACATTAAAGTTATTAAAAATATTAAAATATTAATTATTAAAAATTTTAAAAATATTAAAAATTTAAAAAAAAATTGATAACATTAAAAGTATTAAAAATATGAAAAATTTTCAATACATTAATAATATTAACAATATTACAAATATGAAAAATATAAAAAATAATAAATATATATTAAAAATAATAAAAATATTAAAAATATTAAATATACTAAAAACATTAAAAATATTAAATATATTAAAAATATTGAAAACATTTAAAATATTAAAAATATTAAAAATATTTAAATTATTAAAAGTATTAAAAATATTAAAAATATTAAAAATATTTAAAATATTAAAAATATTAAAAATATTAAAAATATTAAAAATATTAAAAATATTAAAAATATTAAAAATATTAAAAATATTAAAAATATTAAAAATATTAAAAATATTAAAAATATTAAAAATATTAAAAAAACTAAAAATATTAAATATATTAAAAATAACGAAAACATTAAAAATATGAAAATTTACAGAAATATTAAAAATACTGTAAATATTACAAATATTTAAAATATTAAATATATTAAAAATTAGTTTGATTTCATTGTTCGGATCAAGAACTATTCTATTATTGCTAATAGAATCTGTTTTACAAGAGTTGTGTGAAATGGATTATGTTCACAGCTGGCAGGGCGGTTAGCTATTTTGATAGTTGCCATACTATCATCATCAACACCCTTTGTTGTGCCTTCACAACTCATTATCACATCCTTAAGTGTTGAAAGCTTTACGAAACCATCGAGAAGTCCAAACACACCGGAGCATAAACGAAGACCACACGTCAGCATAACCATAGCAGGCTCTTGTTTACGCATTGTCAACTCTTTGTGCGTCGAAATCAATATTTTTGTTTTGTCCTCGCTGACCGCTAAACCCTTTTTTGCTGACTCCTTTTCAAGTGATGTGAAAACTGCAGTAATGATGTCTATATCATCGACATAGGCTAGTGGCATATGGTTCTTGTGAAATATGATGCCAGACATGTTGACACCAGTCTTTCTCATCACCTTCTCCACAACTTTATTGAAAAGTGTACAGGACAAGATATCACGCTGCCTGAGACCTCTTTTCGTGTTGTGACCTCTTTTAGAGTGATACTTACCCATCTGTACCGAGGATTTAGTGTTTTCCAAGGACCTCGTACGCTATTGATAATAGGCTTATTCCACGGTAATTCTTACACTCACTACGATCTCCTTCCTTGTATATAGGACATAACACACTGAGACTCCAATATCCGGGCATGCTCTCCTCTAGCCAGATGTTCTCTATGAGCTGATGCAATCTCCTAATCAGCTCCTACCCACCTGCTTTAAACAATTCAGTCGGGAGACCGGCTACAGGCTACAGCTGCTTTGTTTTTTTTAAGGCGGGATATTGTCACACGTACCTCGCTCTGGCTTGGAGGTGGACAGTTTATACCATCGTAATGGATTGGAACGGGGTCTTCAGGAGTGATGTCAGTATTCATTTCTCTCCATATCTTCAGAACGTTATCCGGGTCCGTCACTAGCTGGCCATCGCTGTCCTTGCAGGAGGGCAACCCTGTTCCACGCATTCTCGCCTTAATTCTCTGGTAGAATTTTCGGGCTTCCCTTCTACTTTGGAGCAACTCTGTGCACTCATCCTGTCTCTTCTTGAGCTCCTTCTTTTTCGGTCTAAACAGACGAGTTGCCTCTCGTCACTTCGCCCTGTGTCATTCAAAGAGCTCGCGTTGCCATTGGCTTCAGTTTCTCCCTGTATGCAGCATCCATCTCTCTCGTGGCATTGCGACATTTATCATCGTCCAGGCATCTTCGTGAGACGGCTTTGAGTGTTCAAGTACGTTTCTTGCAGTTCGTTTTATGGAGTCGGCTATATATTGCCACTGCGAGGTTATATTATTAGGGGTTGGAGCATTCCGTAGCAGTTGAGTTAGATGGTTGGAGTAGGCGTCTGCTATCTATTTGGTCCGCAGTTTACCGATATCCAGCTTTCGTTGTGCCTGGTTACGTAGGTTTTCGCCATACTTAGCCTTGTGAGTACCTTAACTGCGGTAAGGTAGTGATCGGAGTCAATGTTCCCATCCCTGATCACTCGTACGTCCAGAACACTTAATACGTGGTATCATCGACTACCAAGTGATTTATCTGATTCCTCGTTAATTGATCTGGAGATAAACATGTTGCCTTATGAATATTTCTGCGGTCAAATCTAGTGCTACTAACTATAATATTTCTTGCCGCAGTCTGATGCCATTGTTCGACTTTTCGGTCTGCAGACTGAATTTTTCGATGGTAGGCTCAAATGCGGTCTCTCTGCCTATTTTAGCATTAAATTCGTCTAGTACAATTTTGATGTCATGGCTCGGGCTACGGTCGTGTACAACTTTGTCAAAACTTTGTTTTGACTCTTATGTTGGCTATACGTTCACACACCGGGTTGAACCTTGAGACTAGGTGTCGCAGTCTCTTGCCAACCACAAATGGTATGTACATCCGTCCACCGGATTTCCTGTAAAGCGGTTATGTCAGCCTTGTATTCTTCGAGGACTTCCGTCAGTTGGATGGAGGCACCTAGTCTATACAGTGTTCCCACATTCCAGGTGCATATCCTTAAATCATGGTCCTTAATTCGTTTGCGGTGGTCGTCAACATTTTGGGGGGTCCATTTTATTCTTTTCTTACTTCTTTTCATTGCAATAGTTCAAAAGTCGGTGGCGGGTTGCAAGCCCAGCGCACCACGTCGCCGCCCATTCTGGGTCAGACGCTGACCAGGGTACCGCTCACTCTGAGCAGACGTGCCTGGCTTTTAGGTTTCGCCCCTCACAATTAGTCGTGCTCTGACGGGTGTCAAAGGCACGCTTCCAGGCTTCACCACGTGGAGGTACTCCGTCCGCAGTAGTACTACGAATACGGAGCTCTGTGAGTAGACTTGAAGTGCAATTGGCAAGGATCCCTCTGGGTTTGCCATGTTAAACCGATCAGAAGCTTTACCTTGCATCATATTTTAATATTTTTAGTATTTTTTATAATTTTAATATTTTTTGTATTTTTTATAATTTTAATATTTTTAATATCTATATATATAAAAATGAAATGGTCCACGTATGTCATACCATCACTTGAGAACGGCTGAAGCGATTTGGCTGATTTTTTTTTTATTCGATTCGAAATTTTCCGTAGATTGTTTGTGTTGAAAAAAATCAAATCCAGGTGGCGCTAGGGTGGATTTATATCGAAAATTTGAATGCATGTACCAATTCAACTGAAATTTAGAATGGATATTTGTTTGATCATGAGAAAACATTTTATGTACGAATGGACCCGGTAGGTGGCGCTGGGGTCGGTTTACAATCAAAATTTTAACGAGTGGACCAATTTAACTGAAATTCAGAAACTATGTTTGTTTGATCATTATAAAAAATCGTATGTACAAATGGACCCGGTAGAAGGTGCTAGGGTGGATTTATATCGAAAATTTGAATGTATATACCAATTTAACTGAAATTTAGTATTTATGTTTGTGGAACCTTGAGAAAAAATTGTTTGCATAAATTGACCCGGTAGGTGTCGCTATGGTGGATTTATAATGAAAATTTTTACGAATTAAACAATTTTACTGAAAGTTTGAAAGTATATTTGTTTTATTATAAGAATTTTTTTGTATATATGGACCTACAGTTGATTTGGCTGGGGTTGAATTATTTCTAAAATTTATATCCATTGTCCGATTTTACTTAAACTTAAAATATATGATTTTTATGACATGAGAAAATTTTGAATGTATGTTTGGAACCAGTTGCCGGTGTTTAGCTTATGATACGCTTAATTTTTGGAATGTCATTTAGTCACTTTTTTTTAACATCATAGTTATTCAGAAGTCTATATATATAAAACAGATGTACATATTGATGTCACCATAATTGTGAAAACGTTTGACCCCATTTGTCCCAAAATTTCAGTGAAAGTTGAGGATTGACTATAGATGGTCACCCAGTCCGCAAAAAGGCTAAAAGAAGAATGACTAACTTTTATAATGGCGCACTTCCTACAGAATTAGAGAGCTTCACAAACTGGTTTTTTTCATTTCGAAATTTTAAGGGACAATAACGAAAATAGGAATAACTGTTGATATCACCCAGACCATACGGTTAATGGGGTTGCTCAGCCTAATGAAGGCATTTTTGAAAATTCGTACTCCCTAGGATAAAAAGGTACAATCACCCAGTACACCAACGCAAAAAGTTCTATGTCAGTCAATCGGCATAAAAATTTGGTTTTAGAATATATGCCTATCAATAAGTAAGTTTTCATCACATCATGGACGACACTGCTGATCCGTTTTAGCAATTCTTATAATAATCTTTAAGATATATGAAGAACAGAATTTGTTCGGGAAACCTCGCCCTTTAAATTTAAATATTTTAGAGGTCAAAGAAATAAACCAATCGTTATTAGATTTCAACTACACTCAACATATTTTACAAAAATTTATGTATAAATGGACCCGGTAGGTGGCGCTGGGGTGGAATTATAATGAAAATTGTAAGGAATGGACACGGTGATGTGAATTTTGTGAATATTTTTATTAAAACTTTTCGATTATAATATATTTTAATAGTCAAGTGTGAATCTCCAAACGTGTGTACGCGCACAAATCCGAACGACTGCACCAAATTTTCAAAATTGATGGAACGTACGAAAAGGTTTATTAAACCTCTTACTATGGAAATTATATGAGTAAGTGAGGCAAACGAAAGAAGTCCTTCTGTAAGGTGCCGGCGTCAAATGTAGTTGTTTGGCCCATAGAAATGAGACGGATGCATAGAAAAGATTTACCACTGCATTTATGAATATTCCGGCTAAAATTTTATTTTTGAGAAGTGGACGGAATACGCGTTGCAAAATGGTGAGGTTTATCTACAGAGCAGACAAATTCAAGATGAAGATGATAATATAGAAACGATATTTTGATTTTGATCAGTAGGAGAGGGAAGGTATTGTGATACAAATGTATTTTGGTCGTGTTGAAAGAAATTTTGATCTGAAGACAAAGAGATCATAGCAATAGTTTTGTTTTGTTTTCCCTATCTTTCTTAATAATTATATTTATTTCTGTGTATGTCACTAAACTTATCTTTTACCGCCTGACGGATGTTGATACAACTTTTTCTGATAAAAAGAGTTCGTATTATTAAATCTGAACTTCTTTAGCCTTCACTACCATCTACTTCGTGTAAACTTTTAAAAACGTTTAACATTTGAGATTCAGATATAAAATATGGCAAGTGTGTATGAGGCTTCAGTTCTTAGACAACTTTCCCTTAGGACATATTTTATTTGTGTCCATAGAGCTTGGTACAACTCTTTCTTATGCCAATAACTTTGCTGGCAGGACGAAGTATGCCGGGTCAGCTAGTTTTAAATAGTTTTTTATATATAAATTTTTGTTTTAGTATTTTATATTTTCATTAATTCTAGTATATTAAATATTTTTTTTTTTTTGTATTTTAATATTGTGAATATTTTTAATTTTATATGTACATACCTTTCCTTCCACCGTGAAAACAGCCGATCTCGTTGCTGCCACAAAAGTCCTCGTTTTATGGGTCCTGTCATCGATGCTACAGGTATGCGTCCAGCCAACAGGGATTGCTGTAATTATAGAAAGAAATGGATAAAGAGTTACAAACTAGAAATAGTAATCAAATTTTGGTTTCTAGGTGTTAGCATAACACTGCAGATTTTGGTCTGCTTCTCCAAATCCATATCATTTAAATATTGCCAAAATTTTATGTTTTTTTTTACCACTCAACATTTGAAAGTCCTTCGATATTAAAATTTCAAACAAAGTTGTTCTTCTGCACCTCTTTTAATATAGATATCTATAAAGAACTCTTAGCATAGAACTATAGTTGTGTTTCTGCAGTTCTCTTCATATAGATGTCTATATATAACTCTTATCATAGCCATTCTGAAAAGTGTGTAGAGCGCCGTCTATGGTATGTTTACTGTACTACTTTAAAAAATGTATGTAATAAAAATCTTAACAAAAAATTGCTGATATCCTCGCAGTGAGTGGTCATATGTCCACTAGGTTACAACTGTTTTAATTTTTTTTATTAAATTTCCTGCTATAACATCAAATTCTTGTCTCTCCTTTACATGCATGTTCACAATATCACAAAATCCAATTAATTGCAACATTTACTGTTTCCCTACCCTATCACTTTTTATAAGCTTTGATGATTAAAATCGTTGATTTTTTTTTGTAACAAAAACACAATTCACTAAAAATTCAATAAATTTCATAACCAACTATTTCTGCACTGTCCATCCACAGAGTCATGGCTTTACTTTCATCATATTATAGAATTTTTTTTACTTGCCCTGTGTGTATGTGTGTGTTGGAAGTTCTCGTTATTATTAAAACATAACCAGCTCTTAACTCTTGGTTAAGTCTTTCGCTTTAACCAAGTACTGTGTAAACAATTGGATAATTTTTTTTCCCAGTTCTACGCCTGGTTGATTTGCTGGGGCAATTTCATAATCATCATAATCGTAATTCGCAGCATGTTGGCTATAGCCTGAGTGGAGATTATGATGACCATCAACATCATCATCATCATCATCAGCGTTCTCAACATCGTTATTAGTCTCATCAGCATCAGAATTATTGTTCATTTCCTTGTTTGGTTTGTTGCCAAAGCTTTACGTCTGACATGGCTGTGAAGTGTGTTTTTTTGTGGGTATCTCTATGGTCATGTTGTAGCAGCAGCTATAAGTACGATTTAACTGGGACTAGAGAGTAACAATTTCGCAACAATCGAGATTTAAAGTTCGAGGGAAGGGCGAGTGCACCTCAAATATTTTTAATGGAATGGTGAATATATGAAGCTATATCATGACATATGGGTTACTACTAGGTAGGGGATGTAGGTAGGGGATGTACGGTCATACAATTGCAGTAAAAGGTTTCAGATAATGCCAAAATATGTGAAATTATTTTTTTAAGAATATTTGAAACTACGCAATAGCATAATACTGCTGCTGAGGTGCCTTAAGTTGCCTAAGGATATGTACGGTGTCGGTGAATTTCATACAAGTGGCAGTAGTTTTTAACGGAATTATAAATATATGAAGCTATATCATGACATATGGGTTACTAGTAGGTAGGGGATGTACGGTCACGTTGAATATCATACAATTGCAGTAAAAGATTTCAGATAATGCTAAAAGTTGTGAAAGTAATTTTTTTAAAGAAAATTGTAAACCTTGCTACAGTATAAGGCTGCTGCTGAGGTGCTTTAAGTTGCGACATTTGAAACCCAAGATTTAAAAACGTTCTTTTGTTCTTCAGCTTAAATCTTCTTTCCTTTTAAAATCACATTTTTCTCTGAGTAGTTAATTCGCTTTGCAAGAGTTCATATTTCGGATCATGTGTTTTTGTGAGTTTTTTTTTGCTATGCTTTTTTTCATATACCAACAATTTTTTTTTCACTTTACCAATTACACTTTGGCTGTTAACGCAATATGAATTTATAAATTTTAAACAATTTGAGTAGGAATTTTTATTATCAGTATTACTATAAGTATTGTGTTGGTTATTATTATCTGTTTGTTTATTTGTCTGTTTCCCCTTATAAAGAATTCATTTATTATACAATCGAGCTGTGTGTGTAATTAAAACTTCATTGAAATGCATTTTCAATCGCCTTTTGGCTAACAAACATTTTACGTACAATTTGGATGGTCATATTTATTCGTCCGTCCGTTTTGGGGTGAAGTGATTGAGATTCCATTACAGAGTTGCGCTGCTACCTCAAAAATTCGTTTGTTGTAATACAATAATTGGTAATTGCATTGCAGTAATTATTTAAACATTTATTTATGAAATTAAACACTCTCTACTATGGTGTTGGTGTTGTTTTTTTTTAATTAAAAATATAATTTTTGCAATACTTATATTGGGCAATTGCATTGCAATCAAAGTGATGATGATGATGTCGGTGATGGCGATGGTGGTGGCAGTGGTCATTGACATGGGAAATTTGGAAGGAAATTCGTAATGGGTGTTTGAATGTTATTGAGACTATACCGCGAAAAAGTAAGTGCATATTAAAAATTATCACAAATATCACGAATATTAAAAATATTAAAAATATCAAAAAAAATTTTAAATAATAAACAAAAACTTGTAAATATTAAAAATATTATAAATACAAAAAATTTTAAAAATATTTAAAATATTAAAAATATTAACAATATCTATATATATAAAAATGAAATGGTCCACGTATGTCATACCATCACTTGAGAACGGCTGGAGCGATTTGGCTGATTTTTTTTTTATTCGATTCGAAATTTTCCGTAGATTGTTTGTGTTGAAAAAAATCAAATCCAGGTGGCGCTAGGGTGGATTTATATCGAAAATTTGAATGCATGTACCAATTCAACTGAAATTTAGAATGGATATTCGTTTGATCATGAGAAACATTTTGTGTACAAATGGACCCGGTAGGTGGCGCTGGGGTCAGTTTACAACCAAAATTTTAACGAAAGGGCAAATTTAACTGAAATTCAGAATCTATGTTTGTTTGATCATCAAAAAAATTGTATGTACAAATGGACCCGGTAGATGGCGCTAGGGTGGATTTATATCGAAAATTTGAATGCATATACCAATTTAACCGAAATTTAGTATTTATGTTTGTGGAACCTCGAGAAAATTTTTTTTGTATAAACTGACGGTAGGTGTCGCTAGGGTGGAATTATAATGAAAATTTTAACGAATTAAACAATTTGACTAAAATTTAGAATGTATATTTGTTTTTTTATGAAAATTTTTTTTTGTATATATGGACCCGCAGTTGATTTGGCTGGGGTTGAATTATTTCGAATATTTATATCGATTGTCCGATTTTACTCAAACTTAAAATATAAGATTTTTTTGGCATGAGAAAATTTTGAACGTATGTTTGAAACCAGTTGCCGGTGTTTAGCTTATGATAAACTTAATTTTTGGCATGTCATTTAGTCACTTTTTTTAACATCATATTTATTCAGAAGTCTATATATATAAAAAAAGGTGTACATTTTGATGTCACCATAATTGTGAAAACGGTTGACCCCATTTGTCCCAAAATTTCAGTGAAAGTTAGGGATGGGTTGTAGATGGTCACCCAGACCGTAAAATGGCTTTAGGTAGAATGGCGAACATTTATGTTGGTGCACCGCCTATATAATTAGAGAGCTTCACAAAGTGGTTTTTCGCATTTCGAATTTAGGGGACAAACACGAAAATGGGAACAACTGTTGCTCTCACCCAGACCAAACGGTTAATAGTGTTGTTGAGCCAAATGAAGGGATTTTTGGAAACTTGAGCTCCGTGGAATAAAAAGGGGCAAGGTACTATCATGGCTCAGACCAAACACCTAAAGTATCAATCACCCAGTACACCGATACAAAAAGTTATATGTCAGCAAATCGACTTAGAATACATGCCTATCAATAAGTAAGTTTTTATCATATCCTGGACGACACTGCTGAAACAGTTTAGCAATTCTTACAAATGTAATTTCTTAGATTTATATGAAGTACTGAATATGTCCGGGAATACCTCGCCCTTTTAATTTAAATATTTCAGAGACCAAGTAATAAACCAATCGTTATTAGATTTCAACTGCACTCAAAATCTTTTAAAATAATTTGGAGGCGGGACGAAGTCTGCCGGGCCAGTTAGTATTATAAATATTAAAAACATTAAACACATTAACAATATTAAAAAATATAAAAATATAGAAAATATAAAAATATTAAAAATATTAGAAACTAGCTGGCCCGGCAGACTTCGTTCTGCCTTCAAATTATTGTAAAAGATATTGATTGCTGTTGAAATCTAATAGCGATTGGTTTATTACTTTGACCTCTGAAATATTTCAATATAAAAGGCGAGGTTTTTCCGGACAAATTCTGTACTTCATATATCTAAAAGATTATTATATGTTACTAGCTGGCCCGGCAGACTTCGTCCTGCCTCCAAATTTTTGTAAAAGATGTTGAGTGCCGTTAAAATCTAATTCCGATTGGTTTATTACATTGGCCTCTGAAATATTTCAATTTAAAGGGCGAGGTTTTCCCGACCAAATTCTGTGCTTCATATATCTAAAAGATTATTATATGTTATTGTAAGAAGTGCATTGTCGTCCATAATTTTATGAAAACTTACTTATTGATCGGCATACATTCTAAAATCAATTTTTTAAGCCGATTGACTGACATATAACTTTCTGCGTTGGTGAACTGGGTGATTGTACCTCAAGGTGCTTGGTCTGAGCCATGATTGTACTTTGGACCTTTTTATCTTAAGGAGTACGAATTTCCACAAATCCCTTCATTCGGCTCAACAACCCTATTAACCGTTTAGTCTGGGTGATAGCAACAGTTTTTCCCATTTTCGTGTTAGTCCCCTAAAAGTTCGAAATGCGAAAAACCACTTTGTGAAGCTCTCTAATGATATAGAAAGTGCGCCAATATTAATGTTCTCCATTTTACCTTAAAGTCTGGCAGACGATCTACAGCCCATCCCCAACTTTCACTGCAATTTTGGTCAAAATCGGTTTAACCGTTTTCGCAATTAGTGGTGTCATCAAAATGGACATATATTTTTATATATATAGAGTTTTCAATAATTTTAATGTTAAAAAAATGTTTATATGTTATGTAATCAATGGCGACTAAAAGACTTTAAAAAAATTAAGTGTATCATAAGCTAAACACCAGCAACTGGTTCCAAACATACATCCCAAATTTTCTCATGTCAAAAAATGCATTCATTTTAAGTTTGAGTAAAATTGGACAATCGATATAAAGTTTCGAAATAATTCAGCTCCAGCCACCTCAACAGCGGATCCATTTATACAAAAAAATTCTTATAATAAAACAAATACATATTCTAAATTTCAGTCAAATTGTTTGATTCGTTATAATTCCACCATAGCGTCACCTTCCGGGTTCATTTATACAAAAACTTTGTTCTCATGATCACATAGTTATACATAATAAATTTCTCTTAAATTGGTCCATTCGATCAAATTTTGATAAAAAAAAATCCATCCAAACGCCACCTACCGGGTCCATTTGTACATATAATTGTTTCTCATGATTAAACAAACATTCGTTCTGAATTTCAGTTAAATTGGTCCATTCGTTTAAATTTTGATTATAAACCCACCCCAGTGCCACCTACCGGGTCTATTTGTACATAAAATGTTTTCTCATGATCAAGCGAATATCCGTTCCAAATTTCAATCGAATTGGTACATCCATTCAAATTTTCGATATAAATCCACCCCAGCGCCATCTACCGGGTCCATTTGTACATACAATTTTTTCTGATGATCAAACAAACATAGATTCTGAATTTCAGTTAAATTGGCCCATTAGTTAAAATTTTGATTGTAAAACGACCCCAGCGCCACCTACCGGGTCCATTTGTACATAAAATGTTTTCTCATGATCAAACGAATATCCATTCTAAATTTCAGTTGAATTGGTACATGCATTCAAATTTTCGATATAAATCCACCATAGCGCCACCTGGATTTGAGTTTTTTCAACACAAACAATCTACGGAAAATTTCGAATCGAATAAAAAAAAAATCAGCTAAATCGCTTCAGCCGTTCTCAAGTGATGGTATGACATACGTGGACCATTTCATTTTTATATATATAGATTGTAAGAAGTGCATTGTCGTCCCCGATTTGATGAAAACTTACTTATTGATAGGCATACATTCTAAAATCAATTTTTTAAGCCGATTGACTGACATATAACTTTCTGCGTTGGTGAACTGGGTGATTGTACCTAAAGGTGCTTGGTCTGAGCCATGATATTACTTTGCACCTTTTTATCCCAAGGAGTACGAATTTCCAAAAATCCCTTCATTTGGCTCAACAACCCTATTAACGGTTTAGTCTGGGTGATAGCAACAGTTTTGCCCATTTTCGCTTTTGTCCCCTTAAAGTTCAAAATGCGAAAAACCACTTTGTGAACCTCTCTAATGATATAGAAAGTGCGCCAATATTAATGTTCTCCATTCTACCTTGGTGTCATCAAAATGGACATCTTTTTTTATATATATAGAGTTTTCAATAATTTTAATGTTAAAAAAATGTTTATATATTATGTAATCAATGGTGACTAAATGACTTAAAAAAAATTAAGTGTATCATAAGCTAAACACCAGCAACTGGATCCAAACTTACATCCAAAATTTTCTCATGTCAAAAAATGCATTCATTTTAAGTTTGAGTAAAATCGGGCAATCGAAATAATTCAGCTCCGGCAACAACAACAGCGGGTCCATTTATACAAAAAAAATTCTCATAATAAAACAACTATACATTCTAAATTTCAGTCAAACTGTTTGATTCGTTATAATTCCGCCATAACGGCACCTTCCGGGTCGTTTTATTTAAAAACTTTGTTCTCATGATCACATAGTTATACATACTAAATTTCTCTTAAATTGGTCCATTCGATCAAATTTTGATAAAAAAAAATCCACCCAAACGCCACCTACCGGGTCCATTTGTACATACGATTTTTTCTAATGATCAAACAAATATAGATTCTGAATTTCAGTTAAATTGGCCCATTCGTCTAAATTTTGATTGTAAACCGACCGCAGCGCCACCTACCGGGTCCATTTGTACATAAAATGTTTTCTCATGATCAAACGAATATCCATTCTAAATTTCAGTTGAATTGGTACATGTATTCAAATTTTCGATATAAATCCACCCTAGCGCCATCTACCGGGTCCATTTGTACATACGATTTTTTCTAATGATCAAACAAACATAGATTCTGAATTTCAGTTAAATTGGCCCATTCGTTAAAATTTTGATTGTAAACCCACCCCAGCACCACCTACCGGGTCCATTTGTACATAAAATGTTTTCTCATGATCACACGAATATCCATTCTAAATTTCAGTTGAATTTGGTACATGCATTCAAATTTTCGATATAAATCCACCCTAGCGCCACCTGGATTTGATTTTTTTCAACACAAACAATCTACGGAAAATTTCGAATCGAATAAAAAAAAAATCAGCCAAATCGCTCCAGCCGTTCTCAAGTGATGGTATGACATACGTGGACCATTTCATTTTTATATATATAGATTATTATAAGAATTGCTAAAAAGGATCAGCAGTGTCGTCTATGATGTGATGAAAACTAACTTGTTGATAGGCATATATTCTAAAATCACATTTTTTAGCCGATTGACTGACATATAACTTTCTGCGTTGGTGTACTGGGTGATTGTACCTTTTTATCCTAAGGAGTACGAATTTCCAAAAATGCCTTCATTAGGCTCAGCAACCCCATAAACCGTATGGTCTGAGTGATATCAACAGTTATTCCTATTTTCGTTATTGTCCCCTAAAATTTCGAAATGGGAAAAACCACTTTGATATACCATTATAATAGTTAGTCATTCTTCTTTAAGCCTTTTTGCGGTCTGGGTGACCATCTATAGCCAATCCCTACTTTCACTGAAATTTTGGAACAAATGGGGTCAACCGTTTTCACAATTAGTGGTGACATCAAAATGTACATCTTTTTTTATATATATAGACTTCTGAATAACTATGATGTTAAAAAAAGTGACCAAATGACATTCCAAAAATTATGTGTATCATAAGCTAAACACCGGCAACTGGTTCCAAAAATACATTAAAATGTTTCTCATGACAAAAAAATTATATATTTTAAGTTTAAGTAAAATCGGACAATCGATATAAATTTTCGAAATAATTCAACCCCAGCCAAATCAACTGTAGGTCCATACATACAAAAAAATTCTCATAATAAAACAAAGATACATTCTAAATTTCAGTCAAATTGTTTAATTTGTTAAAATTTTCATTATAATTCCACCATAGCGACACCTACCGGGTCAATTTATTCAAGGTTCCACAAACATAAATACTAAATTTCAGTTAAATTGGTACATGCATTCAAATTTTCGATATAAATCCACCCTAGCGCCATCTACCGGGTCCATTAGTACATACGATTTTTTCTAATGATCAAACAAATATAGATTCTGAATTTCAGTTAAATGGGCCCATTCGTTAAAATTTTGATTGTAAACCGACCCCAGCGCCACCTACCGGCTACATTTGTACATAAAATGTTTTCTCATTATCAAACGAATATCCATTCTAAATTTCAGTTGAATTGGTACATGCATTCAAATTTTCGATATAAATCCACCCTAGCGCCATCTGGATTTGATATTTTTTAACACAAACAATCTACGGAAAATTTCGAATCGAATTAAAAAAAATCAGCCAAATCGCTCCAGCCGTTCTCTAGTGATGGTATGACATACGTGGACCATTTCATTTTTATATATATAGATTATTATAAGAATTGGTAAAATGAATCAGCAGTGTCGTCCATGATGTGATGAAAACTTACTTATTGGTAGGCATATATTCTAAAACCACATTTTTAAGCCGATTGACTGACATATAACTTTCTGCGTTGGTGTACTGGGTGATTGTACCTTTTTATCCTAAGGAGTACGAATTTCCAAAAATGCCTTCATTAGGCTCAGCAAGCCCATAAACCGTATGGTCTGAGTGATATCAACAGTTATTCCTATTTTCGTTATTGTCCCCTAAAATTTCGAAATGGGAAAAACCACTTTGATATACCATTATAATAGTTAGTCATTCTACCTAAAGCCATTTTACGGTCTGGGTGACCATCTACAACCCATCCCTAACTTTCACTGAAATTTTGGGACAAATGGGGTCAACCCTTTTCACAATTAGTGGTGACATCAAAATGTACATCTTTTTTTATATATATAGACTTCTGAATAAATATGATGTTAAAAAAAGTGACTAAATGACATGCCAAAAATTAAGTGTATCATAAGCTAAACACCGGCAACTGGTTTCAAACATACGTTCAAAATTTTCTCATGCCAAAAAAATCTTATATTTTAAGTTTGAGTAAAATCGGCCATCTACCGGGTCCATTTGTACATACAATTTTTTGATGATCAAACAAACATAGATTCTGAATTTCGGTTAAATTGGCCCTTTCGTTAAAATTTTGATTGTAAACCGACCCCAGCGCCACCTACTGGGTCCATTTGTACACAAAATGTTTCCCATGATCAAACGAATATCCATTCTAAATTTCAGTTGAATTGGTATTGCATTCAAATTTTCGATATAAATCCACCCTAGCGCCACCTGGATTTGATTTTTTTCAACACAAACAATCTACGGAAAATTTCGAATCGAATAAAAAAAAATCAGCCGTTCTCAAGTGATGATATGACATACGTGGACCATTTCATTTTTATATATATAGATATATTCTAAATTTCAGTTCAATTGGTACATGCATTACAATTTTCGATATAAATCCACACTAGCGCCACCTGGATTTGATTTTTTCTACACAAACAATCTACGGAAAATTTCGAATCGAATAAAAAAAAATCAGCCAAATCGCTCCAGCCGTTCTCAAGTGATGGTATGACATACGTGGACCATTTCATTTTTATATATATAGAATTAAAAATTTTACAAATATAAAAAGTATTAAAAAATTTATAATATTATAACTCTTAGATGTTATTTAACGTCTTTTTTTAATTTTTAAGGCCAATAATAATTGCTTGTCATTTTTTTGTCATGCCTCTACTCTTTCCCGTATGAACATGAGCAGTTAAAGCGTGTGAAATTTCTGGTAGATGCCGGTTACTTTTTAATGCTGCGTCAGTCAAAGTTATTGCAAAAAATAATAATGCTAATAACTTTGTTCAATGAATGCGACAAATCCCCACCTTCGTCTTCGTTCACAAAATACAAAAAATCAATATTGATATGAGAACAAAGTGTGAAATACAAAAATCTGGGCAGTACTACAAAAACAAATTTGCTTTTGTTTATTAAACAAATATGGCTTAAAACAAGCTAAACAACATTCTCGAGAGCGGCATGCATAAAACGACCGTTTAAACTGCGTCATTATATACAACAATTTTAATAGCTTTCAATAATTCACACCAAAGACCTGTCAGATTAATATAGGATTGATCGTTTTTGTAGTGCAAAAATCTAAATTATCCAAAGAATGAATAGATATCTAGATAGAAACAAAGAAACAATTTGGAATTATTAGAGGCATGAAGAATAAAGGTATATTAGTAACCTGTCCAAATTCTACGGCCTTACGAAAACACTGCTATTAATTACATCACTCATCAGCCAATCATTTCTACAAAAAATCACCATCATCATCATCATCTTCTGTTATTATCAGCCTCCTCGCCTTACTCAGAAAACTCATTCGCATATTTTAAACCATTGTCGTATTTAGTGACTCACACTTTATAATATGCAGAAAAATATAAACTGACGTTTTTCTAATTTTCTTGTTGTCTGCAATAAAATTTTTCCGCAATTCTGCGTAAATTTTAAAAATCACCATAATCATCATCGCATCCGATGACGTGAATATTTTATGAGGCGTAAATTACAATTTTGTACACTATACAAACGCAAATTTCGATGGTAAAGCGAAATGGAAATGAAAAAGAGAATTATGGTTCGATCCTACGCCATTTGCTGGTACACGACTATAGTGATGTGATGCAAATCATCATCATGTGTACTATATGTTTGGAGGGTGTAAGTTGGGGTTCGGTGTGTTATAATTTGATTTTGATTGGATATCATTATCGGCATCGTTATTTCAATCATCGCAAAATGATGGGACAGGACGTTTTTAGAATTCATATTTGACATAGAAATTGTAGTGAAATTGCATGGAAATGAATTTAGTTGTAAAATTGTTTTCGTTTAGGGCATAAGTGAATTTTAACATGCTGTGTTAGCTAAGAGAAAAATTTGAAGGAAAAAAATTAGTTGGGTGTATTATATTCATTGGGTGTATAATATTCATTGTGTGTGATATATTTATTTTTAATTTTTAATTTTTAATTTTTAATTTTTAATTTTTAATTTTTAATTTTTAATTTTTAATTTTTAATTTTTAATTTTTAATTTTTAATTTTTAATTTTTAATTTTTAATTTTTAATTTTTAATTTTTAATTTTTAATTTTTAATTTTTAATTTTTAATTTTTAATTTTTAATTTTTAATTTTTAATTTTTAATTTTTAATTTTTAATTTTTAATTTTTAATTTTTAATTTTTAATTTTTAATTTTTAATTTTTAATTTTTAATTTTTAATTTTTAATTTTTAATTTTTAATTTTTAATTTTTAATTTTTAATTTTTAATTTTTAATTTTTAATTTTTAATTTTTAATTTTTAATTTTTAATTTTTAATTTTTAATTTTTAATTTTTAATTTTTAATTTTTAATTTTTAATTTTTAATTTTTAATTTTTAATTTTTAATTTTTAATTTTTAATTTTTAATTTTTAATTTTTAATTTTTAATTTTTAATTTTTAATTTTTAATTTTTAATTTTTAATTTTTAATTTTTAATTTTTAATTTTTAATTTTTAATTTTTAATTTTCAATTTTTAATTTTTAATTTTTAATTTTAAATTTTAAATTTTTAATTTTTAGTTTTTAATTTTTAATTTTTAATTTTTAATTTTTAATTTTTAATTTTTAATTTTTAATTTTTAATTTTTAATTTTTAATTTTTAATTTTTAATTTTTAATTTTTAATTTTTAATTTTTAATTTTTAATTTTTAATTTTTAATTTTTAATTTTTAATTTTTAATTTTTAATTTTTAATTTTTAATTTTTAATTTTTAATTTTTAATTTTTAATTTTTAATTTTTAATTTTTAATTTTTAATTTTTAATTTTTAATTTTTAATTTTTAATTTTTAATTTTTAATTTTTAATTTTTAATTTTTAATTTTTAATTTTTAATTTTTAATTTTTAATATTTAATTTTTAATTTTTAATTTTTAATTTTTAATTTTTAATTTTTAATTTTTAATTTTTAATTTTTAATTTTTAATTTTTAATTTTTAATTTTTAATTTTTAATTTTTAATTTTTAATTTTTAATTTTTAATTTTTAATTTTTAATTTTTAATTTTTAATTTTTAATTATTAATTATTAATTTTTAACTTTTAATTTTAAAAAATTTTTTTGGTACCTTAGGAGTACTTTTCAAAACAATAAAATTAAGTTTAAGTACAACTAAAGTAGCCTAAAGTATTTTTGAATTATATTGTGTATAATGAAAGTGATTTTTGGTATAATAAACTTATTTCTTTTACAGCATAACGGAGATATAGCACTAAAAAATAAAAAAATCATGTTGTTAGTTTGTTGCACTACAAGATAATGTAATGTTTTTGGATTCTGAGAACTAGTTTTATAAATCTAAACATTAGGTGTGTTTTAAAAACAGGGCACAATAAATATTGGAAAAAATACAATAATAAAAAATAAACAAAATGAAGGAATACAATTTGTAAAAAAATTAAAAAAAAGAGATTTAAAAATTTATTATAAAAAAAAATATATGTGTAATGTATTTTACATATGTAAAAGTTTCAGTATACTACCCAATAAACATTATAAACTTACTACAAATTTACTATAAGCTTACATTAGTAAACATTATGTTTGGAAAACCTTTATCGGAAACATTGTAACTTGTTAAGTTCCAATTGTTGGATAAGCGAAAGGGATCCCTTATTGTACAATTGTATTCATGTTTGGAAAATATTTGGAAATAAAATTGATAATGTAATCTATATATATAAAAATGAAATGGTCCACGTATGTCATACCATCACTTGAGAACGGCTGGAGCGATTTCGCTGATTTTTTTTTTATTCGATTCGAAATTTTCCGTAGATTGTTTGTGTTGAAAAAAAATCCAGGTGGCGCTGGGGTGAATTTATATCGAAAATTTGAATGCATGTACCAATTCAACTGAAATTTAGAATGGATATTCATTTGATCATGAGAAAACATTTTATGTACAAATGGACCCGGTAGATGGCGCTGGGGTCGGTTAACAATCAAAATTTTAACGAATGGGCCTATTTAACTGAAATTCAGAATCTATGTTTGTTTGATCATCAGAAAAAATCGTATGTTCAAATGAACCCGGTAGATGGCGCTAGGGTGGATTTATATTGAAAATTTTAATGCATGTACCAATTTAACTGAAACTTAGTGTTTATGTTTGTGGAACCTTGAGAAAAAATTGTTTGTAAAAATTGACCCGGTAGGTGTCGCTAGGGTCTAATTATAATGAAAATTTTTACGAACTAAACAATTTGACTGAAATTTTGAATGTATATTTGTTTTATTATGAGAATTTTTGTTGTATATATGGACCTACAGTTGATTTGGTCGGGGTTGAATTATTTCGAAAATTTATATCCATTGTCCGATTTTACTTAAACTTAAAATATATGATTTTTTTGACATGAGAAAATTTTGAATGTATGTTTGGAACCAGTTGCCGGTGTTTAGCTTATGATACACTTAATTTTTGGAATGTCATTAGTCACTTTTTTTAACATCATAGTTATTCAGAAGTCTATATATATAAAACAGATGTACATTTTGATGTCACCATAATTGTGAAAACGGTTGACCCCATTCGTCCCAAAATTTCAGTGAAAGTTGAGGATTGGCTATAGATGGTCACCCAGACCGCAAAAAGGCTAAAAGAAGAATTAATAACTTTTATAATGGCGCACTTCTTACAGAATTAGAGAGCTTCACTAAGTGGTTTTTCCCATTTCGAAATTTTAGGGGACAATAACGAAAATAGGAATAACTGTTGATATCACCCAGACCATACGGTTAATGGGGTTGCTGAGCCTAATGAAGGCATTTTATGAATTTCGTACTCCTTAGGATAAAAAGGTACAATCACCCAGTACACCAACGCAGAAATTCTTTGTCAGTCAATCGGCTTAAAAATGTGGTTTTAGAATATATGCCTATCAATAAGTAAGTTTTCATCACATCATGGACGACACTGCTGATCCGTTTTAGTAATTCTCATAATAATATATAATAATCTTTAAGATATATGAATTACAGAATTTGTCCGAGAAAACCTGGCCCTTTAAATTGAAATATTTTAGAGGTCAAAATAATGAACCAATCGTTTTTAAATTTCAACTACACTCAACATATTTTACAAAAATTTGGAGGCAGGACGAAGTCTGCCGGGCCAGCTAGTACATAATAAATATGTTGGAAGGCTTGTGTTAAATTTATGTATTAATTAATATCTAATTTGGAAATAAATGAAAACATAAATTTAGCACAAGCTTTTCATCAGAACATTTTAACCCTCTAGCTCCTACCCTTAGGATGAATTTTGAAAAAGAGCTTAAAAGTCAAATTTCTCAAAATGTTCAAAATGGGTGGCAGATAGAGGGTTAAAATGTTTTGATGAAATATGCCTCTGAAAATTTTAATGTAGGTCTCCGAAGACATGAACTATTCCAAATCTATTATCTATATATATAAAAATGAAATGGTCCACGTATGTCATACCATCACTTGAGAACGGCTGGAGCGATTTGACTGATTTTTTTTTTATTCGATTCGAAATTTTCCGTAGATTGTTTGTGTTGAAAAAAATTAAATCCAGGTGGCGCTACGGTGGATTTATATCGAAAATTTTAATGCATGTACCAATTCAACTGAATTTTAGGATTTATGTTTGTTTCATCATCAAAAGAAATTTTATGTACAAATGGACCCGGTAGGTGGCGCTGGGGTCGGTTTACAGTCAAAATTTTAACGAATGGGCCAATTTAACTGAAATTTAGAATCTATGTTTGTTTGATCATCAGAAAAAATTGTATGTACAAATGGACCCGGTAGACGGCGCTAGGGTGGATTTATATCGAAAATTTGAATGCATGTACCAATTTAACTGAAATTTAGTATTTATGTTTGTGGAACCTTGAGAAAAAATTGTTTGTATAAATTGACCCGGTAGGTGTCGCTAGGGTGGAATTATAATGAAAATTTTTACGAATTAAACAATTTGACTGAAATTTTGAATGTATATTTGTTTTATTATGAGAATTTTTTTTGTATATATGGACCTACAGTTGATTTGGCTGGGGTTAAATTATTTCGAAAATTTATATCGATTGTCCGATTTTACTAAAACTTAAAATATATGACTTTTTTTGGCATGAGAAAATTTTGAATGTATGTTTGGAACCAGTTGCCGGTGTTTAGCTTATGATACACATAATTTTTGGAATGCCATTTAGTCACTTTTTTTAACATCATAGTTATTCAGAAGTCTATATATATAAAGATGTACATTTTGATGTCACCACTAATTGTGAAAACTGTTGACCCCATTTGTCCCAAAATTTCAGTGAAAGTTAAGGATTGGCTGTAGATGGTCACCCAGACCGCAAAAAGGCTTAAAGAAGAATGACTAACTTTTATAATGGCGCACTTCCTACAGAATTAAAAGTTAGGGATGGGCTGTAGATGGTCACCCAGACCTCTTAATGGCTTAAGGTAGAATGGCGAACATTTATGTCGGTGCACTTCCTATAGAATTATAGAGCTTCACAAAGTGGTTTTTCGAATTTCGAACTTTTAGGGGACAAACACCAAAATGGGAATAACTGTTGCTCTCACCCAGACCAAACGGTTAATAGGGTTGTTGAGCCAAATGAATTGATTTTTGGAAATTGGTACTCCTTGGAATAAAAAAAGCAAAGTACTATCATGGTTCAGTCCAAACACCTCAGACCAAACACCTAAAGTATCAATCACCCAGTACACCAACGCAGAAAGTTATATGTCAGACAATCGGCTTAAAAATTTGGTTTTAGAATATATGCCTATCAATAAGTAAGTTTTTATCATATCCTGGACGACACTGCTGAACCATTTTAGCAATTCTGACAAATATTATCTCTTAGATTTATATGAAGTACAGAATATGTCCGGGAATACCTCGCCCTTTAAATTTAAATATTTTAGTGGCCAAGTAATAAACCAATCGTTATTAGATTTCAACTGCACTGGAGGCAGGACGAAGTCTGCCGGGCCAGCTAGTTGCATATGATTTTTAATTTTCTTTTATTTGAACTTTGTCTAAAAAAATCTAACTTTAACCCACTGTATACAAAAATTGTGACGTAGTGGAGCAAAATGAAGTTTAGGGTTTTATTACTGAGGTCAAATGCAATCGTTTGATATTGGTTTAATTCACTCCCGAAAAAGTGCGTTGCACTGTTTGCTCAAGAAAACAAACTTTTGAACATTTCATTTTGATTTTATTTTGGAACCTTTGACTCGTAGCGGTTATTTGTCTTCGGTGACTCTTAGTGAAATTTTCCGGATAATATTTCTATCGAAGATTCTAATCCTTGACCTCCGTCCAAAGTTGACTTTTAAACAGTTTTTAAAAATTGGGCCAAAAATGTCCCATACGGATGGGAGCTAGAGGGTTAAAATGTTCCGAGAAAATATTCTCCTGATTGTTTGAATATAGGTCTCCGAAGACATGAAATACCCCAAACGTAATTTTACAGATGATTTTTCATATTCATTGATCCAACTTTTGACCAAAAAAATCAAACTGTAAAAAAAAATTTAGGGAATGGGACTTTGCCCAGAGGCTGAAAGTTACTGATTGTCACTCACTTGGGAGTGACCAGAATCGATTCCTTTGCGGCACTGTCCAAGCAGCTAACTACTTCCGGTCTTAGACCAAGTATTCCCTGGGCAATGACTTTAAAGCAACCGCCTAGAAGTTAGCTAGAGTTAGAAGGCGAAACGTTGAGTAACCTAATCGGCATGCTACCACCGATGCGTCTTAGGAATTAGGTAACAGCAGTTACTGAAGCTCAACACAGGCTCTCCTAGTGGCTTTGGCAGCCCCAAGAAACTAGGATCGGGAGCGGTGGCCTAATAAGCCACTCTCCTTAAACAAAATTTATTATGAAAACACGGAGAATAAATAAAACAAGAACCCCCCCAAATGTTGACGAACCCCGCAAACGATATAAGGACCATGATTTAAGGATATGCACCTGGAATGTCCGAACTCTTTACAGAGATGGTGCCTCTATCCAACTGGCGGATGTCCTCGACAAATACAAGGCTGACATCACCGCCATACAGGAAATGAGATGGACGGGACAGGGATGCACACGACGAAAGAACTGTGACATCTTTTACAGCTGCCATGCAGAAAGACACGAATTTGGATGTGGTTTCATAGTCGGCAAGAGACTTCGACACCTGGTCTCGCGGTTTAACCCTGTAAGTGACCGAATAGCCACCATTCGCATCCGGGCGAAATATTTTTACATCACGCTGATTTGTGTACACGCCCCGACGGAAGATAAAGACGATGAGATTAAAGATGCATTTTACGAGCGCCTAGAGGAAACATACGACCGCTGCCCTGGCCACGACATTAAAATTGTTCTGGGAGACTTTAATGCAAAAATAGGAAGGGAAGATGTTCTTGGTCCATCGATCGGTAAATTCAGCCTGCATACCGACACGTCAGACAACGGGTTTAGGCTGGTTAGCTTCGCAGCGGGAAGGAACATGGTAGTTAGTGGAACCAGATTCCAGCACAAAGATATCCACAAGGCAACTTGGCTATCCCCCGATCAAAACACCAAAAATCAAATTGATCATGTGGTAATTGATGGCAGGCATGCATCTAGTGTCATGGACGTGCGTGTGATCCGTGGTGGTAATATTGGCTCGGATCATCACCTGGTTGCAGCCAAGGTTCGCACAAGATTGAGCAGAGCGAAAAACGCACGTAACCAAACACAAAGAAAGCTGGACATCTCGAAGCTGCAAACCCCAGAGATAGCTACTGCCTACTCCGACCAACTCTCCCAACTTTTACGACACAACGCCTCTACTTCTGACGTTCCCGATACACAGTGGCAGCATATTGCGCATTCCATGGCAACCGCCGCAACAACCGTGCTAGGATATGAAAAGCGGCGCTCAGACGAATCCTGATACGATGAAGAATGTCGCATAGCGTCTGAGGAACAGGATGCTGCTTATATGGCAACGCTACAGCCAATTGCAACCCGTGCTGTTAGGGAACGGCATAAGGAGAAAGCAAAACGGGCGAGACAGCTATTTAGGCGAAAAAAACGTCAGATGAAGGAACGGGAGAACGAGGATATAGAGCGATACAGGGATAGAGGTGAGGCCCGAAAATTTTACCAGAAAATAAGAACAAATGGATACGGTAATGGCCTCCCCACCTGTAAGGACAGTGATGGAAATCTGGTCACGGATACGCAGAGTGTGCTGCACATATGGAGAGAACACTTCCAGCAACTGCTGGTTCCAGAAGGCAGCGCACGTGAAGTTATCACGCCAATTGTCGACGACGGCTTAGATTGCCCACCACCAAGTCAAGCCGAGGTAAGAAGAGCAATATCGCGGCTGAAAAATAACAAAGCAGCCGGTGCCGACGGTCTGCCCGCAGAGCTCTTCAAGTCCGGTGGCGAGGAGCTGATAACGAGCATGAACCAGCTCCTGCGCACGGTTTGGCTTAAAGAGTGCATGCCCGACGATTGGAATGTAAGCGTATTATGTCCTGTGCTGAAAAAAGGTGATCCAAGTGTGTGCTCCAACTACCGCGGGATCAGCCTTCTACCCATCGCATATAAGGTCCTGTCGAGTGTGCTATGTGAAAGACTAAAGCCAGTGTTATCCAACCTGATCGGACCTTATCAGTGTGGCTTTAGACCTGGAAAATCAACAACTGACCAGATTTTCACACTTCGGCAAATCCTGGAAAAGACCCAAGAGAAACAGATCGACACGTACCATCTTTTTGTCGACTATAAAGCTGCCTTCGACAGCCCGATACGGCAGAAATTACTTGAAGCCATGGCTGAGTTTGGTATTCCAGCGAAGCTGATACGTCTTTGCGGAATGACGCTGACTGACACGAAGTCTTCAGTGAAGATTGGCAAGGACCTTACGGAGCCATTCTATACCAAACGAGACCTAAAACAAGGCGACGGCCTATCGTGCGATCTCTTCAACATTGTGATGGAGATGATAATGAGAAAAGCTGCAGTAAACACGAGTGGCACTATATTCAACAAAAGCCACATGCTACTCGCGTACGCTGATGACGTAGACATCATCGGTCGAAAACTGCGGGATGTGACTGCAGCATTCTCGGGTATACAGAAGGAATCAGCGAAAATGGGTCTAACGGTGAACGAGGACAAAACGAAGTTATTAGTTTCAACGAACAAAGAATCTACTCGTTTGGGAAACTGCGTGAACGTTGACAACTATAATTTCGAGGTGGTAGATAATTTTGTCTACCTAGGCTCCGCCATCAACAAAGAAAATAATGTCAGCCTAGAAATTCGGAGAAGAATCCTGCTTGCAAATAAATGCTATTACGGACTAAGCAAGCGTTTCAATGACAGAGCCCTCTCTCGACGAACAAAACTCAAGCTATACCAGATGCTAATTCTACCTGTCTTAATGTATGGCTCAGAATCCTGGGTTATGACACAAGCAGATGAATCGGTTCTGGCGGTATTCGAGAGAAAAATACTCCGTAAAATATATGGGCCCATCATCGTTAACGGAGAGTATCGGCGTGGTATGAATCATGAGCTGTACGAGCTGTACGCTGACATTGACGTGGTCAAACGCATTAAGGTTCAACGGTTGCGTTGGCTAGGTCATGTTGTACGCATGGACGAAAATGCTCCAGCTCGAAAAGTCTTCGACAATGAACTCGATGGACGGCGCAGAAGAGGGCGACCAAAACTCCGTTGGAAAGACCAGGTTACTGAGAACCTTACAGAACTCGGTGTGACTAACTGGAGAAGAAGCGCAGAAGATCGAGGCGCTTATAATATTTTTCTACGTGCGGTATATAATCCACTGGGATTGCATAGAAGTACCAGTTAAGTAAGTAAGTAAAGTAAAAAAAATTTGTGACGTAGTGGGGCAAAATGGAGTTTAGGGTTTTGTTACTGAGGTCAAATGCTATCGTTTGATATTGGTTTGGTTCACCCCTGCAAAAGTGTGTTGCACTGTGTTATTAATACAGCCAACTTGACAAAACGTACAATGGAGAAGTTCTCATTTTAGGGGCTACTTTCACGTGCAATTCTCAGAATTGAGTCCCAAAATCATGTGTAGTACTGTAAGATTAATTACTTGATCATGTCATTTTATCATGATCCATCAAGATCTTCCCAAACTCAGTGTGTTTATATCGGTATTCGTTAGGTAAATATAGAATATTTATATATATTTTTTTACTAGAAATGTCGCAAGTACCCTGAATCAATTTATTATGGATGGATCACATCCAGTTAAGTTATTTTTCTTTACTATTTTCATTCATTTAAATAAAACACGGCTATTATCTTAAACATTTGCCCATAGCCCTAGCATTGATGTTATATTCTGCAAATATCTTTTCATTTGGATTACATCATTACCATATTGTACGTTAGCTTCACACCTGGCGGTGGCATATATGTATTCCGCACATTAGCAGTGGCAAAAGGTGTTACCAACACCACCGTCACCTCCGCCACTAACACGTAACACTACCCTCCTCCTCTAACCCTATCACACAACCACTAACATGTGCAAAAACAGCCGCATGAAATCATGTTTAATGGCTGTGTAAGTTTCATTAATTATATTGAGTACAGAGAAGTGAAAAAAAGTAAAATGTCAACTTGTTTTCGTTTTTTTTTTAATTTCATTTTTTAAAACATCTCAGTAAGACTTTGAATTCTCTTTCGCAACACAGAATTAGACAAGTGAATTCTTAGCCGATTCAAGTGTTTGTACTGAGCGTCGTTGTTGCTATTGTTTCATGGATAGGAGTTCAATCCGGTTTCCATATTTGTTAACTGCTTACACCTATTAAATGCGGTTCGAGCTTAAGTGTTGAGAATTGTTGTAAAGTTGTCGGTTGGTTGGTTGGTTGGTTGTTTTACCATACATGTAACTGGTATGGTATGTAATGGTCATGTTGTAGACATCAAGCAAGATGTGTGTGATATTTTTACTGCATGAAGTTTAAGATTAGAATAATATTTTTGTAATAATTTTTTTATCAAAAATGTATGAAAAAAAGCGTGTTAATTCACAACAACGCGAGAAGCTATCCCATACCTCATTCATGGGGTGCAAAGGGAAATTAATTTTTTTTTTTTATGAAAAAAATTCCCTACAAACCATAATTGATGGTGTCATTAGTAACACCATAGTGACTATCAATGACCCCGCGTTTTGCTTATAATTTCCTTAAATACTTTTAATTGTTATTAACACCATTTCCTGGTTCCCATAAACATTATGAGAGACAGACAGCAAAACCCCACAAATTCCCGACAAATTTTTGATGTCCAGCCAAAGTTTTTTGGCCATAATATTTTCTGCAAAAGTTCATTACACTTTAAATTGAAAATGTTGCCCATATAAACTGTGCCGCCCGCTTTGTGGTGTTTAACATCGATTAATTTAAAATTCACCCAACAATCCGCAATGTCCGCCCTTTTGAAGAACATCCATTAATTGGAGTTGGTATGGAAAATCAGCCAAATGATTGTTTATAGTACACAACAATTTATGTTTGTGCCATATAGCGAACAACAGCAAAGAGACAGACAGACAACAATTGAATACCATACATCAAATTCTTTGTATGGTAGTGGTGGCGGCGGCGGCGGCAGTGGCAAATGATACCAAACACAAAAACAACATGAAACATGAAAATTAATGAAAGATGATTCGATCGTCATGGTCTATGGGGCAAATGATTGTTGGCGGCTTGGCTCGATCGTTAGGTTCTTGCGTTCTTTGCTTTGATAACATATAATGATATGTTTGTCACGTTTTACTAAAGCGCAAGCAAATATTTCTAAAAAAAAACAACAAGAAGTTAGGTATACAATATTAACAATATGTTTGAAAATGTTTTCCAGTGTCTTCTGTTCTGGCAATAAAAACATTTGAATTCTTATCACTTTAGGTTATAAGAATGTAGGGAAGGGGGAGTAAACGGTATCTTTAAGCTGTGGTGACAGTGACTGCCATTTTTTGCCCGGAAGCTTTAAACAGTTAATAACACAAATCATTATTGTGCGATGAAAGGTATTGTTTGATTTTTGACTGACCAACAACATCATTTTGTACAATTCATTATATCGCACTATACATCTTTGCTATACAAGACCTTTTTTATTTTGAATGTCTTTGACAATATAACATATGATTTTGGGACTCAATTCTGAAAGTAGCCCCAAAGAGAAGAAGTTCTGCTTCATTCGTTTTGTCAAGTTACTTGCCATAATAATTTAATATCGATTTGAAGTTAGTAAGTATTGTATAAGGGAATTTGTCACGTTTTCGGCTCTTTAATTATAATGTTATATGGTGGCGTATGATTATCATATGTAATATTCCACGTAAATCATACGCCACGGAGTACAACAGTTTTATTTTAACTTATATGAACAGATTAAAGGAATTGTAATTCTTAATGTTTTTAAATTTCTTGCAGCTAAATCGGACTTGTGGTTTTCGAATTACACTATGCGACAGTCAAAATCGGGATGGGATGAAACCAACGGGAAATGTTATATCGGTCAAAAAAAAGTTATACGTGGCCCGGCGTTTCGTTGGGTCACGTCTAGGAATCGAGATATATCGATTTGAAGTTAGTAAGTATCGCTCTTTTCTTTTAGGCTCTTTTGTTATATTGTCATACGGTGGCGTATGATTATCATAAGTAATATTCCACGTATATCATACGCCACGGAGTACAACAGAGTTATTGTTACTGCTACAAAATAAACCCAGTTCAAAATCATTCGATGAATGGAAAAGCGAAACTGTTGCTTACGTAGGGAAACGTTATATGAACAGATTAAAGGAATTGTAATTTTTAAGTTTTTTAAATTTGTTTGAGCAAAATCATACTAAAATATATCGTACGTAAATATATCCCGATTCCTAGACGTGACCCAGCGAAACGCCGGGACACGTATAACCTTTTTTTTACAGATATAACATTCCCCGGTAGTTTGAACCCTTCCCGATCACTGACCCCTACCATTTGTCTCACAGTGTTATTATTAAAAAGCCTAAAACGTGCAACTCCCCCTATACGATGCTTACTAACTTCAAATCGATATTTAACTATTATGGCATGCAACTTGACAAAACGAGTGATCGAATCGATGAGCCGAAAAAAGTTGTACTATATAAATTTGTATTTGGTTAAAATTTATAAGGAATCTATATTTCCACGGACCGGCCGTGGCATAGTGGTTAGAACACGCGACTACCATGCGGGAGATCGCAGGTTCAAACCTGGCTCCAGTCATCTTAAAAGAAAAAAAATAAATAAAATTGTCTTTCATTGTCGGCTCCTCCCGAATGTTGTTGACAGCAACTTCGCAGTATTAAGCGTCGATTCAATCGTCGTGTCTAGTAAGAGCTTCTCAAACAGTGACGTTCGCATTCGTCGATAAACAAGTAGGTGCCGTTAGTTGTGAATCTAAAAATAGAAAGCGTGTTAATTCACAACAACGCGAGAAGCTATCCCATACCTCATTCATGGGGTGCAAAGGGAAATTAAGTTTTTTTTTTTATATTTCATATTCATACTAGTGTCAGACTTAATATGAAATTTATTTGGTTTCAAAACATAAATTTCAAAAAATCGATTTCAAAAAGTGTTGTTTTATTCTATGTCTTAACAAATAAAATCACAAAAATATTGAAAAACAATATTTAAAAATAATTTCCTGTCTTAATACCATCTCAGGGTATATCTTGTTTCTCTTGCCATCCAACATGTTATGGTGTAAGTTGTAAAAGTTCTTTTCATAACAAAAGCTCTTTGAGGCAATAAAAAACACTTCTTTGTTTTTTGTCCTCCCCCCACCCCTCTAGTCTTGTTTTGTTTGTCTTATCTATATTTGTCTTTATCTTTTGCCTTTTTGATAAATATTTAAACTACACTAATTAGTGAATGGAAAACAAACTCAACTGAAGATGGGCCAACAAATGACGTTAGGAGAGACAGACTTTGGGTCGTTCGGTCGGTCGCACTGCTTAACATATTTAAATGATAACAACGTTAACATGAATAGCACAACACAGCACAATTATGAGGAAGGCAGCGACAACTGAATTCATTCATTAAAAGAACATCAGCTAACTTGTAGAGAGTCGACACAGGAAAAGGAGACAGAGACGTAGGCAGAGACATATGCTATAGTAATATAAATAAATAACAAAATGTAGCATTACATGTCAACATTAAACATAACGACGCTTGACAGCAACAACATGACAAAAAGCTAACTTCAAGATAATTGTTAAGTAGCATGAAATTGTTGTAATGTTAAAAATTAGTATTTTCTTGAATTTATTATAAACAATGTTTGTTGTTGAAGAGTTACAATAAGAGATTAGAGAGGAGGAGGCCAGCGAAAATAAAGGAATATGATAAATATATGTTCAACTTTATATATTTATATACCGGAAGCATAGGTTTGTATAATTAATCTTATTCTTGACACGAACAAAAATAAAAAAAAATCTATATATATAAAAATTAAATGGTCCATGTATGTCATACCATCACTTGAGAACGGCTGGAGCGATTTGGCTGATTTTTTTAATTCGATTCGAAATTTTCCGTAGATTGTTCGTGTTGAAAAAAATCAAATCCAGGTGGCGCTAGGGTGGATTTATATCGAAAATTTGAATGCATGTACCAATTCAACTGAAATTTAGAATGGATATTTGTTTGATCATGAGCAGGGCAACCGGAAACATGCCCTGAAAATCGTGTTTTATGCGCATAAAATATGACCTGAAAAATGGAAAAATATGACCTTAAAATCAACAAAACATGCCCTAAAAAATTATATTCACACAATTTTTTTCATATGAATTAGAAATATTTTAATAAATAAAATGTTATTGTACATTGAGAACGATCTTTCGACATCCACATATGTAATTGGAGCGAATTTAAGGGGCAGTATTTCCTATACTTCGTATTTTGATGTTAATGTTGGCTCTGATCCACACAATTCTTTACAAATCCTTTTCACTTCCTCCAAGCCAACGTTTTTTGATATAATTTGATTAAATTTTTTTCACTATTAAATTTATTTCGAAATCCGATAAATTACACTATGACACAATTTGAGCCAATATCAAACGATAGCATTTGACCTCAGTAAAAAAACCCTTAACTTTAATTTGCTCCACTATGTCACAAATTTTTATTACAGTGGTTTGAATTTTGATTTTTTTGGTCAAAAGTCGATTCAAAGAATATGAAAAATCATCTATAAAAGTACATTATATTAAAACCTTCAGGGGAATATTTTCTAGGAACATTTTAACCCTATAGCTCCCACACGTATGGGACATTTTTTGCCTAATTTTGGAAAACTGTTTGAAAGTCAACTTTGGACGGAGGTCAAGGCTTAGAATCTTCGATAGAAATATTCTCCGGAAATTGTGACGTAGTGGAGCAAAATGAAGTTTAGAGGTTTTTACTGAGGTAAAATGCTATCGTTTGACATTGGTTTGGTTCACCCCCGAAAAAGTGTGTTGCCCTTTGTTATCTATCAATTTAAAAGTGTTTTCAATCACCTGAACTTGTTCAATAAGCGTAAAACCTGATGTTTGTACATTTTTAATATGTTTTGCAATAAACCCGTAAATTGAAGCAAAATAAATCAAGTCAGATCTAGTTTGGGGGTCTGTCAAGACATCCTTTGCAGTTTTAATGGATTGTGCATCCTCATCGTTTAATGCACTTAGGACCTTTAAAATGTCTTCATAATTGTTGGCATAGTAGTTAACTGCTTCAATCCATGTTCCCCATCGTGTTGTTATAGCTTCTAGAGGTAATGGAAGGTCTGGTAACATTTGCTTAAAAATATCCTCTCTACATGGAGCTTTTAAAAATACCTTCTTCACATTATAAATAGTTTTATTTACGTTTTCATATAAATTCCTAATACATTCACACAATCGATGTGCACCATAAGCAATACATGTCACTTTCGGATAAAATGCTACTACAGCTTTTGCAGCCTTTACCATGTATGGAGCTGCATCCGTCACAGAAAGCAAAACATTATTCTTATTGAAGTTGACGTCCAGATTTTTGATGGCGTCGTCCTACAGTCGAGCAGTTGTTGAGTAATTAGCCCTTTCCAAGGCTGCTGCATGTAATAAAAATTTCACACTTGCAATTTCCTTAATACACCTGCTAAAATTTTTGCCACATTTCTACCTGTTGCATCTATAGTTTTATTGATTGAGATTCATATAAATTGATTTTTTAGTTTTGCTCGTATATTGTCCATGCAGTCGTCGTATACATTTTTAATGTTTAGTTCGAAGAACTGTTTCGGATTGCACTTGGTAGTCCGTGTATTCCTCAAATAGTGTTCTTATATTTTGATTTCTCATTTTGTAAAGTGGTATGTCAGCAGACACAAAAGCTCGGTATAGTTTTTCTTGAAAATCATGTTCTTTTGAGAGTCTACCGGAACATTCTGGCAAAAAAATTTTTTTGGTCTGCTTATTTTCACTTCTATGACTTAGTTGAATATGATTGCGGCCTTCCACATGTTGCTTCACTTGAAATCTGCGATCTGCTGCAATAACTTTGCTGCAGGTTTTAGAATAGAGGAATTCACCATCAGCCCGTAAGTCCGGAAACTTTTCTACAACCGACTTAAGTCTTGCTGCTTTTGTCGGATTAGCTTTAGGCATTATGTCCATGGTCAAAATCGGTGGTGGTTGAAAAGCACCTCTTTTTTATGTTTTGTTTACTTATTGAATAAGAAAACGCGAAAAACAGGATTAATAAACGTTTAACATTTCTCAGTTGTGCAAAGCAAGTGGTAGATTTGGCTGTTGTTTGTACAAACAAAAAACAAATGTGAAAAACATAAAATATGCTTAAAAAGGGATATTTTTAGACAAATGTGGCCTAAAAAATTTAAATTATGCTTTAAAAAAGGAGGTTTTTTTAAAATTATGCTCCTAAAACCAAAATTTGTCGAAATATGACTTTATGGGTAAAATATGCCAAAATATGCTCTAACAAATAGGTCTCAAAACACTTGTAGGACCATGAAATACAGTACCCATTTGTTAATATCTCGTTGTAAAAAAACATGCTGTAGCATATTTCCGGTTGCCCTGATCATGAGAAAACATTTTATGTACAACAGGACCCGGTAGGTGGCGCTGGGGTCGGTTTACAATCAAAATTTTAACGAAAGGGCCAATTTAACTGAAATTCAGAATCTATGTTTGTTTGATCATCAGAAAAAATTGTATGTACAAATGGACCCGGTAGATGGCGCTAGGGTGGATTCATATCGAAAATTTGAATGCATGTACCAATTTAACTGAAATTTAGTATTTATGTTTGTTGAACCTTGAGAAAAAATTGTTTGTATAAATTGACGCGGTAGGTGTCGCTAGGGTGGAATTGTAATGAAAATTTTAACGAATTAAACAATTTGTCTGAAATTAAGAATGAATATTTTTTTTATAACGAGTAATTTTTTTTGTATATATGGACCCGCAGTTGATTTGGCTGGGGTTGAATTATTTCGAATATTTATATCGATTGTCCGATTTTACTCAAACTTAAAATATAAGATTTTTTTGGCATGAGAAAATTTTGAATGTATGTTTGAAACCAGTTGCCGGTGTTTATCTTATGATACACTTAATTTTTGGCATGTCATTTAGTCACTTTTTTTTAACATCATAGTTATTCGGAAGTCTATATATATAAAAAAGATGTACATTTTGATGTCACTACTAATTGTGAAAACGGTTGACCCCTTTTGTCCCAAAACTTCAGTGAAAGTTAGGGATGGGTTGTAGATGTTCACCCAGGCCGCAAAATGGCTTTAGGTAGAATGGCGAACATTTATGTTGGTGCACTTCCTATAGAATTAGAGAGTTTCACAAAGTGGTTTTACACATTTCGAATTTAGGGGACAAACACGAAAATGGGAACAACTGTTGCTCTCACCCAGACCAAACGGTTAATAGGGTTGTTGAGCCAAATGAAGGGATTTTTGGAAACTGGAACTCCTTGGAATAAAAAGGGGCAAGGTACTATCATGGCTCAGACCAAACACCTAAAGTATCAATCAGACAGTACACCAATACAAAAAGTTATATGTCAGCCAATCGAATTAAAAATGTGGTTTTACAATATATGCCTATCAATAAGTTAGTTTTTATCATATCCTGGACGACACTGCTGAAACATTTTAGCAATTCTTACAAATGTTATTTCTTAGATTTATATGAAGTACGGAATATGTCCGGGAATACCTCGCCCTTTTAATTTAAATATTTCAGAGATCAAGTAATAAACCAATCGTTATTAGATTTCGACTGCACTCAAAATCTTTTAAAATAATTTGGAGGCGGGACGAAGTCTGCCGGGTCAGCTAGTTTTAAATAAAGAATTAAAAAAAAAAACTGACAATTTTCCATGATTATTTTTGATGAATAGATCAAAATCTGTTGAAGGCCTTCTGAAGGAAGTATATTAATGCCTTTTTTTCTTTCTGGGGGAAACCTTATGAAGCATGTTTTTTATGGCCTTTTGAAGGCCTTCCACTGGAGAACTTCTGAAGGTAGTCTAGTTATTACATTACATAGGTCTTTTTAATAAGACCTTTGGAATGACTGACTTATGAGACCTAATGCAGCAATTAATCTGAGAACCATTCAGAAGGTCTATTTTGAGCAGCGAGAGGGAAGACCTTGCTCACCAATCTCACACTATGTTATTTAGAAACGAAGATGGTATGGCGCGGGAAGTCATAACGTCTTCAAAAAAAAGGCCTTGTAGGAGGCCTCCAAACTGAATATTTCCATTGCTGGGATTTAGTCTCTGCTTAAGTATTATGATTACAACACCACACACGCTTTTTTTGCATTCAACACAAATACACACACAAGTGTCGACAAAGCCAGTACAATGTTCAACGATTTGTGGGAGAGTCCAATATTTTCATTAAAATGAAAGAAGAAGAAGCTTCTTATTTGACCACACACCAAATTGTTGTACGCTTGCGATCGGCATACCGGTATATGCCAAAGCTATAGAGCAACGACAATTTAGCTGCATCGATACAATTGATTAGAAAATGTCTGCGGAAGTTGTAGATGATAGCTTCAACAATAAGTAAGCAACGATTCGGCCGACTTACAGCTTTAGGGGATTTCAAAAACATAGAGCGTGTAAGAGCTTTTGTCGCAGAACGACCTATAATCTGTACACGAAAGTTATGTCTTAGATGTTATCATAGCATTTTTACACAGCTTTCGTTACAATGAGTTACATTTGTACATCTTTACAAAACTCAAATATAGGTACAGGAATTAAAACTTTAAGATTTTGATCACAGGCGCCAGTTGGTGTAACTGTTAAAAGAGGTGCCACCTCGTAGACCGGTGTTACCTCCAACGAACTTTCTTCTTTAAGGATACCTTTAAAGTAAATTTTTCAATAACAATTCAACAACTCAAAACATTCTTACGTATTGACTTAGAAAATCCCTCACATGTGAGTGACAATAAAAATCATTTGGTGTAGGTAAGTCCACAGAGCAACATTACTACCAAAGATATTATTTCTTTGAAAGATATTTTTGGAAGTAGATTTGTGCAAAGGTTTTCTAAGACATATTGCGATAAAACCCTTATTAAATAAAATCCCTCTTACTTATCCTGGCGCGACTTAAATATTACCTTCAGACAACAAAAACACCTACAAACACGGTCTAAACTTCTACCAGTTTACAAAAAAGGCGATTAGGACACATATGTTGCCAGGATTAGAGATATGTTAATCCTGTACATATGCAAAGTTGGCAGAATAAGAACATATGCAACAAGGCAATTGTATTGAACACTACACTTATAATTAAGACACAGCAGGAACTGAGGTATATTAACAAGAGGAATAAGTAAAACGAAAAGCGAAACGAAATTGAGCATAAACAAAAACTAGGTAGCTGGGTTATTACATAAAGCGATTAGCCAAGCTGAAAACTTACTCATATCCATATTATGAGCTCATATGGCAGACCATTCGAGACAAGTCTTAGATACATTAGGAAGTAGATATGAATTAAATGCATTAATCATAAAATGAAATAATCAAAAAGGAAATAAAAATGTTTTAAGTTGCCACACCATTACATGGTTAAACTTTATGGAGATCATCTTGCATACCTGGGTGGTGGGGGGGTATCATGTTGATCATGATACGTAATAAAGTAGCTCTGTTGAACATAGCCGGACATATGGTTATCTTTATCGTTTTCTTTTATATATTACTCGTATCGTAATGTGATAAACATTAGTTAAGCCAAATTTCCATTTCAAGCATAGAAAGTGAAACTATTGCAAATGAGTAGTTTTCATTTGTTTGTGTTTGAATTCCTAAACTTGTTTTAATTTATGGCAAAATGTGTTTACATGACTTAGAGTTTCGCAAGTAATTAAAGCACTAGCTAAACAAGACTCAATGATTTTATTAAACCACAAAAAATACCATCACACACACACAAACATTGGCATCTCATAGCATCTTTCTAGGCAAGTTTGTACAACTTGTTGCAAATGTCATGTGTGGTGTTTTTTTAATAATTTGCACCATAATAAAAATTATAACTCTTTTTATGGAAAACTTTACAGAGTACAAAAAAAACTTGGCTACACCTTAAGTCTAACAAGTTTATCAGATGATTTAGTGGCAGCGGCTGTGGCAGTCTTCGTTGGTACACATGTTTAGCTGTCGCGTCGCGACTGGTGGTTTATGTGACAATTTCGATGTAGACGGCTACTTTTATAATGTCCCCCCTCCCTTCTTCAATGGTGGACAGTTATCATTGAAATAGTATGGCCGATAGCAATACCACACATGTCTTCCTTTTACCATAGTTTTCTCTTTTTACACATGACCATTAAAGGAACAGCTAGTTAAGATATGAATGTGTTGTTTTCCTCCTCTACATTTACTTGTAGTTCGTTATTAAGGATTGGTGACTCTATGCCATTTAAAGCCATATCAGTCAGTAGGATATTTTGAGTAGTCTAGTTTAGAGGATGTCAAATAAAAATGGCATGTCAGGGTTAACCAATTCGTACCTCGGATACCAAACCTCACAGAAAACTACTGCAGATTTAAGAGAAATTAGTTTCCTATGAATAAAATTTAGACCACTCCTCAGACCATACCTCAAATATTATAAAAACTATGACATACACGTTAGTAGTATTAGTTAAAAATTCCATTGCAATTGGCAGAACCGCCTGGAAGCCTTTGGTAAACACACAGACATAATGAACAAAACCGTTTTCACCCTTATAAATTATAATACCAATATAATAATTATATGAAATTGTTTTATTTCAATGACATTTTGACTGATTTTATGCATACATCTCTAGAAATTTGTTGATAACAAATGGGTTCGTTGCTATCGTTTTTTTTATGCGAACTTTCACATATGACCATTAGTGTGTCTGTATGTTTTCTATAAGCTCTTATATTTTTCATGCAATTACGATGAAATCTTGGTGACTTCTTACTGCCTCATGAGCAATAGTATCTATGATAAAAAATATTATATACAAGGGGTGGTTCATTTAGAAATTTTAACAAATGCGAATTAATTCAACTGATAACAAAATCAAAAATTTCTGATTTGTCTCTTTTCATAATCTATTTAGAAATTTTAAATTTGCGGAAGAAGATAATACATTATGAAGTGTGCATTAATTGAAAGTTGGTTTAAACTTTGAAAAAAATTATATCACATGATGCGTCTATCTTAAATTTTTAGATCGACCGCATTGATATTCTACATTTGTTTACATTATAAGTTGTCTTATTTATCTATCTACACTAGATACTTATGCTGCGCAATTTGATATTTCTGTTCTACCTTTCCTCCCCCCACCCGCATCATCAATGTTATTGTCTAAATTTAGAATCATAAGTTGAATTGTACCCACAATGAACACGTTTTGACAATTTACCTCAATCATTTTGTATTACCGAGCATTTGTATGACATCACTCAACAACATAGATTCACCAACAGTTGCAAAGTACATGAGTACATGAACTTAAACTTATAATTTTAGACTAAAACAAACAACTTTGTGTTGTTGAAATGTTGTGCTTGTGAAATTGTTGCTGCTGCTGCAGCAAAAGTGCGTGACTTTTGTGGGATAGTCAAAGAGGATTGAACAAAACTTTGTGTGAACGCACCCACACGCACACACACACACACACAGGTGGTATATTTTAGGAAAGTTCCTTAATGTCTGTACAAACAACATATTTGAGTGTCAGAAATATATGAGAGAGTAAACGTCATACATATATAAATAAATTCCAAGTGCATTATGGATGAACTTGAAGCAAACAACATACACGATTGTCAAATTTAACGCACACGTGTACTTGTCAACATGTAATGTAATGGAAAAGTTTATAAAAGTAGGAGGAGGACTCCTACTTATAAAGGACATGTGATTAAAGTTAAGAGAGAAGTTTTAAGAAAAGTTGCTGCTGGTATGTGTGTGCGTGTGAGTGTGTGTTTGAGAGAGCGGTATTGATTAAGGATATGCTAGGGAATTTGTTGTCAAAGAGTTTTGTTGTTGCAGCGACATGTGACATTTACTTTTAAAGGCGTCTTTGGCAACAAAATTTGTCGTTAAGTAGAAAGGAGATTGCAGACAAATGTCTACGTTTGCAATTGCACTACCTGATTTGTTAGTGGCATAGTGGGAAAACAGGTAGCTGAAATTGTTCAAGTGCCCTCATGTTGTCTACACAATTAGTTATGATTTTGGGTTTTTAAGGTTCTTAAGAATTTTACAACTTCTTCTACTTTTTGCCCCTTATTGCATAAAGGCGTGGGCAAATTAGTTGAGCACTCTTTAATTTTTTTTTGAAAGGTTATCTGCTAATTAGGGGAATTTGTTCAACATTAAGAAATACAAGAAATGCAAGAAAATCGTCTTATCTTAAGGACCTACATGATCGATTAGTGTCATATGTAGTGACAATTGGGCAACAGCCAAATGGGTTTGAAACAATAGAAACCGACATTTGATATATATATGAAGAATTATAAAAGTGTCAACAAAGAAAATATTAAAATACTTAAAATATTAAAAATATTAAAAATATAAAAAATATTAAAAATTTTAAAAATAAAAAAAATATTAAAAAAAATTTAAAATATTAAAAGTTTTACAAATATTAAAAATATTATAATTATTAAATATAATAAAAATATTTAAAATATTAAAAGAATTACAAATTATAAAAATATTCGAAATATCAATATTGAATATTGGAAATAATAAAAATATTACAAATATTAAAAATATCAAAAATATTAAAAATCTTAAATTTACGTTACGTGTATCAAACGATACATCAAATTCGGCTTACGATCAGAAAAGTGTTTTTTATTTTATTGTTTAAATATTTTGGTCAAATTCAGTGTGTCACGCATGTACCATTGTGCATCAGTTGGTCACAAAGGGGTCTGAAGATGAACTCGTCATAGAGTTCGAAACGCGTCATCCTAGTGCGTGACACACTGAATTTGACCAAAATATTTAAACAATAAAATAAAAAACACTTTTCTGATCGTAAGCCGAATTTGATGTATCATTTGATACACGTAACGTAAATTTAATATATAAAAACACGATCGACTAAAATTAACAATCAAACAGTTTAAAATATTAAAAATCTTAAAAATATTAAAAATCTTAAAAATATTAAAAATATTAAAAATATTAAAAATATTAAAAATATTAAAAATATTAAGAATATTAAAAATATTAAAAATATTACAAATATAAAAACGTTAATAATATTAAAAATATTAAAAGTTTTACAAATATTAAAAATTTTAAAAATATTTAAAATAAATTAAAAATATTAACAACATTATAAACATTAAAAATGTTAAAAATTTTAAAAATAATAAAAATATTAAAAATATTAAAAATATTAAAAACATTAATAATATTTAAAATATTAAAAATAACCAAAATATTAAAAATATTAAATTTCTAAAAATATTAAAAACTAGCTGGCCCGGCAGGCTTCGTCCTGCCTCCAAATTATTTTAAAAGATTTTGAGTGCAGTTTATATCTAATAACGATTTGTTTATTACTTGGCCTCTGAAATATTTAAATTAAAAGAGCGAGGTATTCCCGGACTTATTCAGTACTTCATATAAATCTATATAAATCTAAGAAATTACATTTGTAAGAATTGCTAAAATGTTTCAGCAGTGTCGTCCAGGATATGATAAAAATTTACTTATTGATAGGCATATATACTAAAACCACATTTTTAAGTCGATTGGCTGACATATAACTTTTTGTATTGGTGTACTGGATGATTGATACTTTAGGTGTTTGGTTGATTGATACTTAAATTCGAAATGCGAAAAACCACTTTGTGAAGCTCTCTAATTCTATAGGATGTGCACCAACATAAATGTTCGCCATTCTACCTAAAGCCATTTTGCGGTCTGGGTGACCATCTACAACCCATCCCTAACTTTCACTGAAATTTTGGGACAAATGGGGTCAACCGTTTTCACAATTAGTGGTGACATCAAAATGTACATCTTTTTTATATATATAGACTTCTGAATAACTATGATGTTAAAAAAGTGACTAAATGACATGCCAAAAATTAAGTGTATCATAAGCTAAACACGGCAACTGGTTTCAAATATACATTCAAAATTTTCTCATGCCAAAAAATCTTATATTTTAAGTTTGAGTAAAATCGGACAATCGATATCGTTACCTTAATATAGAAAGGCCACAACTCATAATTTTTTGAAATCGTGTTTTTTTTCGATTCTGACAGAGCACCATCAGATACACCTTCCATAAATAATTTACGGAGATGCGTTAAAAAATAGCGAAGTTATAAGCTAATAATGTAAAGCCCTAACTCATATCCACACAATATGTACAAAAAAAAGCCCTAACTCATACCCACACAATATGTATAAAAAATTCCAACATTTGCTTTACTTAAATATGAATTGATATGTTATTTTGTTTTTTTTTTAAGTTGTGCAAGAAAAAGCCCCAACTCATTTTTTTTCAAAAAAAGCCCTAAGTCATACAAATTAATTAAAAAAGTAAATATTAAAAAAATGATTATAATTTTAATTTGTCTGATGTTAATAATAAAAACTGCATTTTAAATGTTTTTGTATCTGGTGTGTTTCTTGTTTTATTAAGTTTTTTCCTCCTCCTGTAAACTTCGTTTTTCATGAGTTAGGGCCTTTGTATATTAAGGTAACGATATAATTTTCGAAATAATTCAACCCCAGCCAAATCAACTGCGAGTCCACATATACAAAAAAAAAATTCTCATAGAAAAACATTCTAAATTTCAGTCAAATTGTTTAATTCGTAAAAATTGTCATTATAATTCCACCCTAGCGACACCTACCGGGTCAATTTATACAAACAATTTTTTCTCAAGGTTCCACAAACATAAATACTAAATTTCAGTTAAATTAGTACATGCATTCAAATTTTCGATATAAATCCACCCTAGCGCCATCTACCGGGTCCATTTGAACATAAAATGTTTTCTCATGATCAAACGAATATCCATTCTAAATTTCGTTGAATTGGTACATGCATTCAAATTTTCGATATAAATCCACCCTAGCACCACCTGGATTTGATTTTTTTCAACACAAACAATCTACGGAAAATTTCGAATCGAATAAAAAAAAAATCTGCCAAATCGCTCCAGCCGTTCTCAAGTGATGGTATGACATACGTTGACCATTTCATTTTTATTTATATAGATATTAAAAACTTAAGCTTTGAGGTAAAAAGAGAATCGTGGGGAAAGAATTTCCTCCATTTCTCATGTTTGAATATTAACGGTCAAATTCAAACTATAATTGGTGGTGGACATTTTCGGCTGATATGAACTTCGCATGTACATGTTTGACATAATTGTAGATATATATACAGTGTCATGGACGTGCGTGTGATCAGTGGTGCTAATATTGGCTCGGATCATTACCTGGTTGCAGCCAAGGTGCGCACAAGATTGAGCAGAGCGAATAACGCACGTAACCTAACACAAAGAAAGCTGGACATCGCAAAGCTGCAAACCCCAGAGATAGCTACTGCCTATTCCAACCAGCTCTCCCAACTTTTAAGACACAACGCCTCTACTTCTGACGTTACCGATACACAGTGGCAGCATATTGCGCATTCCATGGCAACCGCCGCAACAACCGTGCTAGGATATGAAAAGGGGCGCTCAGACGAATCCTGGTACGATGAAGAATGTCGCATAGCGTCTGAGGAACAGGATGCTGCTTATAGGGCAACGCTACAGCCAATTGTAACCCGTGCTGTTAGGGAACGGCATAGGGAGAAAGCAAAACGGTCGAGACAGCTATTTAGGCAAAAAAAAGTCAGATGAAGGAACGGGAGAACGAGGATATAGAGCGATACAGGGATAGAGGTGAGGCCCGAAAATTTTACCAGAAAGTAAGAGCAAATGGATACGGTAATGGCCTCCCCACCTGTAAGGACAGTGACGGAAATCTGGTCACGGATACGCAGAGTGTGCTGCACATATGTAGAGAACACTTCCAGTAACTGCTGGTTCCAGAAGGCAGCGCACGTGAAGTTATCACGCCAATTGTCGACGACGGCTTAGATTGCCCACCACCAAGTCAAGCCGAGGTAAGAAGAGCAATATCGCGGCTGAAAAACAACAAAGCAGCCGGTGCCGACGGTCTGCCCGCGGAGCTCTTCAAGTCCGGTGGCGAGGAGCTGATAACGAGCATGCACCAGCTCCTGCGCACGGTTTGGCTTAAAGAGTGCATGCCCGACGATTGCAATGTAAGCGTATTATGTCCTGTGCTGAAAAAAGGTGATCCAAGTGTGTGCTCCAACTACCGTGTTACCGACTAAAGCCAGTGTTATCCAACCTGATCGGGCCTTATCAGTGTGGCTTTAGACCTGGAAAATCAACAACTGACCAGATTTTCACACTTCGGCAAATCCTGAAAGAGACCCAAGAGAAACAGATCGACACGTACCATCTTTTTGTAGACTATAAAGCTGCCTTCGACAGACCGATACGGCAGAAATTACTAGAAGCCATGGTTGAGTTTGGTATTCCAGCGAAGCTGATACGTCTTTGCGAAATGACGCTGACTGACACGAAGTCTTCAGTGAAGATTGGCAAGGACCTTACGTAGCCATTCTATACCAGACGAGGCCTAAAACAAGGTGCCTAACGTGCGATCTCTTCAACATTGTGATGGAGATAATAATGAGAAAAGCTGCAGTAAACACGAGTGCCACTATATTCAACAAAAGCCACATGCAGCCTTCTCAGGTATACAGAAGGAATCAGCGAAAATGGGCCTAACGGTGAACGAGGACAAAACGAAATTATTAGTTTCAACGAACAAAGAATCTACTCGTTTGGGAAACTGCGTGAACGTTGACAACTATAATTTCGAGGTGGTAGATAATTTTGTCTACCTAGGCTCCGCCATCAACAAAGGAAATAATGTCAGCCTAGAAATCCGGAGTAGAATCCTGCTTGCAAATAAATGCTACTACGGACTAAGCAAGCGTTTTAATGACAGAGCCCTCTCTCGACGAACAAAACTCCAGCTACACCAGATACTGGTTCTACCTGTCTTAATGTATGGCTCAGAATCCTGGGTTATGACACAAACGGATAAATCGGTTCTGGCGGTATTCGAGAGAAAAATACTCCGTAAAATATATGGGCCCATCATCGTTAACGGAGAGTATCGGCGTCGTATGAATCATGAGCTGTACACTGACATTGACGTGGTCAAACGCATTAAGGTGCAACGGTTGCGTTGGCTAGGTTATGTTGTACGCATGGACGAAAATGCTCCAGCTCGAAAAGTCTTCGACTATGAACTGGATGGACGGCGCAGAAGAGGGCGACCAAAACTCCGTTGGAAAGACGAGGTTACTGAGAACCTTACACTAACTCGGTGTAACTAACTGGAGAAGAAGCGCAGAAGATCGAGGCGCTTATAATATTTTTCTACGTGCGGTATATAATCCACTGGGATTGCAAAGAAGTACCAGCTAAGTAAGTAAGTAAGTAAGTATATACAGCTGATGATGTACCATTGTGCATCAGTTCGTCACAAAAGGGGTCTGAAGATGAACTCGTCATAGAGTTCGAAACGCGTCATCCTAGTGCGTGACACACTGAATTTGACTAAAAATATCAAACAATAAAAACACTTTCCTGATCGTAAGCCGAATTTGATGTATCATTTGATACACTTAACGTAAATTTAATACAGTATTAAAAATATTAAAAATATTAAAAATATTCAAAATATAAATTTTTTTTTGTTAGTTTTAGTCGAACGTGTTTTTATATATTAAATTTACATTAAGTGTATCAAATGATACATCGAATTCGGCTTACGATCAGAAAAGTGTTTTTTATTGTTTGATATTTTTGGTCAAATTCAGTGTGTCACGCACTAGGATGACGCGTTTCGAACTCCAAAACAATAAAAAACACTTTTCTGATCGTAAGCCGAATTCGATATATCATTTGATACACTTAACGTAAATATTATATTAAAAATATTGAAAATATTAAAAATATTAAAATTATTAAAAATATTAAATATACTAAAATTATAAAAAATTAAACATTTAAAAAATATCAAAAATATTTATAGATTATGCATTGTTTTTTTTTTTTGCTGTAAGAAGTCATACACCATATTTAACATGGCCTTAATCACAAAGCAGGACACGTTTCCTAAGAGTTCCTGCTAGATTATTTCTTCTATTACTTATAACACAAAACATATAAACATTTTTTCTGATTTAGTTTCAGATTTTATTTATAATTGATTATTTTCCCAATGTGGCCAACCTTTACACATTTGATTCACCCACCTCTACTATCTTCCACATCTGGCTTATAGTTCACAACTTTTTAGTTATTTCGCTTGTTGTTGTATTTCACTTGTCTCATTAGAACTCGTAGTCGATTCGAAATGTATCTAAACGGGGGAGTTTTTGATTTGACCATATTCGTATTTAATTTATGCTAAACAAATGTAGCCGCAATACTAATTAGTGTTTACTGTTTATTTTTAAAACGGCATCGCCTATACAGATTAAGTTTTAAACAATAATATTTATGTTATCGTTAAACCCAAGAAAACCACACACAAAAAAAATTCTCACGTTTTGAATGAGACTTGACACATTAGAGTAACATTTAAAGTCAACAAAGATCAGCTAAAAAATTAACAAATTTTTAATGTGACCATAACTATGACACTAAACGCTAATTAGGCCTTCAAATGACAACAACAAGTAAATTAGAAAATTTTGAAAAATTGTAAGGTAAGATGAACTTTATATGAACTTTTATATAATACAAATCGTTATCTTAAATTGACATAGCCCAAATACAGTTTAATTTAAGTGAACCGCTATCAATTTCAGAGCCAAAATCGATTTGAGAGATGAACTGATTTGAGAGCGACGTCATTCTCAAGAGACCAACGCTGCTTTACGCAGATGGTTTTTAAGGAATTTTTTACAATATAAATATTTGCTTCACCGACTTTCTCTATAAGCTGTATTTTATTATTTGCATACATACACACACATACTCAGACTATCACCATGTAGCGCCAGTCTAATTGCTTTAATTATAATGTGTCTCTGTCTGCTTTGAACTTCCTCTTAACAACATTTTTGTGTTCAATCCAGGCCCACTTTGGATTGAACACAAAAGTGTCTGAAACTCTGCCCGACGATGCTTAAGTGTGAATGACATTTTTATTTAGATTAATTTGAAATTATTATTGTAATTGAGATGGTGTAAAATTGCGCCACACAAAGTGTAATTACTCATCTAAAAAAACTTTGTATGAACATGAAGACGATCATTAAGCGCCACATCAGACAGTGGAATGGAAAATATTAAAAAAATTTCAAATATTACAAAATTTAAATATTAAAAAAAAAAATTATAATAATGTGTGCAGAAGGTACAGCAAAGGGTGCTGATGAGATAGTTTGGCAACCATGGAAATAGCTATCCGCCCAGCCAGCTGTCAACATAATCCATTTCACACAACTCTTGTAAAACAAATTCTTTTAGCAATAATAGAATAGATTTCGAACCGAACGATGAAAACCCATTCATTATTTACACATAAAGATCAATGATACAAAACAAGAAAAAACAAATATACTAAAAAAATTTAAGGTTTAATAAATTTAAATATCAAAAATTATTAAAAAATTTAAAGTTTAATAAATTTAAATATCAAAATTTTTTTTGATGTTTTAAATATTTTTAACATTTTTAATATTTAATATTTTTTATATTTTAAATATTTTTAATAATGATATTGTCATAGTTCGGTTTGAGATCAGTTCTATTGGCAATTATTTATTATTGCCAATAGGTTTTTAATCAAGAGTTTGTGAAATGTATTATGTTGACAGCAGGTTAGGCGTATGACGTCATTTCGACATTAACCACAATGTCTCGTCAGCGCCCTTTGCTGTGCTTTCTCCTCTATCATCACAAACCTTAAGGGAAGAAAGCATCTCAAAGTTAATGAGAACTTTTCCCTCCGGTGCGAAGAAAGCATCCTCGAAGCGCACAACATGCCAACATAATACACACACAAGCACTTGCCTATGCATGTGTCCATCGGACACAATTGCAAAGGAGTTTTGTTGTTGACAAAGTGCCAACCCCGTTCTGTGTACCTTCAGTGTATTCATCGTTCTTCGTATTCATCGTAAATAATTGCCAATAGAACTGATCTCAAACCGAACTATGACAATATCATAATTCTTTACAGATCACCAATAAATAAAATCAAGAACGATGAATACACTGAAGGTACACAGAACGGGGTTGGCACTTTGTCAACAACAAAACTCCTTTGCAATTGTGTCCGATGGACACATGCATAGGCAAGTGCTTGTGTGTGTATTATGTTGGCATGTTGTGCGCTTCGAGGATGCTTTCTTCGCACCGGAGGGAAAAGTTCTCATTAACTTTGAGATGCTTTCTTCCCTTAAGGTTTGTGATGATAGAGGAGAAAGCACAGCAAAGGGCGCTGACGAGACATTGTGGTTAATGTCGAAATGACGTCATACGCCTAACCTGCTGTCAACATAATACATTTCACAAACTCTTGATTAAAAACCTATTGGCAATAATAAATAATTGCCAATAGAACTGATCTCAAACCGAACTATGACAATATCATAATTCTTTACAGATCACCAATAAATAAAATCAAGAACGATGAATACACTGAAGGTACACAGAACGGGGTTGGCACTTTGTCAACAACAAAACTCCTTTGCAATTGTGTCCGATGGACACATGCATAGGCAAGTGCTTGTGTGTGTATTATGTTGGCATGTTGTGCGCTTCGAGGATGCTTTCTTCGCACCGGAGGGAAAAGTTCTCATTAACTTTGAGATGCTTTCTTCCCTTAAGGTTTGTGATGATAGAGGAGAAAGCACAGCAAAGGGCGCTGACGAGACATTGTGGTTAATGTCGAAATGACGTCATACGCCTAACCTGCTGTCAACATAATACATTTCACAAACTCTTGATTAAAAACCTATTGGCAATAATAAATAATTGCCAATAGAACTGATCTCAAACCGAACTATGACAATATCATAATTCTTTACAGATCACCAATAAATAAAATCAAGAACTATGAATACACTGAAGGTACACAGAACGGGGTTGGCACTTTGTCAACAACAAAACTCCTTTGCAATTGTGTCCGATGGACACATGCATAGGCAAGTGCTTGTGTGTGTATTATGTTGGCATGTTGTGCGCTTCGAGGATGCTTTCTTCGCACCGGAGGGAAAAGTTCTCATTAACTTTGAGATGCTTTCTTCCCTTAAGGTTTGTGATGATAGAGGAGAAAGCACAGCAAAGGGCGCTGACGAGACATTGTGGTTAATGTCGAAATGACGTCATACGCCTAACCTGCTGTCAACATAATACATTTCACAAACTCTTGATTAAAAACCTATTGGCAATAATAAATAATTGCCAATAGAACTGATCTCAAACCGAACTATGACAATATCATAATTCTTTACAGATCACCAATAAATAAAATCAAGAACGATATTTTTAATAATTTTAATATTTTTAATATTTTTAATACTTTTAATATTTTTAATATTTTTAATCGATACACTAACGTAAATTTATATAATATACTGTAAGATCGACTAACAAAAACAAATACACATACACTGGCACGGCACAGCCTAACAAACTATATATGCTTAGTAGTAGTAGTAAGCAAAAACTATATGCTTAGTAGTAATAGTAAGCGTAGTTTAACAATATACCTTGTAAGAAGCTTGAGATTTGTGGTGAAAAACCATTGGCTTTTGTGGTAAAGCTTGAGCTTTGAGGTAAAAAGGGAATCGTGGCGATAAAATATCCTCCATTCTCATGTTTGAATGTGAATGGTCAAATTCATAACTATGCTGGACATTTTCGGCTGATATCTACTTCACATGCACATGTTTCACATAATTGTAGATATATATACAGCTGATGATGTACCATTGTGCATCAGTTCGTCACAAAGGGGTCTGAAGATGAACTCGTCATGAACACTCGTTCGAAACGCGTCATCCTAGTGCGTGACACGCTGAATTTGACCAAAAATATCAAACAATAAATAAAAAAACACTTTTCTGATCTTGAGCCGAATTTGTGGTATCATTTCGATACACTAACGTAAATTAATATTTTTAATATTTTAAATATTTTTAATATTTTTAATATTTTTAATATTTTTAATATTTTTAATATTTTTAATATTTTTAATATTTTTAATAATTTTTAATATTTTTAATGTATATATTTTTAACATTTTTATTATTTTAAATATTTTTAATATTGATTTTGTTTTTTGTTGATCTGTATTGAATTATGATATTGTCATAGTTCGGTTTGAGATCAGTTCTATTGGCAATTATTTATTATTGCCAATAAGTTTTTAGTCATGAGTGTGAAATGTATTATGTTGATAGCAGGTTTGGCGTATGACGTCATTTCGACATTAACCACAATGCCTCGTCAGCGCCCTTTGCTGTGCCGTCTCCTCTATTATCACAAACCTTAAGGGAAGAAAACATCTCAAAGCTAATGAGAACTTTTCCCAACGGTGCGAAGAAAGCATCCTCGAAGCGCACAACATGCCAACATAATACACACACAAGCACTTGCCTATGCATATGTCCATCGGACACAATTGCACAGGAGTTTTGGTGTTGGCAAAGTGGCAACCCCGTTCTGCGTACCGTCAGTGTATCATCGTTCTTGATTTTGTTGATCTGTATTGAATTATGATATTGTTATAGTTCGGTTTGAGATCATAAATAATTGCCAATAGGTTTTTAGTCAACAGTGTGAAATGTATTATGTTGACAGCAGGTTAGGCGCTGTTTGCATAATAAGCAGCACAATCCCCATAGACCTTTTAATTAAAGAGAGAGTGAAAACATGGGCTGAACGAAGGCAAGGCAACGAAGTAGATACAGACCAGCTACGAGTAGAAACCCTCAGAAAATTACAAGAGAAATGGAGCAGCAGCGTAAAAGGAAGGTGGATAGCGAAACTAATACCGAGAATAAATGAGTGGTACAATAGAAGAGAGGGAGAGGTCAACTACTATGTCACTCAGATGATTTCGGGACACGGCCATTTTCGGAAATACCTATTTTTAATAGGAAAAAGTGAAAGGCAAGGGTGTTTATATGGTGACGGAGATGTTGACGACGTAGATCATACCTTTTTTAACTGCGGTCGGTGGCGAAACGAAAAAATTAAACTGGAGCAGGAGATTGGACCCGTAACTGTTGAAAATGTAGTGGGCAAAATGTTACGAGGAAAAGAAAACTGGAAGAAGGTGGCACATTATACAGAGTATGTTCTTAAGACAAAAAAGGTTGATCTGGATGAGAATATCACCTGGACGCAGACCAAAGATGACCGTGACTAAACCACCCTGAGTCTCTATCTGAAGTAATGCATACGCGGTTCCGGATAGAGAAATTAACAGGAGGAGGAGGTTTTTAGTTGAAGCACCACATACCAAATGTGACGACATTTGATGATCCGAAGGGATTTTACCTACCTCTTAAAAAAAAAAAATATTTTTAATATTTTTAATATCTTTAATATTTTTAACATTTTAAATATTTTTAATATGTAAATCGAAAATAAATATTTAGGCCGTCCATTGGGTTAAAAATAAAAGAAATGTATAGCCTGCGATAACTTCCGTATAGTAAAGTAACTGTCCACCAAATATCATTAAAATAGATTCAGTTGTTTGTAAGAAATTGGGGTACAAACTGAGAGAGAATAGAGAAAATATTGAAAACGTTAAAAATATCGTCCCACTGTGCTGCCCAACATATCACATGTAAGTAAACCCAAGCACGTTGATATTTCACTGAGCTTTTGTATGATGATCAGCAGCAATTGGTTGCTTATGATCTTTGATGTTTTTTCTTATGATCTTTGGTGTGTTGCTTCATAGACGTGGAAAAAACGCAATTAATTTTAATATAAAATTAACACAAATATATGACGCTTTTTCTTGTCTTGCTTCATGCTAACGCTAGACAAGTTAACCCACTAACGCCGAAATTGAGATGAATAATAAGAAGAGTTAAAGCTCTACACAAGCTACATAGACATAACAACGCATTAAGTTAAAAAAAAAACTATGAAATTGTAATTAATGACGCTGGGCACATAATTATTGAAGAATTTTTTTTTAATATGGTCTCGTTGACCTTAAAGATTAGACGAATACAAAAAATATGCTGACAAATTCATAATAACGCCCACGCTGACTCATAATTATATGATGTGGGTAAAGTATAAAATGAACGTGATGGTGATCATAAACGACTAAGGAATTTATGATCAAAGATGACAATGAATTTAATGTAATGGAAAATTAAAACCATTCTTAGATATTGGCGATATTTAAAACCAAAAAGAGAAGATAGAATGGAGATAAAAAACAAACAACAAAAATAATTTATATGTAACAAAAATAAAATTCAGGTGAAGAAAATTAAAAATTGTTTAAAAATATAATAAATTAATAACATCGAGAAACTGAACAAAAAACATGTTTTTTTCTAATTTTTTTGCTTATTTTATCTCATCTAAACATGAACAACTTTTTCATATTGTTTACATTATTTACTCACACAACTTCATAAATTAATGACATTACTTATAGTCATCGCGTTGGGTTAGAGCATTTTAGAAAATTTGCATAATTATTATTTTTTACCACCATATAATTTATAAATTTTTGACAAAATTTAGCATTTTTTATATTCCAAATTTCCCTTCCGCAATTGTTTTATATTAGATTCAATTAGTTATACAATCACGTTTGCACATTTTGAACTTGACTGAATCATCACCACCCCTACTCCCACTTCGAATTCAAATATGATCACTTTGGTGATGGGCTGAGATCAGTTGTTGTTATTGTTTGTAAAATAACATTTTATTAGTATGAATAATTTAAACAATAGTGAGTCATACTACAGCAAACTGTCTACACACAGTTTAATGAATTCCACAAAAAAAAAACACCATAATGTATAAAAAATTCGAAAATACGTATAAAAAATACAATTTACATGAATCAATCTCTAGTCCAATGACATTAATTCAAAAATGTCTAGGTTAACTGTGGTTGTTTGTTAAATATTGTATTTGTTGCCTGAGAGAAAACAGTGAACTGTAAATTATGAGTGTCAATAATAAATTTAAATAAATTTAATGAATTATAACAACAAACCGAAGTTTATTGGCAGATGAGTAAGCTTTTGAAAGGAAAAATTCAAAAATATAAAAATATTACGAAAATATTAAAAATATTAAAATTACTAAAGATCTACAAAAAATATTTTAATACATAAAAATATTAAAAATTTAAAAATACTGCAAATATTATAAATATTAAAAATTTTTAAAATATTAAAAATATTAAAAATATTAAAAATATTAAAAATATTGAAAATATTAAAAATATTACAAACTTTCAAAATATTAAAAATATTAAAAATATTATAATTATTACAAATTGTGAAAATATTAATAACTAGTGGACCCGGCAATGCTATTGCATAATTGACTAATATTACAAAATTAACACAAATATCAATTAAAATTGGGTCACAGTTATAAAAGCTGTGCCACTTTAAAACAAACTTTGGCAACGTTTCCTTAACTCAATAATAATATTTTTGGCTTGATTTCTTAATGGGATAATTTTAAGCGTTGATCTTATGCCCTCGGTAAACAATTCGTTACCCCAAGAAACTCCCAAACCAGTTCAATCAACAACGTTTTATTGTGTCGAATATTATATCTCAGTATGTCCATCCGCCTGCTGATCGAGAACTATCAGTACATCAAATTTCATGTCAATGTCATCATCAAAATCGTCGACTGCAATATTGAAATTGTAGTGCCGAATACTATCCAAATTTTATTTTTCTGGGACTATGATTTGATTTGAGCATGCCTCCTCCGCCCACTGATTGAATTTTTGTAATTTTTGTGCATAGTATTATCTATTTATAGTGTTGCATCTCTCGAGGGCTTATATAAAATTAGTAATTGTAGTGCCAAGTTATCTTTTTAGGGCTAAAATAACGTTTTGCCACGCCCTCCACCCACTAATTAAAAATAAAAATTTGGTCAGAAAATATTCCTCTAGGGCTAAATACAAATTGGCTACGTTAAAATTTTGTTAGAGTATTCATATTTCTGTTGTCATATCATATCATATTGTAGGTATGTATCATATTGTATATATCATAAAGTTTTGCCATAACCAATATGCCTATAGGGTCCAAATCTAAAATTTGGTCTGCATATTCATATTTGTTTTGTCGAGTACTATCTGGGTATCAATTTGTATCTCTCTAGCTCTAAAGAAGTTTTGCCACGCCCACTGTGACCATTGGATCCAAAAATAAAATTTCGTCTGCATATTCATATTTTTGTCATCGAGTACTATCTGGGTATAAAAATGTATCTCTTTAGCTCTAAAAAAAAGTTTTGCCACAGACACTCTGCCAATTGGGTCAACAGTTAAAGTTTCGTCTGCCTATACATATTCGTGTTGTCGAGTACTACCTGGGTATCAAATTATATCTCGCTAGCTCTAAAAAAGTTTTGCCACAACCACTATGCCCATTGTATTTAAAATTAAAATTTTTTCTGCATATTCATATTCGGCTTGTCGAGTACTATTTGGGTATCATATTTTATCTCTCTAGCTCTAAAAAAAAGCTTTGTCACGCCCACTACGCCCATTGCGCCAAAAATTCAAATTTCATCAGCATATTTATATTCGAGTAGCCTAGTACTACATATGTAACAAATTTTATTTCTCTAGAGCTTAGATACAGTTTTGCCACACCCCATCCACCCATTGACCCAAAACTAAAAATCCGTCTGCATATTCATATTCATTTTGCCGAGCACTATCTGTGTATCAAATTTTATCTCCCTACCTCTTAAAATATGTTTTGCCACGCCCACTCCGCCCATTGGGTCAAAATAAAAATTACGTCCGCATATTCATATTCGTGTGGCCGAGTACTATCTGTGTATCAAATTTTATCTTCCTAGCTCTAAAAATATGTTTTGCCACGCCCACTCCGCCCACTGGTCCAAAATTTAAATTTCGTCCGCATATTCATATTCGTGTTGTCGAGTACTATATGTGTATCAAATTTTATCTCCTTAGCTCAAAAAAAAGTTTGCCACGCCCACTCCGCCCATAAGGTCAAAAATTTTAAAAATATATAGCCTACGGCAATTTCCATATAGTACACTAACTATCTTCCAAATTTCATTGAAATCGGTTCAGCCGTTTAGGCGTGATTGAGCAACAAACATACAAACAAACAAACAAACAGACAGACATTCACATTTATAATATTAATAGGATATGATATTAAAAATATTATTTATATTAAAAATATTAGAAATATTTAAAATAATAAAAATATTTAAAATATTAAAAATTTTAAAAATGTTAAAAATACTAAAAAATATTGAAAATATTATTAAAGATACAAAAAATGTAAATTATGCATAGATTTTTAAGGTAATAATTATGCAAAAGCAATTTAACTTTTAACGTTTAACGTTTGCCTCGCGGTTGATCGTTGTAGAGCTAAAGCGAAAATCGAAAAGGAATTCCAGCGATTAAGTCTTGTCTTGACTCATAGTTTAACATCAACCACAAGAAATACCATTACTGTCAATATAACATTCATCAAGCATTGAAATTTTACTCTTCAACTTTCCTCCCTTATTAATATTCTTGCAATGTGTTTCTACTCAATATGACTCATATCGAATATGACTTCTCCAAATGATGTCAGGTTAAAGAAAAAATATGGAAATAGAAGTAGAAGTGTTTGTAGCCACAAACAAACAAAAAAAATTAAAACTAAAAACAAAAAGCCGGACAGTGTAAATATGTTGTAAAGGAAATAACAACAACAAATTACCGTTGACCGTTACCGACATAGGTAATATGAGTATGGTCAGTAACTTTATATTTATGTACAACATTTGACAACTTGTCACAGTGCCTCGAATTAAGGTCTTGTGCAAGAACTAACAAAGTGGCCGACGAAAGAAAGAAAGGTGTAATTTGAGACACAAACAGAAATGCTAAATATAAATGTAGAAAGAGCATATAACATAAAGCTTAAAATGATAACTATGCTAAGACATAAGCTGTTGCAGTTGTATGTTGGTGCGTTATCAAAGGTTTCACACAGCTTAAGGGGGTGGTTGTATTGTTATAAAATATGAAAGGGTTTACAAGGTGCCTATGGGCTCATATTTGATATCTTATAGAAATTGTAAATATTTGGTTAATTTCTTATAATTTGTCGAAACATTCGAGAACTACATTAATTTAAAAAAAAAATAATTTTTCATATGATTTAAGAAAATTAAATCTTATTGCAAGTTTTGTTAAAAAACATTAAAACTATTAAAAACACAATAAAAAAATATTAAAATTATATTAAAAAAAAAATTTTCATATGATTTAAGAAAATTAACTCTTATTGCAAGTTTTGTTGAAGAATTAAATGAGAGCGTCCGAAAATTTGAAAACAAAATTTATGTTTAAAACAATCCTGCATTTTATTTCATTTCTTCAAGACTTTATCGTCATAGCTGTATACTTACTTTTATAGTATTAATCACTAAATTGATGATTAGTTATGTTGGTTTTTGTTTTTCGTTCTTAACTCACCTGTAATGAAAGAAAAAGATGACGTAAAAGAAGATTAGTTTCAAAGAAGTAGAGAAGAAAAAGTTAACACATTTTCTTTAATTAACCAAAGATAAGATAACGGCCTACACCTACTCTTAATATATATGACAAATTGTACACCAACCACCAGTAACCAGTTGTAATTTTTTAAACGTTTTTATGTTGGAAACATTCACACATTTGATATCAACTCATTGTAACGAATTACCAAGTTTAGTGCCGTATTGGTTTTGATAACATTTCAATGCCAAGATAATAATATGGATGAAGAGAGAAGACAATTTAAAAATTGAGCAAGTTAGATACAGTAATAATAATATTTTAAATTTTTGTAATGTTTTGAAAATTAAATTTTTTTAGTATTTATAACATTTGTAATATTTGTGATATTTTTAATATTTTTAATATTTTTAACATTTTTAATATTTCTATATTTTAAAATTTTTCATATTTTTAATATTTTTAAATTATTAATATTTTTAATACTTTTAGTATTTTTAATATTTTTAATATTTTTAATATTTAATATTTTTAATATTTTAACGATCAGAAAGGTTATTTATTGTCAACATAAATGACAATTCGTTGTCACTCACTAGGATGACGCGTTTCGAACTCCATGACGAGTTCATCATTAGACCATCAATATAAATGGTTAATTCATGGATTGATGCATGGACATTTTCGGCTGATATCTACTTCGCATGTGGACATTCCACATAATTGTAGATATATATACAGCTGATGATGTACCAAAATGCAACAATTCGTCACAAAGGGGTCTGATGATGAACTCGTCATGGAGTTCGAAACGCGTCATCCTAGTGAGTGACAACGAATTGCCATTTATGTTGACAATAAAATAACCTTTCTGATCGTTAAGCTAAATTAACAAATCTATATATATAAAAATTAAATGGTCCACGTATGTCATACCATCACTTGAGAACGGCTGGAGCGATTTGGCAGATTTTTTTTTTTTATTCGATTCGAAATTTTCCGTAGATTGTTTCTGTTGAAAAAAATTAAATCGAGGCGGCGCTAGGGTGGATTTATATCGAAAATTTGAATGCATGTACCAATTCAACTGAAATTTAGAATGGATATTCGTTTGACCATGAGAAAACATTTTATGTACAAATAGACCCGGTAGGTGGCGCTGGGGTCGGTTTACAATCAAAATTTTAAAGAATCGGCCAATTTAACTGAAATTCAGAATCTATGTTTGTTTGATCATTAGAAAAAATTGTATGTACAAATGGACCCGGCAGATGGCGCTAGGGTGGATTTATATCGAAAATTTGAATGCATGTGCCAATTTAACTGAAATTTAGTATTTATGTTTGTGGAACCTTGAGAAAAAATTGTTTGCATAAATTGACCCGGTAAGTGTCGCTAGGGTGGAATTATAATGAAAATTTTAACGAATTCAACAATTTGATTGAAATCTATATATATAAAAATGAAATGGTCCACGTATGTCATACCATCACTTGAGAACGGCTGGAGCGATTTGGCTGATTTTTTTTTATTCGATTCAAAATTTTCCGTAGATTGTTTGTGTTGAAAAAAATCTAATCCAGGTGGCGCTAGGGTGGATTTATATCGAAAATTTGAATGCATGTACCAATTCAACTGAAATTTAGAATGGATATTCATTTGATCATGAGAAAACATTTTATGTACAAATGGACCCGGTAGATGGCGCTGGGTTCGGTTTACAATCAAAATTTTAACGAAAGGGCCAATTTAACTGAAATTCAGAATCTATGTTTGTTTGATCATCAGAAAAAATCGTATGTACAAATGGACCCGGTAGATGGCGCTAGGGTGGATTTATATCGAAAATTTGAATGCATGTGCCAATTTAACTGCAATTTAGTATTTATGTTTGTGGAACCTTGAGAAAAAATTGTTTGCATAAATTGACCCGGTAAGTGTCGCTAGGGTGGAATTATAATGAAAATTTTTACGAATTAAACAATTTGACTGAAATTTTGAATGTATATTTGTTTTTTTATGAGAATTTTTTTGTATATATGGACCTATAGTTGATTTGGCTGGAGTTGAATTATTTCGAAAATTTATATCCATTGTCCGATTTTACTTAAACTTAAAATATATGATTTTTTTGACATGAGAAAATTTTATGTATGTTTGGAACCAGTTGCCGGTGTTTAGCTAATGATACACTTAATTTTTGGAATGTCATTTAGTCACTTTTTTTTGTAACATCATAGTTATTCAGAAGTCTATATATATAAAACAGATGTACATTTTGATGTCACCACTAATTGTGAAAACGGTTGACCCCATTTGTCCCAAAATTTCTGTGAAAGTTGAGGATTGGCTGTAGATGGTCACCCAGGCCGCAAAAAGGCTTAAAGAAGAATGACTAACTTTTATAATGGCGCACTTCCTACAGAATTAGAGAGCTTCACAAAGTGGTTTTTCCCATTTCGAAATTTTAGGGGACAATATCGAAAATGGGAATAACTGTTGATATCACCCAGGCCATACGGTTAATGGGGTTGCTGAGCCTAATGAAGGCATTTTTGGAAATTTTTATAGTGGATATTTGTTTGATCATTAGAAAACATTATGTGTACAAATGGGCCCGGTAGGCGTCGCTGGGGTGGGTTTATAACCAAAATTTGAACGAATGGATCAATTTAACTGAAATTTTAAAAGCGTATTTGTGTGATCATAAGAACAAATTTTATGTACAAATGGACCGGCCTAATTTTCAAAAAAGAACATTTGAAGAATTTTCTTAAATCTCTATGTATGGTATGCCAGTAAGTGAGGCAAGAGAAAAAAGTTTTTCTCAAAGGTGCCGGCGCCAAATTTAGTCACCCTAGGTAGCGCTGGAGTATATTTATATTGAAAATTTCAAATGATAGACCAATTCAACTGAAATTCAGAAAGTATATTTGTTTGGTCATGACAGACAATTTTATGTACAAATATACCCGGTAGGTGGCGCTGGGGTGGATTAATACTGAAAATTTGAGCGATTAGACCAATTTAGCTGATACTCAGAGTGTATATTTGTTTGATAATGAGAAATTTTTTTTGGTATATATGGACACGGTTTGTGGCGCTGAAGTGGACTCATTTCGCACCAAATTGGATAATTATTTTTATTTGTTGCAGATACAACACGGATGCGCAGAAAAGATTTGACACTGTAGATATGAATATATAGGCCATAATATTATTTTTGATACTTGACACTGCAGATGTTCATATATAGTAGTGGAGGAAGCGTGACACAAATATTTTTAAGTCGTGAAGAAATAAAATTTGATACACAGATACTACTTAGCACTACTCAATCAGAGGGCGAAGAGCGCTAATCTAAAGTTTTTCTAATTGGCTTTTTGTTCCGATTCATTGAAAAGATCCAAAATATCGACTTTAACACTCTGAACAATAGAATGTATAAAAAGCAAATGTGGTTTTGTGAAAACTCTACACTCCATTTTATGTATTTGTTATTTTACATATATGTACGTATCAATTACTTTGGAGGCAAGACGAAGTTTGCCGGGCCAGCTAGTTTTTAATATTTTTAATATCTATATATATAAAAATGAAATGGTCCACGTATGTCATACAGGCACTTGAGAACGGCTGGAGCGATTTGGCTGATTTTTTTTTTATTCGATTCGAAATTTTCCGTAGATTGTTTGTGTTGAAAAAAATCAAATCCAGGTGGCGCTAGGGTGGATTTATATCGATAATTTGAATGCATGTACCAATTCAACTGAATTTTAAAATGGATATTCGTTTGATCATGAGAAAACATTTTATGTACAAATGGACCCGGTAGGTGGCGCTGGGGTCGGTTTACAATCAAAATTTTAACGAATGGGCCAATTTAAATAAAATTCAGAATCTATGTTTGTTTGATCATCAGAAAAAATCGTATGTACAAATGGACCCGGTAGATGGCGCTAGGGTGGATTTATATTGAAAATTTGAATGCATGTATCAATTTAACTGCAATTTAGTATTTATTTTTGTGGAACCTTGAGAAATTTTTTTTTTATAAATTGACCCGGTAGGTGTCGCTATGATGGAATTATAATGAAAATTTTAACGAGTTAAACAATTTGATTGAAATTTAGAATGTATATTTGTTTTATTATGAACATTTTTTTTGTATATATGGACCCGCAGTTGATTTGGCTGGGGTTGAATTATTTCGAAAATTTATATCAATTGTCCGATTTTACTTACACTTAAAATATATGATTTTTTTTTGGCATGAGAAGGTTTTGAATATCGATTGTCCGATTTTACTTAAACTTAAAATATATGATTTTTTTGGCATGAGAAAATTTTGAATGTATGTTGGAATCAGTTGTTTAGCTTATGATACACTTAATTTTTGGAATGTCATTTAGTCACTTTTTTTAACATCATAGTTATTCAGAAGTCTATATATATAAAAAAGATGTACATTTTGATGTCACCACTAATTGTGAAAACGGTTGACCCCATTTGTCCCAAAATTTCAGTGAAAGTTAAGGATTGGCTGTAGATGGTCACCCAGACTGCAAAAAGGCTTAAAGAAGAATGACTAACTTTTATAATGGCGCACTTCCTACTGAATTAGAGAGCTTCACAAAGTTGTATTTCCCATTTCAAAATTTTAGGGGACAATAACGAAAATAGGAATAACTGTTAATATCACCCAGACCATACGGTTAATGGGGTTGCTGAGCTTAATGAATGCAGTTTTGGAAATTCGTACTCCTTAGGATAAAAAGGTACAATCACCAAGTACACCAACGCTGAAAGTTATAGGTCAGTCAATCGGCTTAAAAATGTGGTTTTAGAATATATGCCTATCAATAAGTAAGTTTTCATCCCATCATGGACGACACTGCTGATCTGTTTTAGCAATTCTTATAATGCTATATAAAATAATCTTTAAGATATATGAATAACAGAATTTGTCCAGGAAAACCTCGCCCTTTAAATTGAAATATTTTAGAGGTCAAAAAAATAAACCAATCGTTTTTAGATTTCAACTACACTCAACATATTTTACAAAAATTTGGAGGCAGGACGAAGTCTGCCGGGCCAGCTAGTTTTTAATATTTTTACTGTTTTTGATATTTCAAATATTTTTAATATTTGTAATATTTTTAATTGTAATAAAAATAAATATAATAATTAAATATATTAAAAATATTTTTATATTTTAAGCATTTTTGACATTTCTTTTAACATTTCCTATACTTAATTTTTATTTCAAAAATTTTTTGCTGTTTTTTGTATATTTATGTACATATAACAAACCATTGTTGCCAACGTGATAACAAACTATGTATACCCATTAACTTATCTCGCATACAAAATTTAAATATTATATTATGAGTTATCATCATCATAATTATAGCTCAGCTATAATGTTTACAAAGAACCGACAATTAATTTGTTGTGCTTATATATTATTGTTTTTTTTTTTGTTTTTGTGCGCTAGGTATAACAATTTGTGTTGTTGCCATTATTTATGTTTACGTAGTTTAATTTGTTTATAAATTAAACACACCCAAGTAAGACAAGTTAATATGTCTACATGTGTTCAGACAGACGTCGCATACATATACATATGTATGTGTGCCATGCATATAAAACTATAAGTATATAGTAATTTCGTACACATAAATATGAGATTCAAATTTATATACAGGCAATTAGTTGTTCGTGTGAAAATTATATACTTGTTCACTCGTTCAGACATCAAAAAGGGAAATTAACCAGGAATTTTAAAAATATTTTAAAATATACATGTAACAAAAGAGGAAATATCGGAAACAAATTAAAATTTGTGTTTAATTATAATGAGTTTTGTATATTGGCTTAGCACAAGTATTTAAATTTCTCTGGAAGTTATTGGTTGGATTTTTAGCAGACAATTAAACATAAACAGTAATGGCAAAACGCTTTAGTGTTTTTAGAAATAATAACAGTAATCAATGTTTGGTTTTGATATCCTGTTAATATTCTAGATAACCACGAGCAGTTCCAGAAAAATTGTGTGATCTAATATTGTAGACAAATAGGAAAATGTGCGAAAATCCAAAAGTTTTGTTTATGGCAAACAGTTGTGATTCATCAAATCTCTGAAAATGCTATTGTAGAAATTTTCCTAAAAATAATTTGGACAGAACATATGGTTTCTGCGAAGTACTAAGGAAATTCAAATAAGTGGTTTATTTTAAATGTGAAACAAAAATAAGATCTGTGTAAGATGTGTGAGTCACATTAAAATCTCCTGGAAAAAATTATAAAAAGAGAAAAATATAAAAATACAAAAATACAAAAATATAAAAATATAAAAATATAAAAATATAGAAATATAGAAATATAAAAATATAAAAATATAAAAATATAAAAATATAAAAATATAAAAATATAAAAATATAAAAATATAAAAATATAAAAATATAAAAATATAAAAATATAAAAATATAAAAATATAAAAATATAAAAATATAAAAATATAAAAATATAAAAATATAAAAATATAAAAATATAAAAATATAAAAATATAAAAATATAAAAATATAAAAAATTAAAATATAAAAATATAAAAAATATAAAAATATAATCATACAAAAATACGAAAATGTAAAAATTATTGTGATATTCACAAGCAACCTCTTATGTCAGTTATACTTGATTTTGAGTTAATGAAATTTTTTATGCTAATAACAACGTAACTTCAAAGTGTTCTTAACACCTTGCTACAAAATGGACAAAATTTAAGGAACTTGGGGAGTGACCAAGTGCATGTTGTAGGTCTGGTCGAGTACGACATGTATCTGTATACCAAAGTTATCTAACACCCTCAAAAACTTGACTTACGGTTCATAACTAGGTTTTGGCTCTTTTCTCACTTATGAGCTTATTACTCCGTCTGTTCTGAACCAATTTTAGATTTATTAACAGATTTGGAAAGAAAAGGGCCCTAGGCCTTTCCAACGATACATATATTAGTGTAGATAACTTTACATAATTCTATGTTTTTTTCTCGAAACAGCAAACATGATTGGATTTTTTCACTATATTTCAATTTTTGAAGAAGTTTCTGTTTCGTCTACGAATTTCGTCTACAATTTCATCTCTATAGTGGTAAAATTCATTGCCAGACGCACCCTCTACTAACTAAAATGAAAAGTTCGTCTACATATTCATATCTGTATCATATTCTCCTTCAAATAATGGAAAATTAAAAGTTCGTCTTTAAATTTTAACCTCAGTATTCAGTGGTATATGTTTACCAAATTTTATCTCTTTGCAAAACCTCCTCCGCCCACGGATCAAAAATAAAAATTTAGTCTGCATATTCGTATTTGTGTTGCTGAGTACAATCTGAGTGTCAAATTTTATCGCTCAAGGAATATAATACAATCGCCACGCCCACTGATCGAAAATAAAAATTTCGTTCACAGATTCATCCGAGTACTATCTGAACACCAAATTGTACCTCTCTGGGACTAAAGTGCAGACCTACTTCGCCTACCAATCGAAAATAAAAATTTACTATGTGAATTTGTAATTGCAAAGCCGAGTGCTACCAGGATATCTAATTGTATCTCTCTTGTGATAAAATACACTTTGGCCACACCTCCTCCGCCCACTGGTGGAAAATAAAAATTTTCGTCTGCACATTCATATTTGTGTTGGCAAGGACTACCAGAGAGCCAAATATTATTTCTCTAGCTCTAAAAATACGTTTTGCCACTCCCACTCCGCCCACTGAGCGAAAATTAAATTTCTTCTGCATATTCATATTTGTGTTGTCGAATACTATCTATATATTAAATTTTAACTATCTAGCTCTAAAAAAAAATGTTATGCCACGCCCAGTCCGTCCATAGAATAAAAAGTTTGGGAAAAAAATTCACTGATATTGGGTTCAGCCGTTTAGACACGATTGAAGAACAAGCAAACAAACAAACAGATAAACATTTACTTTTAAAATATTTATAAGGATTCACATCGATCCTTAAAGGATCTAGGGGCCACAATGTTATATTAATAGAGATTCCCTTCGATCCCATAAGGACCTTAAGACCTCATTGTTAAGATATGGAAACTATAGTAAAGCCATGTCTGAGGTAATGAATTGTATTAGCACTATTGTGTTTGTCTTTTTCGGCTTGTTCGAATATCACTTACTAATTAAGAGTCTGACTTACAATTTAAGTTACAACTTTTAAATATTTGTTATTGATAATGGTGTACGTAGACCATAGGCATCACATAGACTCGCGAGGCCGGCAATAATTGTTTGTTTTGTTTTTCACACAGACCAGCTCTCGAGAGTTTTGTTTGATACGAAACATTCAGCCTCTGCCTGAGTGTTATGAAAGCAACAGCACAAACGCTTGTTTCGCGCATTCAATACAAATACAGACAGAGAAACAATGTTCAACGATTGTTAAGAGACTATGAAATCACAATTAATGAGAGAGCACAACTTTTAGACAGTGTACAATTCGACATCGCTGACGCTTGATTAGCGACCGCAAACAAGCACTTTATATTGTTGTGAGCGGTCGTTCTGTTATGCCTACCACTGATGTAGACTAATTTTAGGCGCTGGTAAATACCATTATCAAACAATGTTATCTTCCGGTATGCTGCTAGAGATGGACACTGTTGGAGATTTAAAGTTTCTGCTATTATTTTTCTTTTTTACTGATTCTAACCATAACTTAGATTCCATAGCATCGCTTTAGAATAATTGATTTACTTGCACCTAAAAGTATGCTGTGACTTTATGTCTTTGGAGTACAATGAAGATAGGCAAAGTTCTAAAACAAACTAACTGGTGTTGTAACCACTCGCCAAATATTAAGTTTATCATACAAGCCATGTGTCACCAAAGAAATTGTGGTCTTCTTTAATAGTCAGGTTAGGAATGTGATTTTGATTATATACGTTGTACCATTAGACGACCCAGATCACCCTTGCATTGTATGCTACATTAGAAACCATTGCTAGCACTTCTAGTATTATATATCAAAATTTCATCGTTGTTAGAAGAATTGTTTGGGAACCTATGTGAAACACACAGGCTTGTTTATTAAAAATATAATTTTTTATAAAAACTGAGAAATGCATAAATTTGAATTGAATTAGGCTTCATTAATATTGGAAAACATGGGCGAACATATCCAGCGTACATGTTAACAATTTGCAATTAAAGTTAAGTCAAACTCAGTCCTTTTAAAACGTCCTTAAAGTACCTTAAGAGAAAATTAATCATATATATAAAGAAATAAGAAATAAACATTTGTATAACAAAAATTGTCTTACAAAAATTTGAACTTTGGTGCAATGCGACAACAACGACGACGTAAATTTTGTGAAATTTTTATAATTTATATTCATTGATTTTCTTCTAAATTTTTAAAAATTCAAATATAAAATAGTATTAAATGTATATGCATTAAACATTAACCAACACCATGCCATAACCAAAAAAAAAGTCTACAAAGATGCCAAAAATACAATCATGCTTAAGTCTACCCCAAAAGCAACCACACAAAACAACGCAATAGCGTAAGCAATATTAACAATGTGTTCTCTCCTACCATATCTGGCCTTGAAAACACCTGATCCGGCCGCAAAGATTCTCTCAAAGAGGCTGTTTGATCCGGAAACATTATAGATTTCCCCGTTGTGGTTATATCCGTTTTCTGGGCACACAACGTTGTCGTCGTCGAGGAGTTAACTTTAGAGGTGTGGGACAAACGTTTCATGTGCGTCCATACTTGATGCCAGGGAATATCTTTTTGCTAAAGGTGTTAGGAGAAGGTAACAGTTTTTTGTTGTTTTGGGAAGAAACGTAAGAAAAGAAATAAAGATAACAATAATATAAATTAATCATAAAATTATTGTGGAAATTAGCCAATTATAGAGGTGAATGGGGGAGGGGTGAAGGAAAATTACAACTAAACAATTATATGTTAGCTGATAACACACACACATAATATGATTTTGTCAACTTTATTTTTTTGCCTATGTTTATAATTAATGAAAAACAAAAAAATATGACTTATGTGGTATTAATCGCCTCATCGACATTAGTACAGAGGGCGGGGGGACTGGTTCTGTTGTTATCTTGCCCCCCGCTGATAAGGGTGGAATTCCTTTAAATTACTGGATGAGTGGATGGATGAATGAATGAAATGATATCACTTTGCATTCTAGGTTTTTGTTTAATGATGTCATTGCTCTTATTTTTTTTTATAGGGCTGTTATATAATTGCGGCATTTTTATTGTTACTCAAACGACCACCTTGCCTTAAAGGTAATTGAATTATTTATAGTCAGTTAGATTTTTATTTATTTTGTGTCATTGTACTCTTAAATCAATTGTCTAAGTTTTTAGTGAATGTGTTGCTAAAAGTTGATAAGAACATTTAGTAAAACAATTAATATGATTGATTGTTGCAATGCTTTTTTAGAGGACAATTAAAGAACAAGTGAGAATAAACGTAATTTTTTTGTACTACCTTAAAAACCTTATCCAATACTTAGAGTGTCAACTGTGAAAATTTGACTGAGATTAAGCGAATAGTATAGAAACCTTTCTGAAACACACAGACTTTTTATTTTTTTTTTAAATTTTGCATAATTTTTTTTTAATAATTTTTAATAATAATAATAACATTTTTTAACATTTTTCTATTTTGTATTTATTATACTTGAAACAGAAAATTTGTGGTAAATAATACATTAGGCTTGTTTTATTATTATTCTATTACAAATCATAGATTTCAGCCGTTTTTATACCCTCACACTACGGAAAGGAGGGTATATATCATTTGATACCGCCCAAAAGTGTAACACATAGAAGGAATCACTATAGACCCTAGGTTCCTTTGAACTAAATTCGATTCATGACTTTTTAAGTCAGACTTTTTAAGTCTGACTGTCGGACTGGTACGCGGACTGGTACATCTTTCGAAAGATGCAACCAAATATTTCGAAATTTTCCACGAGTTAATATTTCCCCCAAACTACTTACGGTATTGAAAATAGGTTACATGGCCACGCCTCTTGTGGTACCTCCCATACAAATGTACCATTCCGTCCACTTTAGAGATTCAGTAGTAATATCAATACTCCCAACGCGATCGTGCTCGAATTCGGTAATTTGTTAAGCTATAGAAGGATAAAGTTTTGGGGAACAAATTGGAGGTCTAGCCATGCCCCTTCTCGTACCTTCCATACAATTGTACCATTGCGCTCACTTTAGAAATCGAATGATAATATCAACACACCATATCTGTATTTTGTTAGGCATATTTTATGTTTTTATTAAGAGTGAGGGTATATGTAAGTTGGTTTACCCGTATGAAACTTTTTCACTTGTTATATTTTTAAATTTTTATCTATTTTTTATCTGTCTACGCTATAACTCCAGAGCGCACGAACCGATTTCCACGGTTTTGCATTCGTTGAAAAGGTCTCGGGCTCCGTGATGTTTATAGCATACAAAATTGTTCCCCGCCCACTTTTACACCCACTTTTTCTATTAAGCACATAACTTGAGGAGGGCTGGAGCAATTTGCATAAATTTTTTTTGTATGCGTTTGGGTGGTACCCCGGTTGATTTATATTTACAATTCGGTCCAATTGGACAAAGGGGCGTGGCTTCGCCCATACAACTTGAAAATCAAAAGGGCTGTATCTCATGAACTGTCTGAGGTATGAAGATGAGATTTGGTATATAAGTTTTTTGGAGCAGTATGAAATACAACCAAGGTGGAAGTGGGAGGTGCCACGCCCCCTTTCAAAAATCGCTCTAACGGCTTTTCTAATAGACCGATTGATACGAAAATTTTACCAATTTTACCAAGTGGTACTGATGACCTGTAGATAGTCCCTGGCTATATTTGGTTGTGATTGGATAAAGGGGCGTGGCACCGCCCATACAACATGAAACTAAAAAGGGCTATATCTCATGAACTATAAGAGGTATGAAGATGTGATTTGTTTCATATGTTGTTGTTGCAGTATAAATTACAGTAAGAGTGGAAGTGGGCTGTACCTCACCCCTTTTAAAATAAACAGTTATAACTGTCAAAATTCCACAGTATATTGCAGTTCGCCTAGAGATATGGACAGTAAGGTGGGCCAGTTTTTTTATTCGCAAAAATTGTAACCAAATCTACGATGATGTTAGAAAATGTCACCAATAAACTTTGTGTGTAATACCAATTTCTAGCTCGCGCTGAGAAAGCTTAATTTAGTGCAGAAAACTTTTTTTTGATAGAAGTGTCTTAAAGCTGAAGTCTGTACGCTTTCAATAATCATCAATAATTTGATAGAAGTGTCTTAAAGCTGAAGTCTGTACGCTTTCAATAATCATGGGGCAACGAACGTCACTTCTAAAAGAAGCGCAAAACGGAGTAAATAAACGAAAAATCCTTTTATCTTAAAAAAAGTATCAGCTAGGATTTTAATTCATGTGGATTTTTATTGTACAATTGACCCTCAACAAAACCCCATTTACCGTTTTTGTTGCCATTTTAGATCAACCAATTCGTCCTCAGGAGAGGTGTGTGAAGTGTGATAGACTTTCATTGAGACTTTCTTTGAAAAGTCACCATGTAAAGACTACACATGAACAACGTTTACAAATCATGCAAATTTATTTTCACAATGCCCGTTCTGTTTGCCCTTTGTGAAGTTTATGGTGCATATACTCATCTATCTGAGAAGCTAATAGAAGCTATCGACGCTATAGACGTAAGTGTGACAGGGGACTCGAATTTATCGAACCGACGCCGTTCTCAGCAACTCGGTCTCTGCAAATACTGAGGAAAGATCTTGGCCTATATTCATATATACAACTGGTAGAAGAACTAAAACTAGTGGACGATCAATTGATTTTTTTTATTTATCATGTCATTGCACATTATTTGAAGGAGAAATGATTCCAACACGACGGCGTAAAATGCCATACAGCGCGTGAGATCATCACTTTGTAAAGCCAAACGTTGGTGACCGAATTATCTCATAGAATGGTAATATGAGTTCAATACAAAGATAGTATTCGGAAATATTCTTGATCCATGAGAAGAAGACATGGCAAAAGAGGTTTTTATGGCTAAAGGCATGAAGTTTCAAACGAAATTTTCATTTTCGGTCAATAGGCGGAGAAGGCATGTCAAAAGTGTTTTTTACGCCCAAAGAGATAGTTAGTATACAGACGGTTACCGCTACTACATTGAATTTTGATCTTTAACGGAATGTCTGTTTCCGATTTGTAAAAGATATGACTTTGCTGATGAATTATTTACTATCGTCATAGAAACCAACAACTCTTAATTAGTTAAATTTCATGTTTAAGAGTTGCTTGAAATTAGTTACATAAGTTAATAAACTCATCATATCATTATCGAGCTTAAGTACCGTTTTCAAAGTACTTTGTGGACCTAAATGTGCAATATATTACAAATTAAAATCCAATAGCGAAGCATTGCAGGACCCACTAGTATTTTTATATTTTTATACTTTTATATTTTTATATTTTTATATTTTTATATTTTTATATTTTTATATTTTTATATTTTTATATTTTTATATTTTTATATTTTTATATTTTTATATTTTTATATTTTTATATTTTTATTTATTTATATTTTTATATTTTTATATATTTATATTTTTATATTTTTATATTTTAATATTTTTATATTTTTATATTTTTATATTTTTATATTTTTATATTTTTATATTTTTATATTTTTATATTTTTATATTTTTATATTTTTATATTTTTATATTTTTATATTTTTATATTTTTATATTTTTATATTTTTATATTTTTATATTTTTATATTTTTATATTTTTATATTTTTATATTTTTATATTTTTATATTTTTATATTTTTATATTTTTATATTTTTATATTTTTATGTTGTTATATTTTTTCAAAATACACAATTTCCCCCCTTATTTGCTAATAACGTAAAAACGCAGAAAGGGTCACCCTTTTGGTTCTCAGACAAAAATAAACACGACCATTCTATTCAATAACATTTTCATAATAAAAACAACATTTATCAATGACATCGTTGATAATTCAGTGAACTAAAGGGGTGTGGTCACATTTCTGAGCGATTTGAACTAAGCCACAAAACCAACTGCCCAACTGGCAATCCAACATTGTCAGTGGTTACATTAAGAAGAGATACATTTCATATTGAATTAAACGCCGCCGCTGTCATGTTACTTATACCACAGAGTATTCTTACAATTCGTTCATATCACACCCAATAAGAAATATTTACTACGAAATGAACAATCAACATGAACTTTACATAAATACTTGTTGTTGTTAATGGCTGTTGTTGTTGGCTGTTGCTGTGCTGGCAGCACAACAGTCATAAACAAACATTACATTGGTTGCTGCTGCTGCTGTCAGCAACAACAAAATAGGGGCAGCAATTTAACTGTGAAGTTTTGTTGTTTTTTTTCATATAAAGATGATAATGCCCTGAGCTGGCAACAAGAAGCACTTGCAAGTTGTAGTTTTTATATGAATGTACATTGCAAATGTGCAATTACATTTTACACAGTGCACGATGCAATTCCAAGAGAGATATGTAGTAGTCGCACAAGACACAACAGCTTTGTGTCTTCTACAGCTGATGAAAATGAGGAGATGAAAAATAAAACTAAAAAAAAAACAACAGACCAAGCAAAGAACACTTGAAAAAAAAAATAAGAAAAAAGAAGATTGTAGCTATAATGTCTGTATGAATATCAACAAAGAGCTGATGGCACAACTGTTGTAAGTTGTTATGCTCAACCTTGGTGGGATAGGGCAATGCGCCGAAATATACTCGTAGCAAGAAATAGTAGATTCTAGTGTGTTTTGAATGAAGAGCTAGACTCTAATGCTATATGTTATTTAATCTAATTCTAGTAGTTTTCATCTTCAAAAGTAGGATAGGCTCTATTTAGTGCAGAAGTTTTGAAATTTTTCCAAAAACAGGTCATTTTGTTTGGGATGTACCAGAATGTATTCAGCCTATTTACATTCCCATAAGTTCATAAGGATCATTTAAGGTTTACTCGGTTTACCCATTAGCCAGACAGCCAACCAACCAGACAGACGGACATGGCTCCATCGTCTTAAAAAGAACGGAAACGAATTTGGTCTTAAGAAAGTTGGGATCTTAGACGTCTCCTTTGAAGCGATGCACTTTTTTCGTATCAAGGGGCCCCTTGGGTTCTATGGTGACTCTTTACAAAGAAGCCCAAAAAACGGTTCGGTTATATGGTTACTCTTTTTTGTGGTCGCGATCAATTTAATAGGCTTGCCTCTAAACGACACTATTTACTCGAACGCTAGTACAAAACATCCTCATAAAAACTACACAAGTGGAATATGTCCGTGTATTGGTTATAAGCTCTCAAATCATTGTTCAAGTCCAATACATATTTACCAATTTATAGCCTATACATTTTGGGTGGTTTTTAACATATACTCCAGAGACAAGGGCGTAGCCAGGTAGGGGCAGGGGATTTTCTGTCAAAATCCCAAAAAATATGAAAATAAATATAAAACAGTACAGAAATTCCATTAAGTTGGCTGACTGATAAAAAATTTCACCCTATGTATATTCTCCAAAATTCTAGTGGATTTTTTAACTCTTGAGTTAATGAAATTAACTGCTTGTGCATTGGTAACTGTTGGCCAGACGTTTACAGGCATGTTTCAAAGCTGTAGAAATTATTGGGAAAATTTAGACTAACTTATATTGGAAGTACTAGTACGCACAACGAGAACCTCTGTATTTAGTGCACTTGCAACAAAGATACATAATATGCATAGAATTGTATATAGGTAAATTTGGTCGTCTGTATTGAAGGTACCAAAAGGGTTGTAGAAAATATTTCGGTTTTCTGAGATTCTACCTACTGTTGTAAGATAATTAAACCGACCAAATTCAAATATCGTCCAGTTTTTCATTAGAAAGTTATATGAGAAAAATAAAATTTTTTAAAATTTGGAAAATAAAAAAACTGTTAAATCTTTAAAAGGATCAGTAAAGTTCACTCGAGCTGTCCTGCATACCAGCCATCCAGCCAGCCAACCAAATACAAGTTAATTTTAAAATCATAGATTATTTTAATGCAGAAGTGATTCGAACACTTAAGGTCAATATATTCAAAGCAATCGGTGAGCTACAGCTCGAAAGCATTATCAAGGTCTTGGAAAATTGGAGTGACAGATTATATGGAAATGGGCTTCCCATATTATTTTTTTCTTGTTTAGATGGGAAGTTGTGATCCATTATTAATGCGAATTATTGTTCTTACTAATATAGCCAAAATACATTGAAACAAATTGGTTTTGTTAATTTTATTGCATTGAAATATAGATCCACTCACGTTGATTTTTTTTTAAATTTGTGAAAACACTTGTCGGAATGGGTCAACGTTGCTCAGAAGAGAAGACATCTCAAGACCCACTATAAATGAATCAAACATATTTCTGTTGTTATGATATAACACACTTTGTGTGACTACTCTCAATCAATTACGTTTTTTTGTATTTTTTCTATGTAATAACATTCATCAAAAATGCGTTAAAGAATTAAAAACACAAGCGAATTTCAACCTACAATAAAAAAATATAGTTCTATTTTGATCGCCCTAGCATGCACAACATTGACTGTGCAGATTTACTTTTGTGCACTTTGTTGAGTTAAGACATGGCCGATTACACTGTGGTAGTCGTACAAATAACAAGACCGGACTCGACGGTTTTACTCTAATTCGGACACGAGGAATCGAACTGCATCATTAGTAAGTGAGTTACAATGACTTTTTCACAGAAAATTTTTGTTTTAACTAATATGTTGGATTTTTTATATTTTTCGATTTTGACTCAATTTTAACAGCCATTAACTTCAATTTGGTTGGTTGTTCCGATAAAAAAATTTTAAATAAAGTTGTTCCAAATTTGTTTTGCTTCTAATTTTGTATACAAACCTTAACTCTAAAACCAGGTTGATTCAGAAAACCATTAAAAACTAATATTCCTAATTAAAATCCTATACCCAATACCAAGTATATGACCATGCGATACCAATTATGACCCATGAAAGAAACTGTATACAAGTGATAGTAGTGACCATGTATAGGAAAACTACATACTCACTTTTTCATCCGTAGTTTCATTTACTTTATAAAGGACTTCTAATATTTTAAAATGCGAATTTTTAATGCACTATAAGCCTCTAGGTTGTAAAAATGTCTATAATCAAAGACAATACATGAATTATAATTAAATCCCTGTTTGTGTACTTTTATAATAAGTAAACAGATTTTATCTCATTTATCCAGTTTTATTACTTTCGTCGATTAAAAAGTAAAAAGATTTTTGGTCCAGTCTGCAGAAATGAAAAATATCGGTATTTTCAAAAACGGATCAGCTAGGATTTCAATTAAAGGATTTTTTTGATGTTTGATCAACTCCGAATACAGTGACATTCACACTTGTTATCGTCATTTTCATGCAACCTAAAACTGCCTACCGTCCAAAGTGGGAAATACAGATTTTTTGGATATATGAAATTTTGGGCCGCAATTTTTGAACGATATTCAAAATAATTTTTTGTATTGTTGGAAACAAAATAGCACACAGAATGTAAATTATTTCCTAAATTTTTTACCGTTATTTTTTCAAAATTTGTCAAAGTCGATAAACAAATAAAGTTTGGACTTTAATTTCAAATATTTTTTGGATTTAACAAAATTTCTTTATTTTGACAGATGATGTAAATAAAAAGCACTCTACTTAGCCAACTTGTAAACATAAAATTCAAAAAAATGTATGGTGACTTTCACCGGTTTGACGTATATTTTGCAGAAGACTTCCTTTAAACTTTTCCAGGTTGTATATTAAGATTTGTTCTTATCGGTTAATAATTGTGAGCTGGACAATATAGTTTTTGCTTATATTTTCACTAAGTTCAATTCGTAACATATTTTCACAATTATTGAGGTAAGTTCACAATTTTTTGGGCACATAATCCAAAAAATATGTGAAATTTAAGTCAAAAATAATTTTTTCATCGACTTTGAAACATTTTAAAATATAAACGGTAAGGAATTCGGAACAAAAAAACATACTTCCATACATACATTTCTAATAATACAAAAAAAAAAAAATTATTAAAAAAGGCTCAAGAATTGCGGCCTAAAATTTCATATATTCAAAAAACAAAACTACTAAGATGAATAAAAATTAATTTTTTGGTATTGAATTAAATGAATTTGATGACCTCAAATTTTTAAGAAAAAATTTTAATCTAATTTTAGTCTACCTTTGGCAATAAGTATTGATTACACTATGCAACAAATGAAAACTTTTTGTAAAATACAAGAACTGGATAGTATAGGTTCGATTATACTATCGAAGGGTAATAAAACCCTATACTCAGTTTGGCGAGATTGGTGACCAAATTTTTTTTATGGGCCCCAAAAGATTCTCGAAATCAGTGAACCCCTTGAAAAAAGGTGTCATCAGTTTTTGTCCAACAGCTAACTCACACTTCAGGTAGCGCTAAACTATATTCGTTATTCGTTAGGTACTATAAGTTTTAATTTTTTTTTGTAAAAATGAAATGTACTACTACTGCCCCCCCCCTACGTTCGATCCTGGCTACGCCCTTGTCCAGAGAGAACTTACAGCATTTCAATAACACAGATTTGCATATGGTGACCATGTGTCTGTGTGTTGTATATAATCTCGGAAATAAAATAATTGATTACAATGAAACTTTCCCAAGTTTTGGTTAAGGTATTAGCAATAGTTTTTAATATTAACGAGGGTTGGATGCTGTGATACAAAATACACATATGAAGGATGGAACTTGATTTATTTCAATAAAAAAAAAGATAAGCTGATTGATAATGTGTCTGTGTGTTACGTATAATCTCAGAAAAAGCTTATTTAATTAATATAATATTTTGCTAAATTATTGTCCAAGTATCAGCGATAGTTTATAGTGTAAAAGGGTGGTAGATGCTGAGTTTTCCCAATAACAAGGAAATCAAAACAAAAGACCGAAAAAACAGCAGTTTCCAGTAGCTTTTCTCTACAAATGTATTGAAAGGACCATTCGTGTACTGGAGTTCAGAAGACAAATCGAATTTATTCCTTTGAATTTTTGTCTTAAAAATATTTCTGATATCTGCAGAATGAGGTGTCTGTCTGTGTATTGGTTATAAGCTCACAAAGTAGTCGATTAAGCGCAATGAAACATTGCCACACCATCGCCTAAGTATTTGCGGTGGTTTTTATAATATACGAGTGGTGAAGTTTGAATTATTTCAAAAACAAAGATATGCATATGTGTCTGTGTGTTGTTTATAAACTCCCAAATAATTCAAGTGATTACTACGACACTTCATCAAAATATTACCCATGTATTAGCGATGGTTTCTAATGTATACTAGGGGTAGATAATTCACTATCTCAATAACAACGAACTCTAAAATAAAAACCAAATCAGATAGAAAAAACATCAATTTCTAGTTGTTTTAGTCTTCAAATGTATTGATAGTACAATTTCAATGCTGGAGTTCATAACAAAAAATTGAATTTATACCATTAAATTTCAGTAAAATTTAAGATGTAATATATCCTTTTGATAATGTTTCATTTCAGTAAAATTTAATATGTAATTTTTCCATTTGACAATGTTTCATTGCAGTCAACCATCTACTTCGGACTCTTCTAACAGACATATAGACACATCACACTTTCCTATATCTTTAAAGTAATCTGTATGTGTGTCTATTAGAAGCTTCCGAAGTAGATGGTTGGCTAAATGAAACATTAAAAAGTTATTGGTTGTGGATGTGATTGTGTTTTTAACATATACGAGTGGTGGAATTTTAATTATTTCAAAAATAAAGATTTTCGCATGTGTCTGTGTGTTTGTTATAAGCTCGCAAATAATTCATGTGATTGCTACAATACTTTGCCATATTATTACTTATGTGTCAGTGGTTTCTAGTGTATACGAGGGGTGGATAATGAATTATTTCACTAATAAAGATTTACATATGGTTATCATGTGTCTGTGTGTTGTTCATAATCTTACAAATACTTAAATTGATTACTATGATATTTAGCTGAGTTATTGTCCAAGTATCAGAGATGGTTTCTAACATATACGAGGGGTGTAATTTAAGTAACTTCAATATCAAAGATTAAAAAGAAAAGATCAAAGGAATCAAAATAAAAGACAAGAAAAACAGCGGTGTAGTAGCAGTTTTAATTTTAAAATATATTGATAAAACATTTTTAAATAAATGTAATAAAATGAAAGAATATTAAATAAATTTATATGAAATTAAATAATTTTAGAAGTAAATTTTGAATTTTTAAATTATTTCCCTAAAATTAAAAAGATCGAATAAATTTTTTTGTAAAAAAACTAAATAATTAAATAAATTTTGTAATTAAACAAAGATTAATGAAACATAAAACCAATTTCGTATCGAAAAATATACAAATTTTCTACTGCTGCTACGTTATTTTAAACAATAACTCTTTCGAACAGCTCGCCCATACAAAAAATTTCAAACTATCTAAAAACTATGGCAACAATGTCATATTTTTCTGTTGAAAGTTTTGCATTCATATCCATCTAATATCATTTGTTTATCAAATATCTAGACATTTACGACTCTAGCCGCCACACACACACACTTAAATCTAACCAGTGGTACGCACCAAAAAAAAAAAACAAACACACATTTCATTTTATATGACTACAAAGAATTCTGGAGTGTGTCACGTACATGTATCTCTCTTTGGGGGACATTTTTCAATTGGGGGTAGTGACGGCGGCGGGTACCACTATCCCCCCATAATACTAATGTGTGGGCTTTTAATAGGCACATTTATTTTTGGCACACTACTTTATTTATGCGTTGTTGTGTCTTGTGGAACAAAACCACAATATATAAACTAAGAAACGAAGAAATAGAAGAAATGCCCTCTTAACACGCACAAAAGACGTCATCATTCCTTGCGCACTAACACGACGACGCTCTAGTCTCCAGCGGTTGTTTTGTGAGTGTGTGTGTTTGTGCGTTTTTTTTTGTTACAATTTAGTATCGGTGATAAACCTAATGGCCTATATCGTATCGTAGGATTACACGCTATGTCTGCTATTTGACATTAGCCGCATTAAGTGGTAGAGTCTGAGGGGGAAGATCACAATGAGGTAACTTATTAGTAAAATGGGCATGGAATTAAGAATGGGCAGGGAATGTCAGGTAAATATGATTAAATAGATAAATAATAAATAGATAATAAGAAATTACAAAAATGAGAGATTTTTGTTTTGTATAAGAGTGACTGCTTAAGCGACAGGATTTTTAGAAAAATTGGTGACGAAGAAATTATATTGCAAATTTAAAAGAATTAAGTCGATTTTTCATGTTAAACTGAATTATCCTTTCAATAATTTTAAAAACAAACTAGTAGAAACTGCTGTCTGTGTGCTGTCTATTATTTTGGTATTGGAATAATACAGTAGCCAAACCTCGTTTGTACTAGAAACCTTCACCACTATATTAGAAGCTCTTTGCATTGCATTCTGAAAGGAATTCACTTCGTCAATAGTGTGGAGAGAGTAGAGGTAGAGAGTTTTTGTATTTACCCGTATCTTACAACTCGAAAATCAAAGTCTACGCAATAAAGCATTGAAGTTTTCCACCAAAAAATCTAAAATCTTTATTTTCTAATTTTTTCTTTAATTCCCAAACTAATTACAAAAAACTGTTGATAAGCTAATTTCTAATCATCTGGTAAAACAATAAACAACAAGTTGTGCACATAGACAAACACAACGTTATTATTAAAAATAATTCAATTACCTTTTCCACAAACTAGAGGGCAACTAAGAACTTAAAAATAGAACAAACAAAATTAAAGCATAAATATCATAATTTTTTTTTTTTTTGGAATATAATGACATCATTAGAATTCCCTTCTAAAGAAATTCCAATGCTATCAGTGACGATAACTAAATGAACATAAAACAGCAACAGTTCGATAATCGTAATGGCTTATCAGTTAACAATTATTTCATTTATAATTTGGCTTCACCAAATCTAATAATTTATTAACTATTAAGAACATGTTATTGATTAATAACTAAGTGATTTTTTTGAAATTTATGATATTACTCATTAGGGGGTTGCATAAAATATGCAAATCTTTGTTATTGAAATAAATTAAGTTCCACCCCTCGTATACACTAAAAACTATCGCTGCTACTTGTACGATAATCTGACACAGTTGCATTGCAATCAGTTAATCAATTTAAGAGCTTATGAGCAACACACAGACACGTGATCATTATGCGAACATATGATTAACATGTGAGAATCAGTGTTAGTGAAATAACCAAAATTACACTACAAACCATCGCTAATACTTGGACAATAATTTGGCGGAATATAATAGTAATCAATTATATTGTTCGGAAGCTAATAACAAACACACAGACACGTGATTACTATAAGCAAATGTGATAAGCATGAAATACCCCTAGTTCCACCTCTTATATATGTTCAAAACCTCTGCAAATGTATAGGCAATAAATTGACACAATTGCATTGCACCCATACGACTACTTTCAGAGCTTCTAACCAACACACAGACACATCAAAAATATGTTTAAGTTGCACTGAAATATAAAGAATATAATAACAATTTAAATTATACATAAAGTTAATGTAACAAATTCTTATGAACTCCAGTTGCAAAGAGATCATATCAATAGATTACAAGACTAAACTATTAGACGTGATGTTTTTGATGTCTTTGATATCGATTTATATATTATTGAAATAATTCAGTATCCAACTATATTTTACAATATAAACTATCGCCGATACTTGGGTAAAAATTTGGCGGAATATCATAGCAATAAATTAAATGGTTTGACAGCTTATAACCAACACACAGACACGGAATCATCATTTGCAAATCTTTGTTACTAAAATAAGTCAAAGAAATTTTTGTTATTCAAATAACGCAAGTTCCATATTTGTATATGTGTAAAACCACCGAAAATACTTAGGCAACAATTCGGCAATGTTTCATTATACTCAAAATACTATTTAGGGAGCTTATAACCAACACACACAGCCAAACAAGTGATTCTGCAGAAAGGCAAAATATTTATAAACAAATCTAAATGTATTAAATGACAATTTTAATAAAATAAATTCGATTTTTCATACGAACTCCATAATTTTAAATACTAAAACTATTCGATGTTGTCGACAGCAACATCGTAGTATAAGTGTCGAGTCAATCGGCATGTCTAGCAAAAGCTTCTAAAAACAGTAACGTTCGCATTCGTCGATAAGCAGTAGGATTCGTTTGTTGTGAAGCTAAAATAGAAAACGTGTAAATTCACAACAACGCGATAAACTATTCCATACCTCATTCATGGAGTGTAAAGGGAAATTAAGTAAGTAAGTAAAACTATAAGGACGTGATGTTCTTCATGTTAGATTTGGATTTCTTTGTATCTGAAGTAATCTCACTATTCACCCGTCTTTTATACTAGAAACTATCGCTGATACTTGGACAATAATTTAGCAGAATATCATAGCAATCAATTAAAGCGTTCGAGAGATTATAACTAACACACAGACACATGATCATCATATGAAAATCATTGCGATTGAAATAACTCATGTTATACCCCTTGTATATTTTTTAACACTACCGCAAAAACATATGCAATAACTCGACAATGTTTCTTTACATTTAACCGTCTACTTTGTGAGCTTATAACTAACACACACAGACAGACAAGTCAGTCCGCAGAAATGTAATAAATGTTTAGAACAAATTTAAATATATCAAATGGCAATTTTAATTAAATAAATTAGATTTTTCATATAACCTGCAGCATTGAAGATATTCTATCCATAATTTTGAAGACTGAAACTATTAGGACATGGTATTTTTTCTGTCTGTGATTTCGTTTCCTTTGTTATTGAAATAAGCCCTTCTTTTACTTTATAAACCATCGCTGATACTTGGACAATAATTTGGCAGAATATCAGTACTATCAATTAAATGATTTGAGAGCTTATAACCACCACACAGACACGTGATCATTAGTTGCAAATCTTTGTTATTGAAATAACTCAAGTTCCACCGCTTGCATATGTTAAAAACCACCGCAAATTCTTAGGCAATTATTCGGCAATGTTTCATTAGATTCAACCGACTACTTTGTGAGCTCATAACTAACACACAGACGGACAGTCATTCTGCAGAAATTCTTAAAATGTTTAAAACAAATTTAAATGTATCAAATGGCAATTTTAATTAAATAAATTCGTTTTCTCTTATGCACTTTATCATCGAAGGTATTCTGTCTATAATTTTGAAGACTAATACTATAAGGACATGATATTTTTCATGTCTTTAATTTTGTGTTCTTTGTTATTGAATTAAGCTCTGTATTCACCCTTCATTTATACTAGAAACTATCGCTGATACTTCGACAGTGATTTGATTTTTATGTATTTTATTTTGAATTAATGATAAAATAATTCAGCATCGACGCATCGTTTATAATAGAAACCATCGCCGATACTTTGATAATAATTTAGCAAAATATCATAGTAATCACATAAGCTGATTCCGAGATTAGGGTCAACACACAGACACATGATCATCATAAGCAAATCCTTTTTATATTAGAAACCATCGCCAATACTTGGACAATAATTTGGCACAATATTATATCAATCACTTAAATGGTTTGACAGCTTATAACCACCACACAGACACGTGATGATCATTTGTCAAACTTTGTTATTGAATTTAATATTTCATTTTTATTGTAGTTTACTTAATTTATTGTACTTCATATTATATTTTTTTTATAAATTTTTTGAATAGTTTATAACTACATACATATATTTATTAAAATTTCTTATTTTGTATTTAATTTTTTGTTAAACACAGTACAACACATAATTTTGGGACTCAGTTCTGAGAACTGCACGAGAAAGTAGCCCCAAAAAGAAGAAGTTCTGCATTATTCGTTTTGTCAAGTTACATGCCATAATAATTTAATATTGATTTAAAGTTAGTAAGTATCGTATAGGGGAATTTGTCACGTTTTAGGCTCTTTTCTTATATTGTTATATGATGGCGTATGATTATCATAAGTAATATTCCACGTAAATCATACGCCACGAAGTTCAACAGTTTTATGGTAATTGCTACAAAATAAACCCAGGTCAAAATCAAGTAATGAATGGAAAAGTGAAACTGTTGCATATGTAGGGAATATGAATATGTTATATAAACAGATTAAAGGAATTGTTATTGTTAATTTTTTTAATTTTTTTCAGCTAAATCGGACAAGTGGTTCTCGAGTTATGTCAAACAAAAGATCCTAAAACGTGACAAATTCCCCTATACGTTACTTACTGACTTCAAATTGACATTAAATTATTATGGCATGTAACTTGACAGAACGACTGATGCAGAACATCTTCTTTGTAAAGCTAATTTGACATGCAGTTCGCAGAATAAAGTCCCAGATCAATGAGCTGAAAAATGTTGTACTGTGAAAGTTAAGTGTAGAGTAATGTCATGTAGGGGAAAATGTTTGGCAGTGAAATCAACTTGTACCTCCTTGCGGTTGGTGATGTAATTCATTTTTCTGTTAAACCCCAAAATGGGTTTTTATTTTTATAACATTTGAACTGTTTTCTAGGCACAAGACATCTACTGACTTCCCAGTGTGCCATGCGGATCAGTATCGGATCCGATCCTGATCCGATTCTACGGACATTTTATCCGAATCGGATTCCGGATCGGATCCGATCCGGATCCGATTTCGTTTGAAATTCCGTTTTTAAATCGGATCCGTTTTTTATCCGCATCGGAATCCGATTCGGATCCGAAACTGATTTCCGATCCGGATCAGAAACGGATTCCGATCCGGATCCGGATCGGACTCAAATGCGGATGAAAAACGGATCCGATTTAAAAAAGGAATTTCAAACGAAATCGGATCCGGACCGGATCCGATCCGGAATCCAAATTCGGATAAAATGTCCGTAGAATCGGATCAGGATCGGATCCGATACTGATCCGCATGGCGCACAAAAACGGAAATCATGTAATGAAAAAGTGTTCAAAATTGACACAATGAAAAAAATTTCAGGAAAACATGTGGTTTTTGGTTACCCAAAAGATGCACGTAGGTTGTTTACTAATGACAGTAACATTAATATTATGACAAATAGTTCTATGCGAATTGAAGACGAGCTGCAGCAGAATGTGCTTACTAACATAACCACGATTTTTAAAATTAAAATAGGAAAACACTAATTTTTTTGCCCCTAATTCAATAAACTAAACAAATATTGTGTTATATATGTTTATATTATACAATTCAATTACAATTATATAATACTTCCTACAATAAAAAAAAAATAATATGAATGCATTTTCAACCAAGTTTGAGAATTTTTACTATAATTATGATTTCACGGATTCCGTTTTGTCGGATCCGGAACTGATCAGTTTCGGATCCGACTGCGCGGATTCCGTTTTGTCGGATCCGGATCTGATCAGTTTCGGATCCGACTGCGCGGATTCCGTTTTGTCGGATCCGGATCTGATCAGTTTCGGATCCGACTGCGCGGATTCCGTTTTGTCGGATCCGGATCTGATCAGTTTCGGATCCGACTGCGCGGATTCCGTTTTGTCGGATCCGGATCTGATCAGTTTCGGATCCGACTGCGCGGATTCCGTTTTGTCGGATCCGGAACTGATCAGTTTCGGATCCGACTGCGCGGATTCCGTTTTGTCGGATCCGATACTGATCAGTTTCGGATCCGCGTCCGCATTTGTGCACATTGGGTTCTACCGCCATATTCCCTATACCTTAACATGCAATTCTATAACATCTCCATTAACTAACACTTAAAAAAAACACACAACTATAAAAACAACAAATCAAACTCATAGCTGCAACACTTTCCAACGACGACTGCGACCATTACACACACAAACATATAATCACACCAACTGGTTTAAACATTTACAAGGACATTTATTACTGATAATGCTGGTACTTTTTTGGGTAAAGCCATTCGCAGCAAGGATATACTACGTAGGTACAAAATATCACTCAGACAGAAAGGAATAGAGAGAGAGAGAGAGAGAGAGAGTGAAATACGAAATACCAACTGCCGGATTTTTAAAGCAGACGACAGGAAATCAATAATACTTAAATTATAGACAGCTACATTTGTGCAGAAATGATAAAACAATTTCCTCGTTTTTCTTGGCAAATAAACCGTGGAATTGGCAAAGAAGTTCAAGGAAAGGAAAGAATAGTGTGTTGTTGAAGTAAAGTTTAGATAGTACTTCAGGTATTTATGTTTCTGAGAAAACTTAGCAAGAGAGAGAGACAATATTTTGGAGGAGAGGAAATATTTGAGTTTTACGAAAATTAAACTGGATATATCCTGGTACGATGAAGAATGTCGCATAGCGTCTGAGGAACAGGATGCTGCTTATATGGCAACGCTACAGCCAATTGTAACCCGTGCTGTTAGGGAACGGCATAAGGAGAAAGCAAAACGGGTGAGACAGCTATTTAGGCGAAAAAAACGTCAGATGAAGGAACGGGAGAACGAGGATATAGAGCGATACAGGGATAGAGGTGAGGCCCGAAAATTTTACCAGAACGTAAGAGCAAATGGATACGGTAATGGCCTCCCCACCTGTAAGGACAGTGATGGAAATCTGGTCACGGATACGCAGAGTGTGCTGCACATCTGGAGAGAACACTTCCAGCAACTGCTGGTCCCAGAAGGCAGCGCACGTGAAGTTATCACGCCAATTGTCGACGACGGCTTAGATTGCCCACCACCAAGTCAAGCCGAGGTAAGAAGAGCAATATCGCGGCTGAAAAACAACAAAGCAGCCGGTGCCGACGGTCCGCAAAGCTCTTCAAGTCCGGTGGCGAGGAGCTGATAACGAGCAGGCACCAGCTCTTGCGCACGGTTTGGCTTAAAGTGCATGCCCGACGATTGGAATGTAAGCGTATTATGTCCTGTGCTGAAAAAAGGTGATCCAAGTGTGTGCTCCAACTACCGCGGGATCAGCCTTTTACCCATCGCATATAAGGTCCTGTCGAGTGTGCTATGTGAAAGACTAAAGCCAGTGTTATCCAACCTGATCGGGCCTTATCAGTGTGGCTTTAGACCTGGAAAATCAACAACTGACCAGATTTTCACACTTCGGCAAATCCTGGAAAAGACCCAAGAGAAACAGATCGACACGTACCATCTTTTTGTCGACTATAAAGCTGCCTTTGACAGCCCGATACGGCAGAAATTACTTGAAGCCATGGCTGAGTTTGGTATTCCAGCGAAGCTGATACGTCTTTGCGGAATGACGCTGACTGACACGAAGTCTTCAGTGAAGATTGGCAAGGACCTTACGGAGCCATTCTATACCAGACGAGGCCTAAAACAAGGCGACGGCCTATCGTGCGATCTCTTCAACATTGTGATGGAGATGATAATGAGAAAAGCTGCAGTAAACACGAGTGGCACTATATTCAACAAAAGCCACATGCTACTCGCGTACGCTGATGACGTAGATATTATCGGTCGAAAACTGCGGGATGTGACTGCAGCCTTCTCAGGTATTCAGAAGGAATCAGTGAAAATGGGCCTAACGGTGAACGAGGACAAAACGAAGTTATTAGTTTCAACGAACAAAGAATCTACTCGGTTGGGAAACTGCGTGAACGTTGACAACTATAATTTCGAGGTGGTAGATAATTTTATCTACCTAGGCTCCGCCATCAACAAAGCAAATAATGTCAGCCTAGGAATCCGGAGAAGAATCCTGCTTGCAAATAAATGCTGCTACGGACTAAGCAAGCGATTCAATGACAGAGCCCTCTCTCGACGAACAAAACTCAAGCTATACCAGATACTAATTCTACCTGTCTTAATGTATGGCTCAGAATCCTGGGTTATGACACAAGCGGATGAATCGGTTCTGGCGGTATTCGAAAGAAAAATACTCCGTAAAATATATGGGCCCATCATCGTTAACGGAGAGTATCGGCGTCGTATGAATCATGAGCTGTACGAGCTGTACACTGACATTGACGTGGTCAAACGCATTAAGGTGCAACGGTTGCGTTGGCTAGGTCATGTTGTACGCATGGACGAAAATGCTCCAGCTCGAAAAATCTTCGACAATGAACTCGATGGACGGCGCAGAAGAGGGCGACCTAAACTCCGTTGGAAAGACCAGGTTACTGAGAACCTTACAGAACTCGGTGTGACTAACTGGAGAAGAAGCGCAGAAGATCGAGGCGCTTATAATATTTTTCTACGTGCGGTATATAATCCACTGGGATTGCATAGAAGTACCAGCTAAGTAAGTAAGTATAGTCGGAAATTGTTTTACTATATATAAGAAATGGTTAAGGGCACAACTTTCTAGAATATATATATGCAAATATCCGATTTTCTTGTAAATATTTCTCAAAATTGTTGTGTGCAAAAGAAAGTAACCCAATTATTGTGGGCTATCTTTGTTTCGGTAACTGTATGTTGTGTGTTATTTGTTAGCAACAACTTATTAGTCTGCCCTCGTAAATTCTATAACTTTCCATTACGAAATGTTGTACATACAATTCAGACAAGATTTAAGACATAATTGAATTACTTAAATTTTTTTTTCTACTTTTTTCATCAAATTTCATATTTACTACTACATTAACAAAAAAAAATACCAAGGGAAATTAAACAAATTAAGTTAATGCAGCCAGACAGTTTTCTATTACTAAAGGTTTAATTATCTTAACAACAAAAGGGCGTAATTTAATTTACTGCCAACATTTCAAAGCTTCAATCTTAACACTTTCTGGTATCATCCTAATAATGTTAACCAAGAGAACATAAAGTGCCAAGACCATGTACAAAAAACTTTCTTTTGCTATCAATGATTTTAGTCTAACCAAATGCGACGACAACACCTTTTGATGCAAAACATTATCTTAAGTATTTTGTTTTACTATGTATTTTTTTACTTCATGCTTAGTACCGACGCTCACAACAAAAAAAAAGCGCGTTAAGCTTCGATGGCTATCTCGGCCACATAGTATATATATATTCTGCAGCTTAAACACATGGCTTTAATTAAATAATACCACTTTGTTGTTATATTTCATCCCCTCTCTCTCTCTTTCTTTACAATCTATCTATTGCTGTTGTTGTGTAGTTTTTCTCGAATATTTGTGGCATGAAATTAACTGCAGTAAAGAAGTTGTACAAAAGTCCATAGAGATATTTCTCGAAACGGAAAGGTGTTAAAGAAAAAGTAACACAAAAAGTGAATGCTCTTTGCGCAAACAAAATGAACAAACAAACAAAACATACGCACGCACACACACACACACACACACTTACAACACAAAACAATTGAAATGAAATATTGCGATATTTATCCACTAAATATTTAGAGCATAAATAACGAAATCTCATGGGTTGGGTGGAGACAAGGAGTAATGGCATAGAAGTCATAGAAAATCATAACAGTGACACAAAACAAGTAAACACTTTTACCATAAGGAATAATAGAAATTTCTCAGTAATATAAAGTAATATAAATTAAATATATTAAAAATGTAAAAAATATTAAAATTATTAAAAATATTAAAAATGTAAACAATTTTAAAAATATTAAAACTATTAAAAATATTAAAATTATTAAAAATATTATTAAAAATATCAAAAGTATTAAAAATATTAAAAATATAAAAAATATTAAAAATATTAAAGATATTAAAAATATTAAAAATATTATAATTATTAAAAATATTAATAATATTATATATATTAAAAATATTAAAAACATCAAGCCCATTAAAAATATTAAAAATTTTAAAAATTTTAAAAACATAAAAAATATTAAATATATTAAAAATATTAAAAAATATTGAAAATATTAAAAATATTATAAATAATTAAAATTTTAAAAATATTAAAAATATTAATGATATTAAAAATATTAAAAATATAAAAAAAAAATAAAATATAAAAATATTAAAAATATTGAAAATATTGAAAATGTTAAAAATATTAAAAATATTAAAAATATTAAATATATTAAAAATATTAATAATATTAAAAATATTAAAAATATTGTAAATATTAAAAATATTGAAAATTCTGAAAATATTAAAAATATTAACACTGGAAAATGTTGATTTTATTTTGGTTCATTTTCAATTTTTGACCTAAATCTTTTCGATTTTAGGGGAAATAGTTAGAGGAAGAGGAAAGGTTAGTACAGCGTAGTAACAGCTGGGAAACTTCTTTAAATGGCGGGCCCAAAGGATCAATTGTAAAAAATTATTTTCAAATGTATTTGCATTGCGACAGGATAATTTTATGGATTACATATAGTTGTTTTTTTACATAATTTTCTTTGATTTCCGGGAAATTGAAAGGAAATAGAATATGTATATATAAATGATCAGCATCGAAATCTGAGCCGATTTAAGAGATCTCGAGCTGAAATTTGGAATGCAAGCTTCCATCCTCAAAGCGGAGGTTAAGTTCTAAGATGAGCTCGATCGGTCAAAAACTACTCCTACCTCCCATACAAACTCCCTCTTTTTGGGGTATCCCTACGATTACAGCTGTAGTTTAAGGACAATCAAGTTGAAATTTTGTATGCAAGCTTTCCTACACCAAGCGGAGTAGCAAGATGAGACCGATCGGTCAAAAACTACTCCCACCTCCCATACAAAATCCCTCTTTTTGGGGGTGTCAGTATGTCAGTTCCCGCTATTACGGTAGTAATATAAGAGCAATCAAGCTGAAATATTGTATGTAAGCTTTTTTGCCCTAAGCGGAGATTGAGTATTAAAATGAGACCGATCGGTCAAAAACTACTCTCACCTCCCATACAAACTCTCCCTTTTCGGGGTTTGTCTCTGCAATTGCAGCCGTATTTTAAGAGGTATAAAGCTGACATTTTGTACGCAAGATTCAATATCTAAGCGGAGGCTACTTTCTAAGATAAGCAATGTCGGTCAAAAACTACTCCCACCTCCCATTCAAACTACCTTTTTTGGGGTGTCCGCATAATTGCCCCCGCGATTATAGCCGTAGGTTAGGAAATATTGAGCTGAAGTTTGATATGCAAGCTATAATCCTATAATAGGAGCTTACGTTGTAAGATGAGCAATATCGGACGAATACTTCTCCCACCTTCCATACAAACTCCCCCTTTTTGGGGATGTCCGTCTGTATGTCCCTATAGTTTACGAGCTTTCGGGCTGAAATTTGGTATGTAAGCTTCTGTCCAGAAGCAGAGGTTAAATTCTAAGATAAGTAAGATCGGATTTAAACTGACCCCATAACCCACAGAAATTCTCATTTTTGGGGAGTTACAAAATGCATAAAAATATGCTCCAAATCACCAACTCATAAACTTATCGGTAAATCGAATAAAATCGATAAAAATTATTGACCAAAAATGGATGTGTGAAGCTAACGTCCACTTCTCACCAACACCCCTGTTTTATGTTACAAAGTTTAATAAAATATATATATAGTACAAATAACAAGTTTTATCGCCATTTTTGCAAATTGTGAAGGATATCTGAGCTTCGACATAGCCGAAGATAACCCCCTTACTAGTTTTAGTTTATTTTTTACTACAAAACACGTTAACAAAATTTAAACACATTTCTTAAAAAAAAAAATTCGATTATCCGTTCTGATAACTCGATAAGTAAAATAAGTATCAAAAAAAGTACCTAATGTTTGTCGTCTTTTGGCACTTACTATAAGAGAGTCCAAAAAAACGATATCTTCTTTTTTTTTTACAAAAATTTACATATTTTGGGATGTTTGTTTTGAAACCTGTTGGAACCACTAGGTCCGTCCGTCGGTTAATTTGTCGCTTTCTTTAATTTTGTTTGTTTTTATTTCTCAACAATTTTCGAATTTTGGCCTTACAATTTCGATTATATCGTTCGATAACTTGTTATCGAAAAAATACTTAATGTTGTCTTATTTTGACCCATACTATAAAACACATTAAAAAAAATCGATTTTAACGTTCGATAATTCGATAACTATCGATAAAAATACTTTACGTTATCTATATTATTTTGACGCCTACTTTAAATCTGGTTAGAAACATTTAACAATATTTCTTGTAAAAGATTTAGAATTACCCATCCGATAACTCGATAACATAAATAGTTATCGAAAAATACACTTAATATTTTTCAATTATTTTAATCCTTACTATAAAATGCTTTAAAAAAACCGATACTTTATGAAAATTAACCTATTTTGGGACCCTTGTTTTGCACCCTGTAGGCCATATAGGTCTTTTGGTTCTCTATAACAAATATAGGTTTCGATAAAAAGAATACCTAATATATTTTTCTTATTTTGACCCTTACTATAAAAAGCTTTAATAAAAAATCAATACATTTTTAAAATGTTACTATTTTGGGGCCCTTGTTTTGGCCCCTGTGTGCCATATTGGTTGTTTCTGGCGGATAGTTATTCGATTTCGTTATGTTTTCTTTAATTTCGGTTTTTCCCCCTAACTCGAAAACTAAGACAGTTATTGAAAAAATTATTCTTTTGTTTCTCTTTTACTTTGACTTTTACTATAGAAAGCGTTAACAAAAAATTATAACATGTTTCTTAAAATTTTTAGATTTTTCCGTTCGATAACTCGATAACAAGTACATGTATCGATAAAAATACCCATTTTTTTTTCTTATTTGACCTTTACTGTAAAATGCGCCAATAAAAATCGATACTTTTTTTTATAAAATTTACCTATTTTTGAACCTTGTTTTAGAACCTATGGGTCACATAGTTACTTCGGACATCAAATATTTCGTTATCTCGCATTATTGACATTATGTTTAATTTTGGTTTAATTAAAAAAAATTTTAACTTTTGCCCCGTGATATATCGATTTTATGGTTCGATAAATCGATAACAGGTAATTATCGAAAAGAATTCTCATATTTTTGTTTTATTTTGAATTTCACTATAAACGACGTTAAAGGAATTTAAACATATTTCTTAACAATATGTCGACTTTCCGTCCGATAACTCGATAACAGTTGTCAAAAAAAAAAAAAAATAACTAATGTTTCCTCTTCATTTGACCATCCGAATGCAATAAATAAAAATAGATACTTCAAACTATTTTGAGATCCCCGTTTAGGTCCCTGTGGGTCACACGACTTCCGATAATTGTTCTAATTTTCCAAGACAGTTATTGAAAAACAGAATACTTAATAGTTTCCACCTTATTTATCTTTTACTATAAAAAGGGTTTACAGAATTTAATCGTATTTAAAAAAATATCGATTATAACTTTCGATAACTAAGAAAAACCTTCGATAAGTTATCGAAAAAAATACTTAATGGTTTCCTTTTACTAAAACCTTTACTATGAAAAATTTTGCTACTTCTTATTAAAAATTAATTTATTTTGGGGCACTTATTATGGACCTTTTGGGTCACATAGGTCCGTCCGGCGGCTAGTTATTCGATTTCTCATATTCTTGATTTTGTCTTTAATTTGGGTTTTTTTTTCAAAATTTGTTGCCAAAATTTTGCCAAGCGGTATTTTTAATTATTAAATTTTCTTCGCAAAGTTTCAACTAGAATTTTTGAACCTTAACCCTAAATTCTTAAAATCTAGAAAAATTTCACTATAGTTTCATTTATACTCTAATTATGATATTTGTGATCTGTCAATTATTGTCCAACATACCTTAGGATCTAATATTGATCTCTCCAGGCTGTCATCACGATTCAGACTATTCATATTACTGCCACAACTGCCATTGAAGTTTTGTTGCTGCTGTTGCTGTGCGGAAGCTTCTAGCCTAAGGCGAGCACGTTCCACCCGTGCCAATGTGGGACTATCCAAGATGGAAGGGGCACGTGACGGTGGTCGCGAATTCACCGTGGACGACGACATTTGATGTTGCAAATGTTGCTGCGTATACGATTGTGTGGACGACGAAGATGCTGAGGCGGATAAAGATGAATGTTGATAGTGCTGCTGCTGTTGTTGTTGCTGGTGTAGTTGTTGATGCAGCTGTGATGACGAAGAGTTGGTGGAGATAGTTTGTGGCGCTTCCAAAGTATTACTGGTAGAGGATGTGGAACCCGGTGTGGGGGTCGATGGATGAGAGGGAGATGAGTGCAGCAACATGTTGCGTAAATATTTTTCTAGTTATTGCGTAATGAAACACCTTTTCAAAAACGTCACAGTTACAGGACGTAGGGAAAATTATGTAATTTCGCAAATTTGTAATTTCAATGGTTTTGGTTATTTTATGACCGCGATTTTTTTTTGGCGATTTTCACTTTGTCGTTTTTGTTTTTTTTTTGGTATCGTGTTGCAGGTAGTTTTGGCTGTGAGCTATCTGACTCTCTTTATCTCTCTTTTTTCTATTGCATTGTCCTTATATCATAAATTTTTACTAGCAGCCATGTGTGGACATGTGCGACAGACAGACCTTTTGCTTGTGGTTCAATATTTATTTGCTGTCTGCTTGGGTTTTTGGTTTGTGCTGACTCTCTCGATCACTTTTGAGTAAGTTACTTTGGTTTTGTTGTCGTTGTTGTTGCCGGTGTTTTGTGTTTGCAATTTAAACGAGGTTTTCAACAATATGTTAGGTTTTCCACTTGCCCGTTGTGATTTCTATTGACTGTGTGTGTGTGTGTGTGTGTGCACTAGACTGGCCATAGCGTTATATAGAAAAAATTAAAAATGTGAAATCCAAAAGTTTTCGCACTGAAAAATATGAGGTTGGGGATAAAAATGATTATGCATATTTTTTTTTTTTTTTTTTTTGATTCCGAGTACCTCCGGGTTGAGCCCAAACTTTTATTATATTACCCATTTAGGCTGAAGTGCAGAATATAGGGCGGGAGCCCGATTAAAAACCAAAAATATGCCATTGTCTTCATCTTGGCCCCCAAACAACGGAATAGTAGGTCAAAGTTGGCGCTCAGGCCCATTGGGCCCGGGGGGTCAAAAAAGGGGCCCCTTTCGGTTCTATGATGACCCCCCAGGTGCGGGTACTCCAGTGAAAGATATTTTCGAGACGAATCCAACGATGTCATTTTTAGGTTCCTACGGGTCTCCTGGACCGAGTTAGAGCCATTTCCGGGATATACCAAGAAAAAAAAATTATTTTTAACTAAATTTAAAAAATTTTGAAAAAATTTTTGTGTGCGGCGCTACTAAACCCAACATAGGTGTACCGTCATTTCGCCCAATGTCATTTCGCCTAAAAACAACCATGACATATCGCCCAAAATATGTCATTTCGACCAAAAACCTAACTACAAAATGACATATCGCCCAAATGCTATGACATAAGACCCAACTCAATTTTTTTGGGCGAAATGTCAGACTTATGACGACGGCACGCGCTGCTGCTTACGTCGCAGTCAGTCTTGTACTCTTGCCCCCGCCTTAGGGGGGCGTGCCCCCCACCGTATTCGTGTTTTAATAATGCCAGAGAAAGAGAGAGAGCAGCGAGTCTGACTACGACGTATGCGGCGAGGGCGTACCCCTCACCGAGAGAGAGAGTACAAGACTGACTGCGACGTATGCAGCAGGGCGTGCCGTCGTCATGAGTCTGACATTTCGCCCAAAAAAATTGAGTTGGGTCTTCTGTCATAGCATTTGGGCGATATGTCATGTTGTAGTTAGGTTTGTGGTCGAAATGACATGTTTTGGGCGATATGTCATGGTTGTTTTTGGGCGAAATGACATTGGGCGAAATGACGGTAAACCTATGTTGGGTTTATTAGCGCCGCACGCAAAAAAATTTTTAAAATTTTTTAAATTTAGTTAAAAATAATTTTTTTTTCTTGGTATATACCGGAAATGGCTCTAACTCGGTCCAGGAGACCCGTAGGAACCTAAAAATGACATCGATGGATTCGTCTCGAAAATATCTTTCACTGGAGTACCCGCACCTGGGGGGTCATCATAGAACCGAAAGGGGCCCCTTTTTTGACCCCCCGGGCCCAATGGGCCTGAGCGCCAACTTTGACCTACCATTCCGATGTTTGGGGGCCAAGATGAAGACAATGGCATATTTTTGGTTTTTAATCGGGCTCCCGCCCTATATTCTGCACTTCAGCCTAAATGGGTAATATAATAAAAGTTTGGGCTCAACCCGGAGGTACTCGGAATCAAAAAAAAAAAAAAAAAAAATATGCATAATTATTTTTATCCCCAACCTCATATTTTTCAGTGCGAAAAATTTAACTTTTCAAAAAAATTTCCACTATGGCCACTCTAGTGTGCACATACATACACTTCTTTGGCTTTGTATACACTTTACTTAAAACAAACTACAAACATCTATGTTTGTCGTTTTTGAGACGGACACTTAGCACTCTTTAATACGGCTGCAACAATGGGGTTTTAACTGAATTTCTTGATTTCTTGTATATTGTTTCTTTACGTTTTTTCTTTCACTCTCTTTTTGGCTTTTTTTCGTTTGTCGTTATTTTCTGTTCAATGCTGGCCAAGAGCTCAACAATAGCTCCGACGATGATGTTGATGATGTTGTTGGTGTTCCATAAGAATGCCAAGTTGGAGCTGAGCGCAGCAAACGTTTAAAGCAACTAAATTACAAATTCCAGACGCGTTCACAATTGAAAGGAAATGCGCACAGACACAACGTTTTCGTAAAGGGTTTCTTTCTTTAACTTTATATTAATATTGTATTTCTAGGGAGATAAAAGGTAATTGTAAGTTTATTTTTTGATTGATTTTTTGCTTACAAAAATTGGATGGGGGAAAAGTTGTCGAGGTCTTACAAAGGTATGGTAAATCTTGGGGGAAAATGTTTGGTGTTTAAGATTGTTGTTTAAAATTTTTTATAAATGTAAGATTTTTTTATATTGAAATATAAAAGCTGTTGAAAATTTGTGGAAGTTAAAACATATTTTTAGAGTTTATAACATAATTTTATAAAAAAAATATTAAAGATATTAAAAAATATTGAAAATATTAAAAACAATTAAAATATTAAAAATATTAAAATTTATAAAAATATTTAAAATATTAAAAATATTAAAAATATTAAAAATATTAAAAATATTAAAAATATTAAAAATATTAAAAATATTAAAATATTAAAAATAATAAAATTTTAAAATAATAACAAAATTATATAAAATATTAGAAACAATAAAAATATTAAAAATAGTGAAAATATTAAAAATATGAAAAATATTAAAAATATCGAAAGTATATAAAATATTAAAATAATTAAAAATATTTAAAATAGATGAATTTCATATCAAAACCGATATTCATTGAACCCGACCCTCTCAGATTTTAATGAAATTTTGCATACAGGTATATTTTACCTACAGAAACATAACCTCATTTTTAGAAATTGCATTTTTGTAAATATGTGGGCGTGGCAAGTTATCGAAATATTTAAAAAATGACGGTAATAGGTACATTTAAACTGCAATTACTATGGAACGACTTAGCCGATTTAAAAGATCTTGGTGTCATTAGAAAGGTATATGAGTCAGCTTTCGAAAACATACACTGTAAACATTTTATATTACACTGAAAAATTTTTTTTGGCAAAAATTAAAGTTTAAACTTAGAAAACACTTCGAAGATCAAGAATTTTTTTGCAAAAAAAAATATTTTTAGATAGGCCTATTTAATATATATAACATATCTGAAAACAAAAATGGCGTTTTTCTTAGTTTGTTTTTAAAAAAATTTTAAGTAAAGTCTCTCTTGTTAACTTCCTTATTTTTTGATATTTTTGTGTGACAAACTGCAATTACTATGGAACGACTCAGCCGATTTGAAAGATCTTGATGTCATTAGAAAGGTATATAAGTCAGCTTTCGAAAACATACACTGTAAACATTTTATATTACACTGAAAAAAAAATTTTCCCAAAAATTAAAGTTTAAACTTGGAAAACACTTAGAAGATCAAGCCTTTTTTTGCAGAAAAAATTATTTTTAGATAGGCCTATTGAATATATATAACATATCTAAAAACTAAAATGGGGTTTGTCTTAGTTTTTTTTTAAATAATTTTTAAGTAGACATATTTTGTTAACTTCCTTATTTTTTGATATTTTTGTGTGAAAAAAAAGAATAAAGTAGCTAAACTTTGGAAGTTATGCAGGTTTTTTTTTTGGGTACCCTTCTGGTACCTCCCATACAAATGACCGATATTTCCCCATATCATTTTTGTTTGTACACTGAATTTCGACAAATTTTGCAAAGGTAAGCGTTTATTAAACGTTGATTTACGACAAAAAATCAGACACATTGTGCCCCTGTACAAATAAGTCAAATTTTTTACGTTTCTGCTCCACCTTTAGATGAAACTTTACTAAATGTTAGCAAATATTCTGAAAGTCAACAGCATTTCTTGCGCAAAATTTTATATTAAATCTAAAAAAATTAACAAAAAAAATATCAAGGTTAAGTCCATATTTTTTGGGGGTGTCTAAAAATTTTTAATGGGATTCTTGTTTTAATCTATAAGATAACCCAAAAAAAACCTGCATAACTTCCAAAGTTTAGCTACTGAGTCGTTCCATAGTAATTGCAGTTTGTCACACAAAAATATCAAAAAATAAGGAAGTTAACAAGAGAGACTTTACTTAAATTTTTTTTAAAAACAAACTAAGAAAAACGCCGTTTTTGTTTTCAGATATGTTATATATATTAAATAGGCCTATCTAAAAATATTTTTTTTTGCAAAAAAATTCTTGATCTTCGAAGTGTTTTCTAAGTTTAAACTTTAATTTTTGGCAAAAAAATTTTTTCAGTGTAATATAAAATTTTTACAGTATATGTTTTCGAAAGCTGACTCATATACCTTTCTAATGACACCAAGATCTTTTAAATCGGCTAAGTCGTTCCATAGTAATTGCAGTTTAAATGTACCTGTTACCGTCATTTTTTAAATATTTCGATAACTTGCCACGCCCACATATTTTCAAAAATGCAATTTCTAAAAATGAGGTTATGTTTCTGTAGGTAAAATATACCTGTATGCAAAATTTCATTAAAATCTGGGAGGGTCGGGTTCAAAATGTCCCTTTTTTTATAGGTTTTGATATGAAATTCATCAATATTAAAAATATTGAAAATATTAAAAATATTGAAAATATTAAAAATATTAAAAATATTAAAAATATTAAAAATATTAAAAATATTAAAAATATTAAAAATATTAAAAATATTAAAAATATTTAAAATATTAAAAATACTAAAACTATTAAAAATATTAAAAATATTATTTTTTAGTATTTAAAAATATTGAAAGTATTAAAAATATTACAAATATTAAAAATTTTAAGAATATTAAAAATATTATAAATATTAAATATATTAAAAATATTAAAAAAATTTAGAAATATTAAAAATATTGAAACTACTAAAAATTTTAAAAATATTAAAAAATTAAAAATATTACAAACATGAAAAATATTAAAAATATTAAATATATTTAAAATTTTAAAAAAATTAAAAATATTAAAAAAAATTATTAAAAATATTGATAATAATAAAAATATTCAAAATAGAAAATTATAAACAAAATTTAAAATATTACAAATATGAAAAATAACAATAATATTAAAAATAATTAAAGTATATAAAATATTAAATATATTAAAAATACTAAAAATATTAAAAAATTATTAATAATATTCAAAATATTAAAAATGTTAAAAATATTAAAATATCAAAAATTTTAAAAATATTAAAAATATTAAAAATATTAAAAATATTAAAAATATTAAAAATAGTAAAAATATTAAAAATATTAAAAATATTAAAAATATTAAAAATATTAAAAAATATTAAAAATATTAAAAATATTAAAAATATTAAAAATATTAAAAATATTAAAAAAATTAAAAATAATGAAAATATTAAAAATATTGAAAATATTAAAAATATTGAAAATATTAAAAATATTGAAAATATTAAAAATATTGAAAATATTAAAAATATTGAAAATATTAAAAATATTGAAAATATTAAAAATATTGAAAATTTTAAAAATATTGAAAATATTAAAAATATTGAAAATATTAAAAATATTGAAAATATTAAAAATATTGAAAATACTAAAAATATTAAATATATTAAAAATATTACAAATATTAAAAATACTAAAAAAATTTAAAATATTACAAATATAAAAAAATATTAAAAATATTAGAAGTATATAAAAAAATAAAATTATTAAAAATATAAATAATATTAAAAAATTATTGATAATATAATATAAAAAAAAATTTAAAATATTAAAAATAATCAATATATTAAAAATATTAAAAATATTAAAAATATAAAAAATATTAAAAATATTTCAAATATTTAAAATATTAAAAATATTACAAATATTACAGATATTTTAAATATTAAAAATGTTAAATGTATTAAAAATAATAAAAATATTAAAAATATTGGAAATATGAAAAATATTTAATATATTCAAAATATTAAAATATTAAATATATTTAAAATATTAAAAATAACAATACTGAAAATATTAAAAATATCAAAAATATTAAAAATAATAATATTGAAAATATTAAGAATATTAGAAATATTGAAAATATTAAAAAGATTAATAATATTAAACAAATTAAAAATATGTAAAATATTAAAAATAATAAAAATATTCAAAATATTAAAAATAATAAAAAAATATTAAAAATATTAAAAATATTAAAAATATTAAAAATATTAAAAATATTAAAAATATTAAAAATATTAAAAATATTAAAAATATTAAAAATATTAGAAATATTAAAAATATTAAAAATATAAAAATATTAAAGATATTGAAAATACGAAAAGTATTAAGAATATTAAACAAAGCAACAAAATATCTAAAATTTTTAAAATTTACAAAAAAAAAAATCTATAAATTTTGCTGTTTTATTAGATGTTTAGGAAATATTTTGGAACAATCTTAAAAAAAAAAAATTAATTTTTTTGTTATTTGTTTAAAAATAAAGATTTGAAACCCTATTTTGTATAATACTTTCGAATTCGTGAAAATAAATAAATATTTTTGATAAATAAATATTTTGAATAATTTAACCTTTTTATACCCTCACCCCACATAGAAGGAGTCACTTTAGATACTAGGCTTCGTTGAACCAAATTCGATTCATGACTTTTTGAGTCGTTTGAGCCATATCCGTCTTTCGGTCTATCTGTCTGGCTGGTACGCACGATCACTTTCAAAATAGTAACCAAGTGCATGGGTTAATATTCTCCCAAAACTACTTGCAGGAGTGCATATAAGCTACATGACCATGCCCCTTCTGGTACCTTCCATACAAATATATCATCCAGCCCACTTTAGAAAACGAGTAATAATATTATTACACCCAAGACGATCGTGTCCAATTTCTGTATTCTTTTTGGCTGTTACAGGTTAACGTTTTGGAGAACAAGTTGGAAGTCTTGTCACGCCCCTTCTGGTACTTCCAATACAAGTATTATATTCCGCTCATATTAGAAATCGACAACCAACGCGATCGTACCCAAATTCTGTATTTAGTAAAGCTACAAAAAGGTAAAGTTTAAAAAAAACAATTGAATTGTACCATTCTGCCCACTTTAGAAACCGAGTAGTAACATCAATACACTAGACACGATCGTGCCAAAATTCTGTATATATTGGAAGTCCAACTATGCCCCTTCTGGCACCTTCCATACAAATGTACCATTCCACCTGGCCTAGCCACGACCCTTCTGGTACCTCACATACGAATGTACCACACCGCCCACTTTAGAAATTGAGTAACAATATAATTATAATAGGAAATTTATGTTTTACTGAGGTTGAGGGTATATGTAAGTCGGATATCCTGACTGAAACTTTATTACTGGTATTTATAAACCTCTAAGTTAAATATATCTAAAAAAAACAAGAAATTTTGAATCAAGATTAAAAAAAGTATAAAATTTATATAGTTTATATATTTTAAACTTTGTAAGTTTTTGAAATTTATATTAAACTGAATTTTTAAATATTGTGTAAAGATTTTAAATAGTTTTAATATTTACATATTTTCTTTTTACAACAAAACTTCTAAAGACATTTATCATTATTTTTTACAAATTCTACGACTATTTTAAATTTATTTTCGATCTTCAAAATTAATCAACAACGAAATTCTTTATAATTTTGAACATAGAAATTTTTAATTCGCTGAAACTTTAAATTTTGTTGAATGAAGAAGTATTTTGTATAAATCAAAAATTTTAAATTACTTTGGTTATTGTCAAATTTTCATAAAAAATTATGGAACATTTCTTATTTGAAATTTTTTTGCTACTATTTTTGGATTTCTCAGTAATTATTTTAGATTACGAATTTTTAAGTTGTTTATGATTGACTTACAAAAATTTTTCAGAAAAAGTTAAAGGTTGCCGGTGAAGACCGAGATAGCTTATCGTCTAGCCTCTTTGCAACAAAGTAAGATTTAGAAAGGTTTTGAATAATATTTTCCATTGAAAACTTTTGATATTATACATAGAAGAAGTCATTTTAAAATATATTACCAGACTCTCAAAAGTGCCAAACACCTCGAGTGTTTCTTTTGTGGTTTCTTACTCGTGATTTTTAGGTTTTTGCTGATCTATATAATTTTTTACTAAAAATTGTTCTTTTCAATTTTCTTGTATTTATTATCGATAAATTATGAATTTTTTGAAATTAATATTTTTGTATTTTATGGTAATAAGGATTTTTTCCTGATGAAGGTCAATGTCTAAATTTTATTTTATTTTTCTCATATTCATTGCCAATTAGTAACTTTAAAAAAAAAACTGGATAACTTTTTATATATCCGGATAATTTTAATACATTTTTTTTATTTCCAGGCATATTAAATGGGTATTTTACAATGTATTCAAGGATTTTGTGGCAGCGGCGGACATGTAAGTTAATTCACATTTTTTTTATAAGTTTATACAAATATTACTTTAGTATTGCCTTAATTAAGTTTTAACAACAATTTTATATAAGAAAATAACAAATATGATTTTATTTGTACATTTCCAAACACATTTTCCCACAAGATTGACAAATTACATTCATATGTATATCCATAATTTTGTTTTAAACATTTTTTTTTCATAATTCCATTTTAAGCACCTTTTCGATTATTTTGCAACATTTCTAGTACGTATTTATGTTATTGAACTTGTTTTCATATTTTTCTTTAATCTTCTTTATTTACTTGCATGTAAATGTAAGTAAAATTTTCGTATTTATATATTAATGCACTTCTTCTTCTTTGACTTCGCCACACACGTTTTAGGGAAATCTCACATCTTTTTCTTGGTTTCTTACTGAATTTGGCAAATTTCTTAAGAGAATTTTTGCTTCAAAAGAAACATACACAAAAAAATGTGATTCATAATTCACCCTAAATTTCCGGTTAGGTTTTGTTCAGTCGCCGACCGTTCACGCGTATTGTTCGTTGTAAACTAAATCATAATAATATCTCTGAGAGTTGTCGAACAACAGTTGCGAAAAACAGGTTTATACTCAATGTTCACCAACATTTCACGAACTTACAACTCGAACCTAAGCTAAAGCAATTAACAACAATACAACAAGATGTATCGGTATTTATTGTTTAATGTACTCTCACACTCTCTCTGTATTCGCAATCTATAAGATACGACATCTGTATGTGTCGCATGCCTGCATTGTGTTCACACACAGCCACAACGAACATAACACAACCAAAGTAACGAACCTCTTTAGACGGGCGAACCTGTATGAAAGTATCTATGTACCTGCTAGATACTTTTGTACTCTCAGAGAAAGAGAGAATGGTATGCAATTGAACACTTGAGCGATAACGCAGTAGCGATTTTAGTGCATGGAGAATAGATGCAATAGAAAGAGATACAATTTCGCTTGTTTATATTTTTATATATATATTTTATAATTTTAAAATTTTTATATCTTTATATATTTATATTTTTATATTTTTACTAGCTGGCCCGGCAGACTTCGTCCTGCCTCCAAATTTTTGTGAAATATGTTTATGTCTTTGACCTCTAAAATATTTCAATTTAAAGGGCGAGGTTTTCCCGGAAAATTCTGTTCTTCATATATCTTAAAGATTATTATATATTATTATAAGAATTGCTAAAACGGATCGGCAGTGTCGTCCATGATGCGATGAAAACTTATTTATTGATAGACATATATTCTAAAACCACATTTTTAAGCCGATTGACTGACATATAACTTTCTGCGTTGGTGTACTGGGTGATTGTACCTTTTTATCCCAAGGAGTACGAATTTCGAAAAATGCCTTCATGAGGCTCAGCAACCCCATTAACTGTATGGTATGGGTGATATCAACAGTTATTCCGATTTTCGTTATTGTCCCTTAAAATTTCGAAATGGGAAAAACCACTGAAGCTCTCTTATTCTGTAGGAAGTGCGTCATTATAAAAGTTGGTCACTCTTCTTTAAGCCTTTTTGCGGTCTAGGTGACCATCTATAGCCAATTGTCAACTTTCACAGACATTTTGGGACAAATGGGGTCAAACGTTTTCACATCAAAATGTACATCTTTTTTTATATATAGAAGTCTATATATATAGAAGTCTATATATATATAGAAGTCTATATATATAACTATGATGTTATAAAAGTGACGAAATGATATTCCAAAAAATAAGTGTGTCATAAGCTAAACAGCGGCAACTGGTTCCAAACATACATTCAAAATTTTCTCATGCCAAAAAAATCATATATTTTAAGTTTAAGTAAAATAGGACAATCGATATAATTTTTCGAAATAATTCAACCCCAGCCAAATCAACTGCGGGTCCATATAAACAAAAAAAAATTCTCATAATAAAACAAAATATCAACTAAAACAAATATATTTTTTTTGCACAAAAACAACATCCTGATGAACCGATGCATACACATCAAAGTCGCAGTATAAATCTTGTGCGTAAGCTCAAATTTGCCAAAATAAGACAAAACCATCACCGGCTGCTGTATATGTCCATCAACGTTGTCTCGCGGTAACATCAATGCTGTTTCGCGGTACACTTACAAAAGACCTGTGTGTTGTTGTTGTACCGCCTAGACACCGACCAGACAAGAATTGTTGTAAAGCCTAGACGTCGATCTGACAAGTAATGCTTGTGTACCGCTCAAACATTGAGAGCATAAGCGTAGTTGTTGTACCGTCTAGACATCGACCAGACGGTCAGTGGTGTTTCCCTGCTTTGTTGTGTCATTGTTGTTGTACCGTCTAGACATCGACCAGACGGTCAGTGGTGTTTCCCTGCTTTGTTGTGTCATCACTGCAAATTGTTGTTGCAAAAGTTCTCCTGTGATCTAATTCGGTCGTTTCAGCATCAGCATAAGCAGTTATTGTAAACAATAAAATTCAGTCAAATTGTTTAATTCGTTAAAATATTCATTATAATACCACCCTAGCGACACGTACCGGGTCAATTTATACCAAAAATTTTGTTCAAGGTTCTACAAACATAAGTACTAAATTTCAGTTAATTTGGCCATCTACCATCTACCGGGTCCATTTGTACATACGATTTTTTCTGATGATCAAACAAACATAGATTCTGAATTTCAGTTAAATTGGACCATTCGTTAAAATTTTGATCGTAAACCTACCCCAGCGCCACCTACCGGGTGCATTTGTACATAAAATGTTTTCTCATGATCAAACGAATATCCATTCTAAATTTCAGTTGAATTGGAACATGCATTCAAATTTTCGATATAAATCCACCCTAGCACAAACAATCTACGGAAAATTTCGAATCGAATAAAAAAAATCAGCCAAATCGCTCCAGCCGTTCTCAAGTGATGGTATTACATACGTGGACCATTTCATTTTTATATATATAGATATTTTTATATATATAGATATTTTTATATTTTTATATTTTTATATTTTTATATTTTTATATTTTTATATTTTTATATTTTTATATTTTTATATTGTTATATTTTTATATTTTTTTCCCGACTTTTTGAGCACACTTCGTTGTAACCGCAACTCAACTGCCATTCAACGATTTTTATGCCCTCCATTCCTCTCTTGGGAAATTCACCTTGTTTGAGTTTCTTTGACTTTATTTATCTTTAATGTTTACTATGTATTTTTGTTGCATTACCAAAGATTTCTTTGACGATTCATCGATTTCTTTGTCGAGCACAAACACACACTATGCTCGTTAAAAAATAGTTATGCTTGGCCATGATATCCACGTAAAATACCTATCGAGCGTTACATGGAGCAGGTGGTCAGTGTGCTTGTTCCTAAAAATTGTTTCAAACCTTCTAGAGGAAGAAGCATTTAAGAAAAAAATAAGTCAAAACTGGTTTCTTGCTGGTGCTCTCTAAAATTACTAGAGTACTTCAAGGCATTACTAATGCATAGTACCTAAATAAATGCATAACTCTTAAAATGTATCGGAATGCACAAATCTCAAGAAATATCCATAAGACACTTCTTCTCTCATCAAATCTATGGAAAATGCCACGCTCAAAATCACAACGAACATAACACAACTGTTATGTCGAACCTGTGAGTAAGTCTGCTAGAAGAGATTTGAATGCAATGCGTTTACTAGTTCTCAGGCGCTCTTCTAAGGTGTCGAGCGTATTCATCAGTTATCGTAGTTGTTCATTAGCTCGCGTACCAGAACATGTTGTGTATCACTGTATGACTACAACGAGTTCGATTAGATTCTGTTGGCATATAAAATGTTCCCTATATTTTCAAAGTTTTTCAAGCCAAGTGCATTGTTATTGTCAAATTTTGGAATTGTTTTAATCTAGTTGTTCAGAGATATTTCGAACCTATACTCCTTTGAGAAGAGAAATTCCCACTGTTTTTTAATGTTTTTCTTTTTACATTATTACCGATAAAACTGCGAAATTTTCATTAAACTTTACAAAATGTTTTGCAATATTTTTTTCTCAATAATTTTTTTAAAATTTTCAGCTTACAAAAATGTCTCAGCATCTTTGTGAATTTTTGTCATATGTATTCAAAAGTTCGAACATTAAACTGATCTTACAAGAACATTTTCAAATTTGCCTTTGCTATGTTGGGCATGCCTTTGAAATTTCAAGGACAATGCAGAGCAATTGAAATTTATCTATAATTCCAACTGTGGATAGCCTACATAAATATCTCTTTTTCTCTTGACTTAACTAAAACGAAAAAAAAAACAAAAAAATCATCTCTAATTTCCATGACGACTGGAATATTTTTGTATTTGAAGTCAATGTCCTGATGAATTTTTTCATAATTCCAGATTATCAGTGAGTTTGTTGGACAATTCATTTAGGAATTTATGGATCTTGGAACACTTTAATGTCTTTAAGAATTTTTCCAAAACTTCAGATTGTAATTGAGGTTAAAGTGGTTAAATGTAAAGGTGACAACAATTTTTTTTACAAATTTAACAAAAGAAACAAAATAAAAAAAATTCGCCCTTAGTTTCTTTCAGTGTCTTTAAAATTTTTTACATATTTTCAAATTGCCAATAAAATCTAATATAATAGTGTGTATTTTTTCTTAATTTCGCCAAAATTAGTTTGAAACATATCATTTGCGTGGCGGAATGCACTTCTCTGTTAATTCAATGCCCTTCCCATGGCCACTTTAAATGTCCTTGATACATTTTTCCATAATACTAGGACTGTTATTGCGGGTAACATAGCTTAAAAAAACGAAGAGTTTTTCCATAAAATGATTTGAAAGGGAAAAAATTACAAATTTGAGGTTTATATAACGGTTTTTATATTTTTGTTCATTTCAAGAACCTTGACTCCATTTTTGATCTGTTTAAAATTTTTGCTTATTTCAGTATATCCACGCAGGTAACATATTTAAACAAGGATGTATAACGTTGTCACACATTTAAGAATTTCAGTTTGTCACCAAGAGTAATTTAGTTAAGCATTACACAGCTAGCATGTAAAAACAAAAATAGTTTTTTCTGTTATATCCTTTTGTGATTTCTAGAATTTTGGCGCCTTTTGATGTCCTTGAAATATTTTTTTCATAATTTCAGAAATTCGATGCACGTAACTGAAATTTGCCATTTGTTTTGCAGACTGAATAAAAATATAAAAATATAAAAATATAAAAATATAAAAATATAAAAATATAAAAATATAAAAATATAAAATATAAAAATATAAAAATATAAAAATTAAAAAATATAAATGGACCCCAGCTCGCGCGGTATCTGGGGGGGAAAGAGGCATGGGTAAAAATATAAAAGTATAAAATTATAAAAATATAAAAATATAAAAATATAAAAACATAAAAATATAAAAATATAAAAATATAAAAATATAAAAATATAAAAATATAAAAATATAAAAATATAAAAATATAAAAATATAAAAATATAAAAATAAAAAAATATAAAAATATAAAAATATAAAAATATAAAAATATAAAAATATAAAAATATAAAAATATAAAAATATAAAAATATAAAAATATAAAAATATAAAAATATAAAAATATAAAAATATAAAAATATAAAAATATAAAAATATAAAAATATAAAAATATAAAAATATAAAAATACAAAAATATAAAAATATAAAAATATAAAAATATAAAAATATAAAAATACAAAAATATAGAAAAGTAAGAATATGAAAATAAAGAAATAAAAACATAAAAAAAGAAGTACTGGCCTATTTATCAATGCAAGAACTTTGGTCCCCTTCTTTTAACCTTGAAAATTTTTTCATAAATGTACTTTTCGGTACAGTAAAATTAGTATTTTTGGTAGAATAAATTGTACTTTCTAGCACAAAAAAAAATATTTTTTGGTGCACTAAATGTACTTTTTGATAAATTTTTGTTTGTTAAATTTTATCTCTCAAGGGATACTCCTTCCACTAATCCAACATTTAAATTTTGTCTGTATATTCATATTCATGTTGTCGACCATTATCTGTGTATTTAATTGTATCTCTTTAGGGCTAAAATACAGTTTTTCATGCCCATTAATCCAAAATTTAAATTTCTGCATATTTAGATTCGTGTTGTCGAGTACTATCTAAGTAACAAATTATATCTCTCTAAAATATAGTTTTGCCACGCCCACTGATCCAACATTTAAATTTCGCCTGCATACACATATTCGTGTTCTGATTCGCCCATTGAACCAAAATAAAAATGTCGTTTACATTTTCATATTCGTGTTGTCGTGAACTAACTGGGTGGCAAATTGTATCTATCTAGGGATAAAATATAGTTTTGCCACGCCCACTGATCCAACACTTAAATTTCGTCTACATATTCATATTCGTGTTCTGATTCGCCCACTGATCCAAACTTTAAATTTCGTTTGCCTATATATATTCGTGTCGTCGAATACTATCCTTGGTATCAATTTTTATCTCTCTAGGACTAAACTACAGTATTATCATACCCCCCAACCCCAATGATTCATAATGAAAATGTCGTCTGCATATTCGTATTCGTGTTGTCGAGTACTATTTATATACTAAATTTTATTTTTCTGGGGCTAAAATTCAGTTTTGACACGCCCCCTCCGCCCACCTATCGACAATAAAAATTTCGTCTGCAGAATTAAACCAGAAAAATTTGTGTACCAAATTTTATATCTTTAGAGCCAAAATACAGTTTTGCCACGCCTTCTCCGCCCACTTATCGTAAATTAAAATTTGATCTGCATATTCATATTACTGTTGCCCAGTAGTATCTGGGTATAAAATTTTATCTTTGTAGCTCTAAAAAAAGGTTTTGCCACGCCCACTCCGTCTACTGATTCAAATTTAATATTTCGTTTGCATATTTATATTACTGTTTCCGAGTACTATCTGGATATTAAATTTTATTTTTCTAGATCTAAAAAAATATTTGCCACGCCCACTCCGCCCAAAGGGTCAAAAATATAAAAAATATATATCCTGCGGTAATTTGCATATAGTGCACTAACTGTCTTCCAAATTTCATTGAAATCGGTTCACCCGTTTAAAAGTGATTCAGCTACAAACATACAAACAAACACACAAACAAACATATGAACATTCACATTTATAACATTAAATAGGGATATCAAACCTATTGAAGAAATTTCAGTGATTTTTTAAGGACTAAACTTATGTATAACTAATAATTTATAACGTAATAAAAAATACGAATACAAAATACTTATTAATTGTCTTTGTATTTTTATAAACGGAATTCACTTTATTTCTCTTTATCTCTATTTAGTTCTAATCACTTTTGTAGCTGACATAAATTTCGTCTTTAAATATGTAGTCATTATTTTTATTCAGAATCTTAGTATATTATATAAGTAATTTGTCAATTGATTTGAGGACGGCGAAATCAAATACTTTATTTCTCTCATAACAAAACCGCAATTGCTGCCGCATTCATATCTTATCAGAGACGCTGTGTGTGTGTGTGGTGGTGTGTGTAGTTCCGTTCCCATTACAGCTGCAGCCACAAGAGCATTTGTCTACATACTGTGTAGCTGATGGAAGCTTATCGCTCAAAACAACACTTGTACTTGTACGAATTCTCCTATTAGCGCAAATGACGAATCCAATTCAAAGTGATCGGTGATCGTTGTGCCAGCGCAGACTAAGTGGCGGCTGTTTGAGCAGTGAACAACAATTGTTTTTGAAATGTAAAGCATAAGAGGGTAGAATGATAACTATTTGCTTTGCAATCAATTCAAACGAAGGAAATTAAGAAATTTATTTAGCTTATATATTCTCATTTCCCTTCTACTTTGAAGTTAGGTTATTATTATACGACCCTCTCAGCACACTACAATCAGTACAATAAGTGCAAAGAATTGGTTATCTTTTATTTAATGCCTCATATTATTCATCAGTGTAATATACAGAACTTGCACAGTCGTATGACTATCTTTGACTGCCTGCTGTAGTTATAGTAGTAGCGATGCCTATGTACAAGTTCCTATTTGTCGACTCAATATGTTTCCCTTTTTCTTTTATTTATTAAGCTAGACTATCATTAAACACAACTCAGTCCAGACCTACCGTTCACTGATTGCATATTGAACTTGCGTTTATCGTTGAGGACTTTGATCTTCTGAATTACGATAGCAATACTTTGTTTGGTTTTATATTTGTATCACTCATTACGTATTTGCGACAATATGTTTTATGATTTCCGACAGGCCAAACAGCTAAAGCTTACTTAATTAGCTGGCACTTCTTTGCAATCACATTGGATTATATACCGCACGTAGAAAAATATTATAAGCGCCTCGATCTTCTGCGCTTCATAACCAGTTAGTCACACCAAGTTGTGTAAGGTTCTCAGTAACCTGGTATTACTAACGGAGTTTTGGTCGCCCTCTTCCGCGTCGTCTATTCCAGCTGGAGCATTTTCGTCCATGCGTACAACATGACCTAGCCAATGCAACCGCTGCACCTTAGTACGTCTGACCACGTCAATGTCAGTGTACAGCTCGTACAGCTCATGATTCATACGACGTCGATACTCTCCGTAAACGATGATGGGCCCATATATTTTACGGAGTATTTTTCTCTCAAATACTGCCAGAACCGATTTATCCGCTTGTGTCGTAACCCAGGATTCTGAACCATACATTAAGACAGGTAGAAACAGTATAGTTGGATTAATGTTCGTCGATGAAAGATCCCTCTTCATTAAATCGCTTGCTTAGTCCGTAGCAGCATTTATTAGCAAGCAGTAGTCATTTCCGGATTTCGAGGCTGACATTATTTTTTTTGTTGATGGCGAAGCCTAGGTAGACAAAATTATCCACAACCTCGAAATTATAGTTGTCAACGTTCACGCAGTTTCTCAAACAAGTAGATTCTTTGTTCGTTGAAACTAATAACTTCGTTTTGTCCTCGTTCACCATTAGACCCATTTTCGCTGATTCCTTCTGTATACCTATGAAGACTGCAGTCACAACCCGCAGTTTTCGACCGATGATGTCTACGTCATCAGCGTACGCGAGTAGCATGTGGCTTTTGTTGAATATCGTGCCACTCGTGTTGACTGCAGATTTCCTTATTATCATCTCCACCACTATGTTGAAGAGGTCACACGAAAGGGCATCGCCTAGTTTTAGGCCTCGTCTGGTACAGAATAGCTCCGTAAAGGTCCTTGCCAATCTTCAGTGAAGACTTCGTGTCAGTCAGCGTCATTCCGCAAAGACGTATCAACTTCGCTGGAATACCAAACTCAGTCATGGCTTCAAGTAATTTCTGCCGTATCGGGCTGTCGAAAGCAGCTTTATAGTCGACGAAAAGATGGTACATGTCGATCTGTTTCTCTTGGGTCTTTTCCAAGATTTGCCGAAGTGTGAATATCTGGTCTGTTGTTGATTTACCAGGTCTAAAGCCACACTGATAAGGTCCGATCAGGTTGGATAACACTGGCTTTAGTCTTTCACATAGCACACTCGACAGGACCTTATATGCGATGGGTATAAGGCTGATGACGCGGTAGTTGGAGCACACGCTTGGATCACCTTTTTTCAGCACAGGACATTATACGCTTAAATTCCAATCGTCGGGCATGTACTCTTTAAGCCAAACCGTGCGCAGGAGCTGGTACATGCTCGTTATCAGCTCCTCGCCACCGGACTTGAAGAGCTCTTCCGGAATTCCGTCGGCACCGGCTGCTTTATTGTTTTTCACCGTTACATTGCTCTTCTTACCTCGGCTTGACTTGGTGGTGGGAAATCTAAGCCGTCTTTGACAATTGGCGTGATACCTTCACGTGCGCTGCCTTCTGGAACCAGCAGTTGCTGGAAGTGTTCTCTCCATATATGCAGAACACTCTGCGTATCTATAACCAGATTTGCATCCTTGTCCTTACAGAAGGGGAGCCCATTACCGTAGCTTTTTGCTTTTACTTTCTGGTAAAATTTTCGGGCCTCACCTCTATCCGCTATATCGATCTATATCCTCCTTCTCCCGTTCTTTCATTTGACGTTTTTTTTCGCTTAAATAGCTTTCTCGCCTGTCTTACTGTCTCCTTGTGCGGTTCCCTAACAGCCCGGTTTACAATTGCAAGCAACGTAGCCCTATAAGCGTCATCCTGTTACTCAGACGTTATGCGACATTCTTCATCGTACCAGGATTCGCCTGAGCGCCGCTTTTCATATCCTAGCACGGTTGTTGCGGCGGTTGCCATGGAATGCACAGTATGCTGCCACTGTGTATCGGGAACGTCAGAAGCAAAGGAGTTGTGTCGTAGAGGTTGGGAGAGCTGGTTGGAGTAGGCTGTATCTATCTCTGGGATTTGCAGCTTCGCGATGTCCAGCATTCTTTGTGTTTGGTAACGTGCATTTTTCGCTCAGCTCAATCTTGTGCGTACCTTGGCTGCAACCAGGTAATCATCCGAGAGAATGTTAGCACCACGGATCACACGCACGTCCATGATACTAGATGCATTAATTACCACATGATCAATTTGAGTTTTGGTGTTTTGATCGGGGCATAGCCAAGTTGCCTTGTCGATATATCAAACAAATATACATTCTAAATTACAGTTGAATTGGTCCATGCATTCAAGTTTTCGATATAAATTCATCCTATCGCCACCTGGAGTGTTTTTTTTTCTTTACAAACAAACTCCTGAAAATTTCGAATCGAACAAAACAATTTCAGCCAAATCGCTATAGTCGTTCTCAAGTGATGGGTTTACATACATGGACCGTTTCATTTTTATATATATAGATAAAAAACATAATAAAAATATTAAAACTACAACAATATTAAAAAATAGTAAAAACAAAAAAATTATTAAAAATATTAAAAATATTAAAAACTAGCTGGCCCGGCAGACTTCGTCCTGCCTCCAAATTTTTGTCAAATATGTTGAGTGTAGTTGAAATCTAAAAACGATTGGTTTATTTTTCTGACCTCTAAAATATATCAATTTAAAGGGCGAGATTTTCCCGGACAAATTCTGTTATTCATATATCTTAAAGATGATTATATATTATTATAAGAATTGCTAAAACGGATCAGCAGTGTCGTCCATGATGGGATGAAAACTTACTTATTGATAGGAATATATTCTAAAACCACATTTTTAAGCCGATTGACTGACCTATAACTTTCAGCGTTGGTGTACTGTGTGATTGTACCTTTTTATCCTAAGGAGTACGAATTTCCAAAAATGCCTTCATTTGGTTCAACAACCCTATTAACAGTTTGGTCTGGGTGATAGTAACAGTTATTCCTATTTTTGTTATTGTCCCCTTAAATTTCGAAATGCGCCATTATAAAAGTTAGTCATTCTTCTTTTAGCCTTTTAGCGGTCTGGGTGACCATCTATAGCCAATCCTCAACTTTCACTGAAATTTTGGGACAAATGGGGTCAACCGTTTTCACAATTATGGTGACATCAAACTGTGCATCTGTTTTATATATAAAGACTTCTGAATAACTATGATGTTAAAAAAGTGACTAAAATACATTCCAAAAATTAAGTGTGTCATAAGCTAAACACCGGCAACTGATTCCAAACATACATTCAAAATTTTTTTCATGTCAAAAAATCATATATTTTAAGTTTAAGTAAATTCGGACAATGGATATAAATTTTCGAAATAATTCAACCCCACCCAAATCAACTGTATGTCCATATATACAAAAAAAATTCTCATAATAAAACGAATATACATTCTAAATTTCAGTCAAATTGTTCAATTCGTTAAAATTTTCATTATAATTCCACCCTAGCGACACCCACCGGGTCAATTTACACAAACAATTTTTTCTCAAGGTTCCACAAACATAAATACTAAATTTCAATTAAATTAGTACATGCATTCAAATTTTCGATATAAATCCACCCTAGCGCCATCTACCGGGTCCATTTGTACATACAATTTTTTCTGATGATCAAACAAACATAGATTCTGAATTTCAGTTAAATTGGCCCTTTCGTTAAAATTTTGATTGTAAACCGACCCCAGCGCCACCTATCGGGTCCATTTGTACATTAAATGTTTTCTCATGATCAAACGAATATTAATTCTAAATTTCAGTTGAATTGGTATATGCATTCAAATTTTCGATATAAATCCACCCTAGCGCCACCTAGATTTGATCGACACAAACAATCTACGGAAAATTTTGAATCGAATAAAAAAAAAATCAGCCAAATCGCTTCAGCCGTTCTCAAGTGATGGTATGACATACGTGGACCATTTCATTTATATATATATAGATATTAAAAATATTAAAAATATTATATATATTAAAAATATTAAAAATAATAAAAATATTCCTTACTTACTTAGCTGGCAATTCTGTGGCAATTAAAAATATGACAAATGTTAAAAAATAATAAAAATATTTAAAATACTTTAAATATTAAAAAATATATTAATAATATAAAAAAATTGATTGAAAATATTAATAACTTAGCAATTTGTAACTTTCGACTTAGTTAAAAAAAGTACATTCAGCACATATTTCACTACCTATTCGTAATTGTAATTACCTCTACCCTCTTTTCCAATAATATCATTTATGTTGTAATTTATTTAAAGAAAAAACTTTTCCCATCATTTATGCCAAGTTATTTGGATAATTTGAATATCTAATGGCTATTAGATTATGTTAATTTTCACTGTTTCCATTATATGCTAATTACATTTGTCACAACTGGTAACCAGTTGCCAACATTTTTTTTTTTTGACTCACCAAATGAAGAAGAAATTAAATAAAGAACATAATAAGATAACTTTGACAATTCCCCAACACTTTCTGATAAGATTCAATTACACAAAAGTGTCACGAAAAGCTTTGGAAACTTTTGCCAATACCTATTCCATATCCTGCGACTCTAACGCACCTACTCGTATAATATTCAAGATTGTGTGTGTGTGTGAAAATTCATTGAATATTCGAACAACTTCAGCGTAGCTAAAGTGAGAAAAAGCTGTTACTGGCAGATTCCTTAGAGATTTATTTTTGTACTCGATGCGGCATTGGCGGATTGTCATGTCAATACAATGCTACTTAGACAGGGATAACAAAAGAAAACTTGTACAACAAAACATACATAGCGGGGGAGGGGAAAAAATAAGAATCCTATTCACACGTTTTGGTGTTGCGATTTTTGCTTAAAGTGTGGGCAAAAAAAAAATGCTGATAATACTAAAAAAAAATAACTAAAAAGTTTTTGGCAAAAAAAATCAACAAAAAAATTCAGACTTTTATTTAAACAAAAAAAATTGTTATTTCTAACATAAGAAAATGAAAGCGTCAATAAATTCTTGTTCTTGTTGGCTGTAAGCTTAGAATTTATTTTAGAAAATATCTAATATTTTTGATCATACACAAGTGCCAAATATTATCTTAAGTTTGGTGTTAAGTAAAAGATAACAACATGTTACATTAGCGTTTCTCCTAATTTTTAAATTTAAACTTTTTCCAATATTTCAATGATTTTACTAAAATGTATGTATTTGCCACAACAGTCAAAAATAAAAACTTAGAAAAAAGCAAAAGCATAACGCCCCAAAGAAAATTAAAATTCAACAGCATCATTATGTTTTCATTCGCAGAAATGTTCTCCCGCTTCCATTTATAAACCGGAATAAATTATCAGCCAATTTTGGTTTTGGTATTGGTAATGTATGCAAATAATCATGTAGATGAAAAAAAGGATATTCATTTGTATGGCTGTGTGTATACACATATACACACATATGAATACATACACGAAAAATCAACTCAAGTCAGTTGTAGTAAACTTTTTTCTTCATCTTAATAATTTGCTGTTAAATTTATGAATATTGAAGAAAAATATAATCTTTAAACTTAGAAAATATGGAAATTTTTTTAAAAGGCCAAACCATGTGCGGTTTGGATTTTTCAATATAGTCCTTAATTGACTGGCATAATCATAAATTATTGTCTGTTATTGGCAAACAAAGGTGAAGGTTAGAATAAAATAGAAAATTCTGCATAAAGTTGTGTTTTATGTGGCATACAGCACATAAACAAATTAATAAATGGTTTCTTTTTTTTTGTATTTTTTGAAGTGTGTCTGTTTGCTGTTCCTAGGAATAGGAGTATATTGCAATTTATTTAATTTTGTGTCGATAATGCTGACGTGTGTTCTTCGTTGATGCTATCATTGTACAGGTGTGTTTTGGCTTCTCGGTTCTTTCGTGGAGCTAATAATACTAAAGGTTTGTAATGCTAGTGGAGAAGACACAGCAAAAGTGTGCTGATGTGGTAGTTTGGCAACTATTGAAATAGCTATCCGCTCAGCGAGCCGTTAGCAATAATAGAAAAGATCTTGAACCGAACGATGAAAACAAATTAATTGTTGTTATTATGTACTAATATTTCTTATATTTTCAATATCTATATATATAAAAATGAAATGGTCCACGTATGTCATACCATCACTTGAGAACGGCTGGAGCGATTTGGCTGATTTTTGTTTTATTCGATTCTAAATTTTCCGCAGATTGTTTGTGTTGAAAAAATCAAATCCAGGAGGCGCTAGGGTGGATTTATGTAGAAAATTTGAATGCATGTACCAATTTAACTGAAATTTAGAATGGATATTTGTTTGATCATGAGAAAATATTTGATGTACAAATGGACCCGGTTGGTGGCGCTGGGGTCGGTTTACAATCAAAATTTTAACGAATGGACCAATTTAACTGAAATTCAGAATCTATGTTTGCTTTATCATTAGAAAAAATCGTATGTACAAATGGACCCGGTAGATGGCGCTAGGGTGGATTTGTATCGAAAATTTGAATGCATGTACTAATTTAACTGAAATTTAGTATTTATGTTTGTCGAACCTTGAGAAAAAATTGTTTGTATAAATTGGCCCGGTATGTGTCGCTAGGGTGGAATTATAATGAAAATTTTAACGAATTATTATGAGAATTTTTTTGTATATATGGACCTACAGTTGATTTGGCTGGGGTTGAATTATTTCGAAAATTTATATCCATTGTCCGATTTTACTTAAACTTAAAATATATGATTTTTTTGACATGAGCAAATTTTGAATGTATGTTTGGAACCAGTTGCCGGTGTTTAGCTTATGATACACTTAATTTTTGGAATGTCATTAGGCACTTTTTTTTGTAACATCATAGTTATTCTGAAGTCTATATATATAAAACAGATGTACATTTTGATGTTACCATAATTGTGAAAACGGTTGACCCCATTTGTCCCAAAATTTCTGTGAAAGTTGAGGATTGGCTATAGATGGTCACGCAGACCGCAAAAAGGCTTAAAGAAGAATGACTAACTATTATAATGGCGCACTTCCTACAGAATTAGAGAGTTTTAGAGGTCAAAGAAATAAATAAATCGGTATTAGATTTCAACTACACTCAACATATTTTACAAAAATTTATGTATAAATGGACCCGGTAGGTGACGCTGGGGTGGAATTATAATGAAAATTGTAAGGAATGGACACGGTGATGTGAATTTTGTGAATATTTTTATTAAAACTTTTCGATTATAATATATTTTAATAGTCAAGTGTGAATCTCCAAAACGTGTGTACGCGCACAAATTCGAACGACTGCACCAAATTTTCAAAATTGATGGAACGTACGAAAAGGTTTATTAAACCCCTTACTATAGAAAATATATGAGTAAGTGAGGCAAACGAAAGAAGTCCTTCTGTAAGGTGCCGGCGTCAAATGTAGTTGTTTGGCCCATAGAAATGAGACGGATGCATAGAAAAGATTTACCACTGCATTTATGAATATTCCGGCTAAAATTTTATTTTTGAGTAGTGGACGGAATACGCGTTGCAAAATGGTGAGATTTATCTACAGAGCAGACAAATTCAAGATGAAGATGATAATATAGAAACGATATGTTTATTTTGATCAGTAGGGGAGGGAATGTAGTGTGATACAAATGTATTTTGGTCGTGATGAAAGAAATTTTGATACATAGGTAGTACTTACCAATACTCGATCTGAGGACAAAGAGATCATAGCAAAAGTTTTGTTTTGTTTTCCCTATCTTTCTTAATAATTATATTTATTTCTGTGTATGTCACTAAACTTATCTTCTACGGCCTGACGGATGTTGATACAAATTTTTCTGATAAAAATAGTTCGTATTATTATATCTGAACTTCTATAGCCTTCACTACCATCTACTTCGTGTAAACTTTTAAAAAGGTTTAACATTTGAGATTCAGATATAAAATATGGCAAGTGTGTATGAGGCTTCAGTTCTTAGACCACTTTCCCTTAGGACATATTTTATTTGTGTCCATAGAGCTTGGTACAACTCTTTCTTATGCCAATAACTTTGCTGGCAGGACGAAATTTGCCGGGTCAGCTAGTTTTTAATATTTTTAATAATTTTAATGTTTTTCATATTTTTAATATTTTTAATATTTTTGATATTTTTAATACTTTTAACCTTTTTAATATTTTATATTTTTAATATTTCGAGTATTTTTAATGTAAAAAAACTAATATTTTGTATAATAATAAAATTTTTATTTTATTTATCTATATATATAAAAATGGTGGCAAAAATGTATAGTAATTCATCAATTGAGAACGGCTGGGCCGATTTTGCTCAAACTTTTTTTCAGTTGTTCGTTATTGCCAGGAGAAGGTTTATGTGAAAGAAAATTTTGGGAAAATCTTCCGGAAAAGTCGGAAAATCTGAAAATTGGAAAAATCGAATATTGCCTTTTTGTATGGAATTTTGTGTGCAATTGTTACAGAATGGCTTTTCGAATAGAAAAATTGAAAATTTTTTGTTGAAAAATGCAGAAAATTCTGGAAAAATTCAAAAATTTGAAAAAAAAATTTACGAAATTTTGCATATTATCGTGTGACTTTATAGTTTTGGACGATGTAACTGTGAAAAACATCGGATAATTATTCCGAAATGATTTCCGAATGGGAAAATAGAAAAATTCTCGGTGGAAAACTCGGAAAATTCAGGAAAAACTCGAAAAATTTGGATTTTTTCGGAAACATTTTGCACCACAAATTGAATTTTTGTATTACATTTTGTGTGTAATTGTGTCGTTGTGGCTTTTCGGTTGGAAAAATAAAAAAATTTTGGTTGGAAAATTATGGAAAAATTCCAATAATATAAATTTTTGTTCGACGAAATTTTACATTTTATTGTAAGTTTTGATAATTCTGAATGATATAATTGTGAAAAATTCGGATAATTATTCCGAAATGACTTTTCGAATGGAAAATTAGAAAATTCTTGGTGGAAACCTCGGAAAATTCCGGAAAAAATCTAAATTTTTTGATTTTTTCGACGAAATTTTTCATTGTATCGCTTGATTTGATGATTTTAGACGACGTAATGATGAAAAATTCGTTATTATGATGCTTGAAAAATTTCGGAATATTGTGAAATTTATTATGTTAAAATATTAAATGCAAAATGGTAGAACAATTTTAAAATTTTCTGTATAAGCATAATGCATTGGTCCGATTGTTCAAAACCACATTGAATGCAATGCATTATGACGTCCACAAAATCATTATCAGAGAAGACAAGAGACACTTTGGATGCCATGTAAGACAATTCAATGCTCCCACTATAAATGAAGACGGAATTGTTTTCAAGCTTCGGGATGGTGGACAAGTTGGACGAAATGGCTGACGACATTTGCACAGAGTTCGCACGACAACATCCAATTTCGATCTTGAAATTATCTCCTGATCAAAGACATTTACGTGCTAATGTGTGGCAGTCTACTGTCGAAATTGGGAATACCAGCGCAAAATCGTTCAATGCATGATGCATTCAATCGCGAATTGCAACAAGAACAAGACTTTGATCGAGTTGAGCTGACTGAAAGAGTCCGAACAAATGTGGCGCTCTTAACTGCCGAGCAAACGAATGTGTACGATTCAATGATGAAAGTTGTTGACATTGGTACGGAAGCATTTACTTTCTCGATGATACCGGTTGGACAGGCAAGAGATTCGTAATTTCTTTGATTCTAGCAACAATTCCGTCATGATCGCAATTAAGTTAGCTGTTGCATACTTTGGTATTGCTTCCACAATCGAACTGCACATTCCGCTTTCTTCTTACGGTTGACAACACAACGTGTAGCGAAATTGTTGCGAGAATGCTTAATCATTATTTGGAATTAATGCACGATGGCGCATAAACGAGCATTGGAGGCAGATGACCTAACGATGAAAATTTTCGATGTCGTTTAACGAGAATGAGGCAACCAACTATTCGACAGAATTTTTGAACTCTCTAGATGTGCCAGTTGTGCATAATTTGCAGCTGAAGGTGGGATCGATCATGATCATTGTACGGAAACTGAATCATCCGAAATTGTAATTAAAGCGACGATCATCAAGGGCATATGCAAAGGAGAGGAAGTCCTTATCCCTCGAATCTATTATTCCAACCGATCTTCCCTTCCAATTCAACTCTCCATTCGATTGGTTTTTCCGATAACGATCAATAAATCGTAAGGCCAATCATTGGAAATTTGTGGAATCAACCTCGAATTTCCCTGTTTTTTATAGGGTCAGCTGTGCGTTGTTTGTTTGCGTGTTGGCGAACAGTCTTCATTGTTTGTTTTAACGACGGAAACAAATCGGAAAACAATGTATATCAGATCGCTCTTCACAGATTTCGATTAAATTCAAGTAAATCAGATTAAAACTTGAACTATCTGTGTTTTACTATTATATAAAGGCGTTACCTTAGGAGCGAGACGAAGCTTGCCGGGTCCAAAGTTGTATGGCAGAACAGCGTTTGCCGGGTCAGATAGTATTTTATATATTTTTTATATTTTATATTTTTAATATTAAAAAAAAAAAATAATATTTTGACTGTAAATATCCACATTTTATTTTAATAAATCTATATTAAATACTTACTAAAATTTGCATCCCCTGCAGCAGACACGTTTTGGCTATTGTCGCCTCTTCTTAATATAACTGTCTGCAAACTTTACTTTATGTATTTAAATGTTGTTATCAACAACGGCAGCCGAAAATGAAAATTACGCAAGTAAGCTGCAGGATATTTTTGCCTTAGAATTTGTCGTACACATTTCTCGGCATGGCGTAATACCTTAAGGAAAAGGATTTACCCAGCATATCCTCTCTTCCAAAGGAACAACACCAAAATAGCTTATTTTGTAAGCGCTTTAAGCGAAATCCTTATTTGTACGCTAAATGTTATGGATATGTTAACAATGTGGAAGTAACGAAAACGTCAGCTGGTAAAAGTGTGAAAAGTTAAATGAGAAAATTCTTAACAAATCGTTGCTGAAAATTTTAAATGCGTTTCAGAATTTTGGGGAAGATGACAGCAGATTGCAGTTGTTGTATACTATGAATTGTAAATAAACAAAAACTAGGAGAAATTTGTATGTGTTAAATATACGTTGACAAGTAACGTTATTATTATTGTTTCAAAATGTTGTGTGCCGAAGATAAGTGTCATTCATATGACTCGGAAACGAACTCAACTTATTCTGCTTTTGTGTGAAGCCTTTAGTTATTTTGTAATCGTTATTACTTTAAATTGTAAAATCTTCCCCATATCAAACAGTTTACAACAATAACGGTGCTACACATCTTTCATCAAGCTTCATCTAATGTCACAGTTGTGTTAATTTATAGAACTAATAATTATACAAACACACCTAAGAATAGACCATAAGGTGTATTAATTTTACCACAGAATTATATAAAGATTATAAAAGAAAGGAAAAAATAAAAGTAGACAAGGTCAGGGTAAACAGAGTGATTAATAGAAAAAAAAACATGTATAAATAAACAAAGGACTACGTTATGTCATGATATAATACACAAGGACGTGAATATACAACGAATGATGGGTAGCAAACTGTAAAGTAAAGAAATACATGATATGAAAAGAATAAAAACAACCGGCACAAAGCAATGATATGAGGGAACCTTTAGACTTTGATAGACATATAAGCGAAAGTTTGTTAAACAACTTTTGAATCAAAAACTTAAATTATGGTATGTTTGATTTTGAATAATGCAACTTAATGTAATACAAAATTTACCAACGTTATAAATAATTTGTACTACTAGTTTCTAGTTTAAACGTTTTCATAGCTAACCCAACTTTAAAACGTTTATTCTCATAAGTCCTTGAAATCTCTCTCCAACTCTCATTTTTAAGATTTTAAGCGTAACCTTCATCGTAAAGCATTTACCACCATTGGTAACGCATACATTGTAAATAATTCCCAACCCCACCCACCTTCATTTGCATATTTGCCAGACAACAAACGTTCATCAACACAAACCTAAGTACAGGACTTATATTGCAGCTCTAAGATTATAACCAATAGGATTGACTGTTCTACACTCCCTGGCAGTTTCATAACGGTCAAATAATTGCATTTTTAAATTGCACTTTCACAGCATATAACAAGACCATATAACTGAGAACGTTTATGCAGCACCGTAGAAGGTTCTGGTTCTGCTTGAGGTCCTTTTGTTGAAAATTACCAAATGCAAATTAGATGCAGCTGAAAATCTTTGAAATTTCGTACGAACAACACTTCAGCTAAGGATTCATGGTGGCGCAACATAAATTGTTGGCTCAATTTTAGTTGGGATTATGGACAGTGGCAAGGATACGATTCCCTTCAATTAAAACCTAATATATTTCAGTAAATTATTGTTTTTTTTTTTCAAAGCGATACTTGATGGTGTCATATACGAGAAAACTTTGGAAACTTTTTGTCTGGTCTTTTGTGTATTGAAGATGCATTGTTATAGATGAAAATTGACCGCACCAGCATATGATTAAGGGGTATTAATGTACTTTTATGGTCTATGAAAATCCAGCAGCTGCCACATACAGCAGACAGGCTGCAAATTACGCAAAACTGAAAATTTTTCACAACATAGTCAAAATGTACATATGAATGCAATTCGAATGACTAAAAGGAAAAAAAGCACAGCAGCAATTTGTTGAGTACAACAATGAAGAATTTAACACAAAACTTCCACAATAATAAAAAATTGATAAAATTGATAAATTAATAAAATTAATAAAATTAATAAAATTAATAAAATTAATAAAATTAATAAAATTAATAAAATTAATAAAATTAATAAAATGAATAAAATTAATTAAATTAATAAAATTAAAAAAATTAATAATATTAATAAATTTTAAAATTTAATAAAATTAATAAAAATTTAAAATTATTAAAATTGATAAATTGTATAAAAATTAACAAAATTAATGAAAAATACTAAAATTAATAAAACTGATAAAATGAATAAAAATTAACAAAATTAATAAAAATGATAAGTTTAACAAAAACTTTGAAAAATTAGTAACATTTATAGAATTATTAAAATAAACGAAATTAATAAATATGATAAAATTAATAAAATGAATAAAATTAATAAAGTTAATAAAATTAAAAAAATTAATAAAATTAAAAAAATTAATAAAAATTAATAAAATTAACAAAATTTTAAAAGTTAATAATATAAATAAAATTAAAAAAATTAATTAATTTAATTAATTTATTTAAAATTTATAAAAAAAATAATGAAAAAAAAATTTCATTAATTTTTGTAATTATATTAATTTAATGAAATTTTAAAACTTAAGAAAATTAATACTAAATAATCAATTTGATAAAATTTATAAAAATTATTAAAATTTAATCAAATTAATAAAATTTTAAACTTAATAAAATTAATAAAAATAAATCAAAACGATAAAATTAATAAAAATGAGCAAAATTAATAAAAATAAAATTTATAACATTAATAAATTTCATAAACCAGTAAAATTCATAAAATTAACTTCAATTTAAAAATTAATAAAATTTATAAAATTTATAAAAATTAAAAATTAATAAAATTAGTTAAATTAATAAAAATTAATAAAATTAGTAAAATTAATAAAGTTCATAAAATTAGTAAAATTAATAAAATTAGTAAAGTAAATAAAGTTCATAAAATTAGTAAAATTAATAAAATTAATAAAATTAATAAAATTAATAAAATTAATAAAATTAATAAAATTAATAAAATTAATAAAATTAATAAAATTAATAAAATTAATAAAATTAATAAAATTAATAAAATTAATAAAATTAATAAAATTAATAAAATTAATAAAATTAATAAAATTAATAAAATTAATAAAATTAATAAAATTAATAAAATTAATAAAATTAATAAAATTAATAAAATTAATGAAATTAATAAAATTAATAAAATTAACAATATTATTAAAATTAATAAACTTTTAAAAGTTAATAATATAAATAAAATTAACAACATTAATTAATTTAAGTAAAACAATTAATTTAATAAAACTTATAAAAAAATAATGAAAATAAAATTAATTAATTTAATTAATTTAATAAAATTTAAAAAATTAAGAAAACTAATACTTAATATACAAATTGATAAAATTTTTAAAATTTATAAAAATAATAAAATTAGTAAAATTAATAAAAATTAAAAAAAAAAAAATAAATTTAATCAAATTAATAAAATCTTACTTACTTCCTTAGCTGGTACTTCTATGCAATCCCAGTGGATTATATACCGCAGGTAGAAAAATATTATAAGCGCCTCGATCTTCTGCGCTTCTTCTCCAGTTTGCACCTTAATGCGTCTGACCACGTCGATGTCGTTGTACAGCTCATACAGCTCATGATTCATTCGACGACGGTACTTGCCGTTCACGATGATGGGTCCAAATATTTTGCGGAGTATTTTTCTCTCGAAGATGCCCGGAATAGATTGATCCGCTTGTGTCATTACTAGGGTGTTCAAAACCGAAGCCGAAAAACCGTAAACCGGTTTTTTTTTATTTAAAACCGTATGCCGGTTTTTGCAAAAATGCCATTTGCGAATAACCGGTTTAACCGAGTTTTTTCCTTTAGGTACTCGGTTTTTTTAAATTAGTTTGAAATTGAATTTTAAAGTTTTACAAAGCTTCTAAAAGCATTCTTGTTTATAAAATGTAAAATGATTTTTCTAAATTAATTTGAAATTTTATTTTAAAATTTTCCAAAGCTTCTAAAAACATTCTCGTTTATAAAACGTTAAAAGTTTTTTCTAAATTAATTTGAAATTGAATTTTAAAAATTTACAAAGCTTCTAAAAACATCGGTTGCGTTTTGTTGGTAACTTATATCCGCTTAGCCATACAAATTCTATCCCATATACGCTAACGGGGATAAATTTACATGCTAAGCTTAACGGGGATAAGTTGTTCAAAAAAGTAGTAAAAATCAAAATGTGCCAAATTTTTTATTGCAGGGGTAAACAAAAAATAGAAAAGAAAAGAGAACGTCAAATAAAATAATTTTCATTCGAATGATAATTTTTCAAAAAAATTTAATTTTACAGCTTATTTGTTATGCAAAACGTAGAAAAAAAAGTTCAAATTTACGAATGAACGAAAAGAAAACAAACAATTACTGTGCTGCCAAGTAATTGCCTTTTGTTAGCGGTGAAGCGTTTTCTTGGTATCCTATACCGGTCTCCTATATAAGATACCAAAAAAACACGACCATCCTTGTTTATAAAATGTAAAAAGTTTTTTCTAAATTAATTTGAAATTGAATTTAAAAACTTTAAAAAGCTTCTTAAAACAATCTCGTTTACAAAGATTGAATACTAGACCGTATCGCAAAAAAAAAGTTCTCCGTACACCAGCGAATATGAAACATTGTTCCAAGGACATTTCAAAAAAAAAATTTTTTATTTTTTTTGCCGAACGTAGGGGTCGCCTTTTTAGTTTTTTCGTTATATCTTCCATATTAACAGTCCGATCTTAAAGCTTGATACAGCGAATTTTTTGTCTCAGCGAGGCCAATATTTTTGCTCTTAGGTCCATTGACCTCAAGTGTACCGTTCTAGTACCTACCCCCCAAATCTAATTTCCTACCACCCTAATGTGACACCCTAATGATAGAAATTTATAGCTCGCAAAAAACCATAAAACTTTTGCGAAGAAAGTATCTCGATAAATACAGCACAACTATCTAAAAAATGCTTTTATAAATTCATTGTTGCCGATCGTAGGGGTCACCTTTTTAAATTTGTCATAGCTTCAGTATTTACATTCAGATATTAATGTATGATATATCGATGTGTTTGTCTGTGGCAGACCAATTTTTTTAATTCAAAAGTCTTTGACCTGAAGTAACCTTTACATCATACCTCAAATTACACAACAAGGAATTAGCAACAAAAAGCAAAGTAAAATAATAGAAATTTTAGTCGATCATACCTCGACGTGATTTAAGTTGGCTATATTTTTGACGGCTCTCGGGCTTAGATAAAATGTGGCCCATGCGTTGCTTGTCGGTGACCGCCATGGCAGATTCATGTACTACATGAACAAAACCCTCGGCGAAGTATGAGTCACTTTTGAAGTTTATAAACTTAACAACTTGTGGACCGAATATTTGACGAATGCATCCAGTTGCATCCATATAGCCATCTAAACGCACTATCGCATCCGTTATCATCGATAACAAAACATTTTAAGGGTGGACAAATTTTGTTAGTAGTAAAGGTAATTTGAGATCAAAGACTTTTGAATTAAAAAAAATTGGTCTGCCACAGACAAACACATCGTTATATCATACTTTAATATCTGAATGTAAATACTGAAGCTATGACAAATTTAAAAAGGTGACCCCTACGATCGGCAACAATGAATTTATAAAAGCATTTTTTAGATAGTTGTGCTGTATTTATCGAGATACTTTCTTCGCAAAAGTTTTATGGTTTTTTGCGAGCTATAAATTTCTATCATTAGGGTGTCACATTAGGGTGGTAGGAAATAAGATTTGGGGGGTAAGTACTAGAACGGTACACTTGAGGTCGATGGACCTAAGAGCAAAAATATTGGCCTCGCTGAGACAAAAAATTCGCTGTATCAAGCTTTAAGATCGGACTGTTAATATGGAAGATATAACGAAAAAACTAAAAAGGCGACCCCTACGTTCGGCAAAAAAAATAAAAAATTTTTTTTTTGAAATGTCCTTGGAACAATGTTTCATATTCGCTGGTGTACGGAGAACTTTTTTTTGTGTGCCTGTAAGGTGATACGGTCTATTGAATACCCTAATTATATGTATTAGGACCGGAAAATATCCTACAAGCTAATCCTGTGTAAAGTAGTCTAAAAAGGCGGAAACGATGAAATTTGCTAACGAGCTTTTAAATAACTTTATTCTGCAATTTTCCCAACAACGGCGGAGTCTAGTAACAGTTAAAATTGTGAGATGGGGGAATCTCCTAATGGTAGTCTTTGCAACGATTTAAACAGGACAATAAATAACATACAAAATCCTCCAGTGAAAACAAATTGCAATGACACAAGCCTATATGATGATTTCAACTATTTCGATAGATTTAATAAAAGGACAGAAAAGCTCAACATCCTTCTAAACGCTGTTTTGTCAATAAATCCTACTTCCACAATAAGTGAGCGCGTGTTTTCTGTATCAAATACTATTTTAACCAGTAAGAAAGTTTCAGTCGGGTAAGCCGACTTACATATACCCTTACCCTCAGTAAAACATATAATTTTCTAGTATATTGATATCATTACTCGATTTCTAAAGTGGGCGAAGTGGTACGTTTGTATGGGAGGTACCAGAAGGGGCGTGGATATACTTAAAGTTTTTTTCTTCAAAACTTTATCCTGATTTAGCTTTAATAAATACAGAATTTAGGCCCGATCACGTTGGGTGTATTGATATTACTACTCCATCTCTAGAGTGGGCGGAATAGTACATTTGTATGGGAGGTCTCAGATAGGGCGTGGCTAGACTTAAAAACTTTATCCTGATTTAGCTTTACTAAATACAGAATTTGGACACGATCACGTTGGGTGTATTGATATTACTACTCCATCTCTGAAGTGGGCGGAATGGCGCATTTGTATGGAAGGTACCAGCAGGTACGTGAATAGGCTTCCAAATTGGTTCTCCAAAATTTTATCCTGTTTGTGCTCTACTAAAAACAGATTTGGTCACAATCGCGTTCGATATACTAATAATATTAATCGATTTCTAAAGTGGGTGGTACCTGAAGGGTATGGGAGGTACCACATGAGGCTATAGTTTTACTAAATGTAGGATTTGGGCACGGTCGCGTTGGGTGTATTGATATTACATATTAAATAAATGCATTTTTTTAAACCAAATTATTTTTTTTTATAAATATTTTTAACTTTTTAGGAAAAAACCGAAAAAAACCGGATAAACAGGTTTTCTTTCAAATGCTGTATTCGAAATCCGATTTTTCTAAAAAATCAATTTTTCGAATAACTCGGAAACCGGGTTTCTAAAAAAAGGAGGTATTTGAACACTCTAGTCATTACCCAGGATTCTGCGCTGTAGTGCAAGACAGGTAGGATCAGAGTCTGGTAGAGCTGGATCTTTGTTCTTCGAGAGAGCGCTTTGTCGTTAAATCGCTTGCTTAGCGCATAGTAGCAGCGATCAATACTCGTCTTTTGATTTCAAGGCTGACATTATTATTTTTGTTTATGGCGGAGCCAAGGTAGACAAAATCATCTACCACTTTAAAGTTACAGTTGCCAACGTTCACGCAGCGTCCCAGACGAGTGGACTCAAACTTTGGACAAATAACTTTGTTTTGTCCTCGTTTATTTCCAGACCCACTTCAGCCGACTGCTTTTCAATGCTCGAAAAAGCCGCAGTAACATCTCGCAATCCACGTCCAATAATATCTATTTCATCGGCATACGCGAGCAACATGTGGCTTTTGTTAAATATGGTGCCATTCCTGTTTACTGCTGCTGTCCGCATAATCATCTCCATTACGATGTTAAAGAGATCGCAGGACAGACTATCGCCTTGTCTAAAACCTCGCTTGGTAGAAAATGGCTCTGACAGATTTTTGCCAATTTCTACTGAAGACTTCGTGTCAATCAGTGTCATACCGAACAGTCGAATTAGCTTTGCGGGGATACCAAACTCAGCCATAGCATCCAACAATTTCTGTCGTATCGCACTGTCAAATGCAGTTTTGTAATCGATGAACAGATGGTAGGTATCGATCTGCATTTCTTGGGTCTTCTCCAGGATTTGTCGTAGCGTGAATATCTGGTCGGTGGTGGATTTACCAGGTTTAAAGCCACATTGATAAGGTCCAATCAGGTTCGCCAGAAGGGGCTTTAGTCTTTCACATATCACACTAGACAGGACCTTGTATGCGATGGGTAAAAGGCTAATCCCGCGATAGTTGGTACACACACTACGATCGCCTTTCTTAAGCACGGGACATAGGACATTCAGATTCCAATCATCGGGCATGCACTCCCTGAGCCAACTCGTGTTTATGAGCTGGTGCATGCATGTTACAAGGTCATCGCCGCCGGCTTTAAAAGCTCTGCCGGCAGTCCATCGGCTCCCGCAGCTTTATTATTTTTGAGCTGCGCAATTGCCGTGCTGATCTCGTTTATAAAAATATATAAAATTAACAAAATAAATAAAATTTATAAAATTAATCTATATATATAAAAATGAAATGGTCCACGTATGTCATACCATCACTTGAGAACGGCTGGAGCGATTTGGCTGATTTTTTTTTTATTCGATTCGAAATTTTCCGTAGATTGTTTGTGTTGAAAAAAATCAAATCCAGGTGGCACTAGGATGGATTTATATCGAACATTTGAATGCATGTACCAATTCAACTGAAATTTAGAATGAATATTCGTTTGATCATGAGAAAACATTTTATGTACAAATGGACCCTGTAGGTGGCGCTGGGGTCGATTTACAATCAAAATTTTAACGAAAGGGCCAATTTAACTGAAATTCAGAATCTATGTTTGTTTGATCATCAGAAAAAATTGTATGTACAAATGGACCCGGTAGATGGCGCTAGGGTGGATTTATATCGAAAATTTGAATGCAATTTGACTGATATTTTGAATGTATATTTGTTTTATTATGAGAATTTTTTCTGTATGTAAGGACCCGCAGTTGATTTGACTGGGGTTGAATTATTTCGAAAATTTATATCGATTTTCCGATTTTACTTAAACTTAAAATATATAATTTTTTTGACATGAGAAAATTTTGAATGTATGTTTGGAACCAGTTGCCGGTGTTTAGCTTATGACACACTTAATTTTTGGAATGCCATTTAGTCACTTTTTTAACATCATAGTTATTCAGAAGTCTAAATATATAAAAAAGATGTACATTTTGATGTCACCACTAATTGTGAAAACGGTTGACTCCATTTGTCCCAAAATTTCAGTGAATGTTAAGGATTGGCTGTAGATGGTCACCTAGACCGGAAAAAGGCTAAAAGAAGAATGACTAACTTTTATAATGGCGCACTTCCTATTGAATTAGAGAGCTTCACAAAGTGGTTTTTCCCATTTCAAAATTTTAGGGTACAATAAGGAAAATTGGAATAACTGTTGATATCACCCAGACCATCCGGTTAATGCGGTTGCTGAGCCTAATGAAGGCATTTGTGGAAATTCGTACTCCTTAGGATAAAAAGGTACAATCACCCAGTTCACCAAAGCAGAAAGTTCAATGTCAGTCAATCGGCTTAAAAATGTGGTTTTAGAATATATGCCTGTCAAAAAGTAAGTTTTCATCACATCATGGACGACACTGCTGATCCGTTTTAGCAATTCTTATAATAATATATAATAAACTTAAAGATATATCAAGAACAGAATTTGTCCGGGAAACCTCGCCCTTTAAATTGAAATATTTAAGAGGTCAATGAAATAAACCAATCGTTATTAGATTTCAACTACACTCAACATATTTTACAAAAATTTGGAGGCAGGACGAAGTCTGCCGGGCCAGTTAGTTTTTTATATTTTTTGTTTGGCATGGTGGTTAGAACGCGCGACTACCATGCAGGAGATCACAGGTTCAAATCCTGGCTCCCGTCATCTTACAAAACAAATATATAAATAAATTTCTTTCATTGTCGGCTCCCCTCGAATGTTGTCGACAGCAACTTCGCAGTATTAGTGTCGAGTCAATCGGCGTGTCTAGTAAGAGCTTCTCAAACAGTGACGTTTGCATTCGTCGATAAACAAGTAGGAGCCGTTAGTTGTGAGTCTAAAAATAGAAAGCGAGTTAATTCACAACAATGCGAGAAGCTATCCCATACCTCATTCATGGGGTGTAAAGGGAAATTAAGTAAGTAAGTAAGTAAGTATTTTTAATATTTTTAGTATTTTAATATTTTTAGTATTTTTAATATTTTTAATATTTTTAATATTTTTAATATTTTTAATAACTTTAATATTTTGTAATATTTTTAATATTTTTTAATATTTTTAATATTTTTAATATTTTAATTATTTTAAATATTTTTAAAATGTTTAATATCTATATCTATATATATAAAAATGAAATGGTCCACGTATGTCATACCATCACTTGAGAACGGCTGGAGCGATTTGGCTGATTTTTTTTTTATTCGATTCGAAATTTTCCGTAGATTGTTTGTGTTGAAAAAAATCAAATCCAGGTGGCACTAGGATGGATTTATATCGAACATTTGAATGCATGTACCAATTCAACTGAAATTTAGAATGGATATTCGTTTGATCATGAGAAAACATTTTATGTACAAATGGACCCTGTAGGTGGCGCTGGGGTCGATTTACAATCAAAATTTTAACGAAAGGGCCAATTTAACTGAAATTCAGAATCTATGTTTGTTTGATCATCAGAAAAAATTGTATGTACAAATGGACCCGGTAGATGGCGCTAGGGTGGATTTATATCGAAAATTTGAATGCATGTACTAATTTAACTGAAATTTAGTATTTATGTTTGTGGAACCTTGAGAAAAAATTATTTGTATAAATTGACCCGGTAGGTGTCGCTATGATGGAATTATAATGAAAATTTTAACGAATTAAACAATTTGACTGAAATTTAAAAAGTATATTTGTTTTATTATGAGAATTTTTTTTGTATATATGTACCCGCAGTTGATTTGGCCGGGGTTGAATTATTTCGAAAATTTACATCGATTGTCCGATTTTACTTAAACTTAAAATATATGAATTTTTTGACATGAGAAAATTTTTAATGTATGTTTGTCACTTTTTTTAACATCATGGTTATTCAGAAGTCTATATATATAAAAAAGATGTACATTTTGATGTCATCACTAATTGTGAAAACGGTTGACCCCATTTGTCCCAAAATTTCAGTGAAAGTTAAGGATTGGCTGTAGATGGTCACCCAGACCGCAAAAAGGCTTAAAGAAGAATGACTAACTTTAATAATGGCGCACTTCCTACTGAATTAGAGAGCTTCACAAAGTGGTTTTTCCCATTTCAAAATTTAATGAAGGCATTTTTGGATATTCGTACTCCTAAGGATAAAAAGGTACAATCATCCAGTACACCAATGCAGCAAGTTCTATGTCAGTCAATCGGCAGTAAGTGAGGCAAGCGAAAAAAGTTTTTCTCAAAGGTGCCGGCGTCAAATTTAGTCACCCTAGGTAGCGCTGGAGTATATTTATATCGAAAATTTCAAATGATAGACCAACTCAACAGAAATTCAGAAAGTATATTTGTTTGGTCATGACAAACAATTTTATGTACAAACATACCCGGTAGGTGGCGCTGGGGTGGATTAGTACTGAAAATTTGAGCGATTAGAACAATTTAGCTGAGACTCAGAGGGTTTATATGTTCGATAATGAGAAAATTTTTTTGGTATATTTGGACACGGTTTGTGGCGCTGAAGTGGACTCATTTCCACCAAATTGGATAATTATTTTTATTTGTTGCAGATACAACACGGATGCGCAGAAAAGATTTGGCACTGTAGATATGAATACACAGGCCATAATATTATTTTTGATACTTGACACTGTAGATGTTCATATATAGTGGAGGAGGCGTGACACAAATATTTTTTAGTCGTGAAGAAATAAAATTTTATACACAGATACCACTTAGCACTACTCAATCAGAGGGCGAAGAGCGCTAATCTAAAGTTTTTCTAATTGGCTTTATGTTCCGATTCATTGAAAATATCCAAACTATCCACTTTAACACTCTGAACAATAGAATGTATAAAAAGCAAATGTGGTTTTGTGAAAACTCTACACTCCATTTTATGTATTTGTTTTCTTACAAGTATGTACGTAACAATTACTTTGGAGGCAAGACGAAGTTTGCCGGGCCAGCTAGTAAAATTAATAAAATTAATAAAATTAATAAAATTAATAAAATTAATAAAATTAATAAAATTAATAAAATTAATAAAATTAATAAAATTTAAATTAAATTAATAAAATTAATAAAATTTAAAAAATACATCAAATTAATAATAGTTAATAAAATTGGTATAATTAATCAAATTGATGAAATTATTAAAATTAATAAAGGTAATTAAATTAATAAAAACAAACTATAGAATTTAATAAAATTAATAAAAAATTAAGAAAGGTAGTAAAATTAATAAAAACAAATTATAGAAACAAATTATAAAAAAATTAATAAAATTAAAAAAATTAACAAATTATTAATAAAATTAATAATAATTAATAAAATTCTTAAGATTAATAACAATAATCAAATTGTTAAAATTAAGAAAATTAATTATACTTAATAAAGGTAATAAATTTAATAAAAACAAATTATAGAATTAAATATAAAAATTAATACAAAATTAATAAAAGCATAAGTAAAAGTATATAAAATAAGCAAAAATAAAACTAATAAAAGTAATAAAAGTAATAAAAACAAATTAAAGAATTTAATAAAAAATAAAAAAATTAATAAAATTAAAAAAATTAACAAATTATTAATAAAATTAATAATAATTAATAAAATTCTTAAGATTAATAACAATAATCAAATTGTTAAAATTAAGAAAATTAATTATACTTAATAAAGGTAATAAATTTAATAAAAACAAATTATAGAATTAAATATAAAAATTAATACAAAATTAATAAAATTAATAAAAGTATAAGTAAAAGTATATAAAATAAGCAAAAGTTATAAAATTAATTAAATTAATATAATTTACAAATTAAATAAAATTAATAAAAATTATAAAATTAATAAAAGTAACAAAATTTAATGATATAAATTAAATTTATTAATTTAAGTAATTCAATTAATTTAATAAAACTTATAAAAAAATAATAAAAATAATGAAAAAATTAATTAATTTCATTAATTTTTGTAATTTAATTTATTTAATAAAATTTAAAAAAGTAAGAAAATTAATACTAAATAATCAAATTGATAAAATTAATAAAATTAATAAAATTAATAAAATTAATAAAATTAATAAAATTAATAAAATTAATAAAATTAATAAAATTAATAAAATTAATAAAACTAATAAAATTAATATAATTAATAAAATTAATAAAATTAATGAAATTATTAAGATTAACCCCTTAGTAAATGTAAATAGGTGATAGGTACGTTTGGGAAAAAATGTAGGGGCGACTCCTAGGAACTTGTGGGTATTTTTTTCACAACAATGACCGGATTCACATGTGCCCATTGGTCACTGCCCAACACTGTTTAATATTACCTTATTTTTCAATGCCATTTCCTTCTAACCGTTTTCGTATATTGCCTTAAATCTCTTAAACTACGCAAATTTCAAACTAACCCCAAAATAACACACTAAGCTATAAGGATTATTTATAGTCATAACAAATTTTGTGTTTGATCAAAATATTTAAACCTTAAACTTTAAGCAAATGAACATTAAGCCATAAATATATGCAAATTTTAGTCCAAGAAACATTGGCGTAAAAATTTGCCACAACGAATTCCAGTCTCTGTGAATTCCCCTGGGTGTTTTTACATCTTAACTCACTGAGTCCTTACTACACCTTTACTGATATTTAAAATAAGTTAACCTTCCCGCAGGGAGACATAAATATCATAAAATATGCTTTAAGTGTAATGAATGTGTCTACATAGAATAGAGCAAATGGTTTGTAGGATTGTCGCAATAAATTGTTCATCTAATAGAATTTGAACACACACATTTGACCTTAGATTCACCACTACGAGTAGAATAAATAAAAGATTTTTAAATATGTTCAGGCCCATTGTTCTCAATTACTAGTCCCAGGTTGTTGTAATCGTCTCCACCAAAATCTATTGAATTTTTCACTTTGTACCATAAATCATGGTTTGTGTGTTTAACATTCTAATAAAACCCCAAAAACCAAAAGAAATCCTATTATTATGTGTATGTGTATGTGTATGTGTACGTATATGTTTGTGTTTGTGTGTGTATGTGTGTTAGAGGAACATAAAATATTTCCAGGTCATTAGCAATTAATGAGGAGAGCCAGATGGAGGGCACCAAAGTGCTTGTGTGTCCTTAGGACCTGTTTGATGAAGTTACAAAAGATGGTGTTGCTGTGCCGAAACTGTCCCCGTAACCTTAGGCTTCTCCTATAAGTATTATAAATGGCTTATATGGGTTAAGACGTAAGTGAATTTATGTTGAGCTATAAAAGGGGTAAATAGAGCGGAAATTTTAGTTTATTATGAATGTGTTGTCGTTGGTCTCGGTTAAGTTTAACAAATCAATTTAGTGGGAAATTTATGTTGACTTAGTTCACATGTGTTTTCACTTTTGCGGCGAATTAAGAGTAATATGATTTATTGTGGTGGAAAAGCCGAAGGTGGCAGAAAGGGTTGAAAACATGAAAGGAAGAAGAGAGATAGATGGAGAGAGAGAGACGGGAACGATATTACGCAGTATAATAAAATATTGGCAATTAAATATGTTAAAAATATTTTTAAAAAGTTATTTTTAAATCTTAAAAATAATGAAAAAGTTATAAAAATATTAAAGTCGCAGCAAAGGGCGCTGACGAGGCATTGTGGTGAATGCCGGAATAACGTTATACGCCTTACCCGCTGTCTCATAATACATTTCACAACTCTTGAACAAAAACCTATTGGTAATAATCACCAATAACCAATAGTATAGATCTTAAACCGAACTATAGCAATATAATATTAAAATATTGAAAAAATTAAAAATAATTAAAAGCAAAAATAAAAAAATTAACAATATTAAAATACTATATACAATACAATACTAAAAATATTAAAAAATATTACAAATATTACAAAAATTACAAATATTACAAATATTACAAATATTACAAATATTACTAATATTACAAATATTACAAATATTACAAATATTACAAATATTACAAATATTACAAATATTAAAAATATTCAAATTATTAAAAATATTTAAAATATTAGAAATATTAAGAATTTTAAAGTACAGTTTTCATATTTAAATTGTCATAAATATTAACAATATCAAATACATCAAAAATATTGAAAATATTAAAAAATATTAACAATATTAAAAAGATTAAAAATATTAAAATTGTTAAAAATATTAAAAATAATAAAAATATTAAAAATAATAAAAATATCAAAAATATTTAAATTTATAAAAGTATAAAAAATATCAAATATATTAAAAATATTGAAAGTTTTAAAAAAATATTAAATTATTAAAAATATTTAAAACATTAAGAATATTAAAGAAATTAAAAATACCAAAAATTTAAAAAATAATATAAGTATAAAAAATGGTTAAAATATTAGAAATATTTAAAATATTAAAGTACAATTTTCATATTTAAATTCTTATAAATATTAAAAATATTAACATATCAAAAATAATGAAAACATATTAAAAATATTAAAATCAGTTTGTCACAAAGGGGTCTGAAGATGAACTCGTCATGGAGTTCGAAACGCGTCATCCTAGTGAGTGACACACTGAATTTGACCAAAAATATTTAAACAATAAAATAAAAAAACACTTTTCTGATCGTAAGCCGAATTTGATGTATCATTTGATACACTTTAACGTAAATTTAATATATTAAATATTAAAAATATTAAAAATATTTAAAATATTAAAAATATTTAAAATATTAAAAAAAATGTTGAAAATAATATAAATATTTAAGTTAATAAATATATTAAATATAAATATATTATTTAAATTGTTAAAAATATTAAAAATATTAAAAATATTAAAAATATTAAAAATAAAAAAAAAATATAAAAGATATTAAAAATGTTTAAAATATTAAAAAAATATTTAAAATATTAAAAAAAAATTTGAAATTAATAAAAATATTTAAAATAATAAATATATTAAATATAAAAATATTAAAAATATTAAAATTTTAAAAAATATTAAAAATATTAAAGATATTAAAAATATTAAAAATTTTAAAAATATTAAAAATATTAAACATTTTAAAAATATTTAAAATAATTAAAATATTAAAAATATTAAAAATATTAAAAATATTAAAAATATTAAAAAATATTAAAAATATTAAAAATATTACAAAATATTAAAAATATTAAAAATATTAAAAATATTAAAAATATTAAAAATATTAAAAATACTAAAAATATTAAAAATATAAAAATACTAAAAATATTAAAAATACTTACTTACTTACTTACTTAATTTCCCTTTACACCCCATGAATGAGGTATGGGATAGCTTCTCGCATTGTTGTGAATTAACTCGCTTTCTATTTTTAGACTCACAACTAACGGCTCCTACTTGTTTATCGACGAATGCAAACGTCACTGTTTGAGAAGCTCTTACTAGACACGCCGATTGACTCGACACTAATACTACGAAGTTGCTGTCGACAACATTCGAGGGGAGCCGACAATGAAAGAAATTTATTTATATATTTGTTTTGTAAGATGACGGGAGCCAGGATTTGAACCTGTGATCTCCTGCATGGTAGTCGCGCGTTCTAACCACCATGCCAAACAAAAAATATAAAAAACTAACTGGCCCGGCAGACTTCGTCCTGCCTCCAAATTTTTGTAAAATATGTTGAGTGTAGTTGAAATCTAATAACGATTGGTTTATTTCATTGACCTCTTAAATATTTCAATTTAAAGGGCGAGGTTTCCCGGACAAATTCTGTTCTTGATATATCTTTAAGTTTATTATATATTATTATAAGAATTGCTAAAACGGATCAGCAGTGTCGTCCATGATGTGATGAAAACTTACTTTTTGACAGGCATATATTCTAAAACCACATTTTTAAGCCGACTGACTGACATGTAACTCTCTGCGTTGGTGTACTGGGTGATTGTACCTTTTATCCTAAGGAGTACGAATTTCCAAAAATGCCTTCATTAGGCTCAGCAACCCCATTAACCGTATGGTCTGGGTGATATCAAGAGATATATCTATTTTCGTTATTGTCCCCTAAAATTTCTAAATGGGAAAACCACTTTGTGAAGCTCTCTAATTCTGTAGGAAGTGCGACATTATAAATGTTAGTCATTCTTCTTTTAGCCTTTTTGCGGTCTGGGTGACCATCTATAGCCAATCCTCAACTTTCACTGACATTTTGGGACAAATGGGGTCAACCGTTTTCACATAATTTTGACATCAAAATGTACATCTGTTTTATATATATAGATAGACTTCTGAATAACTACGATGTTAAAAAAAAGTGACTAAATGACATTCCAAAAATTAAGTGTATCATATGCTAAACACCGGCAACTTGTTCCAAACATACATTCAAAATTTTCTCATGTCAAAAAAGTCATATATTTTAAGTTTAAGTAAAATCGGACAATGGATATAAATTTTCGAAATAACTCAACTCCAGCCAAATCAACTGTAGGTCCATATATACAAAAAAATTCTCATAATAAAACAAATATACATTGAAAATTTCAGTCAAATTGTTTAATTCGTAAAAATTTTCATTATAAATCCACCCTAGCGCCATCTGCCGGGTCCATTTGTACATACAATTTTTTTGATGATCAAACAAACATAGATTCTGAATTTCAGTTAAATTAGCCTTTTCGTTAAAATTTTGATTGTAAACCGACCCCCGCGCCACCTACCGGGTCCATTTGTACATAAAATGTTTTCTCATGATCAAACGAATATCCATTCTAAATTTCAGTCGAATTGGTACATGCATTCAAATTTTCGATATAAATCCACCCTAGCGCCACCTGGATTTGATTTTTTTCAACACAAACAATCTACGGAAAATTTCGAATCGAATAAAAAAAAATCAGCCAAATCGCTCCAGGCGTTCTCAAGTTATGGTATTACATACGTGGACCATTTCATTTTTATATATATAGATATTAAAAATATCAAAAACATTAAAAATATTAAAAATATTAAAAATATTAAAAATATTAAAAATATTAAAAATGTTAAAAATATTAAAAATATTAAAATTAATAAAAATTAAAAAAGATTACAAATATTAATAATTTTGAAAATATTTAAAACATTAAAAATATAAAAAATTTTAAAAATATTCCAAATATTAAAAATATTTTAATTGTTAAAAATATTAAACGTTTTTAAAGGATAATAAATTTCCTTTGACCTCTGCTCGCTTTAAAAATATTGGTATTTTGTATTTGTGGCCAATATGTAAAAGAATGACACTAGTTTAAAGCGAAATACAAAACCACCTCATACAATTCAAAATCCTTTACTTTGTGATTGTCGTAGTGCCGCCTGTGAAGTTCAACTACCCTAAGCAAGGACCTGCAACTGGGTATCAATGTGGGTGTTAGCAATCGCTTTGCGTAGGCTATGAACGTTCAGTGAGCCAGTGAATGCTTATATGAATGCTAGTTAAACATGCAATGCCATTGTAGCTGTAGCTGCCAATATCTCCAGTATAGATTCATTTCGGACCACTCACTTACTTGGCATGTTGCATGTCTAGTACGGGTTGTCGTTGTTGTTGTCCTTGCAAAGGCTACGAACTTTAGCGCCATCGTGGCGCCATCACTTTGTGTATGTGGCCGCTCTTTTAAGCAAAATATTTGAAGATAAGTAAAGAAATGCAGCTAACGGCGTATAAAGTGTGAAACTGCAACATGAAAGCCGAAATTGTGCACAGTGTGTTAACCTCAAATATCCTCATTGTGGGTTTCATATCCTTAATGTGGCTTTATTTTCTTGTTGAGCATTTTGCTGTGGTACAACACGAAAAAGAGCAAACGAGTGTATGGTGTTTTGCAAACAGCAACAATTTTGCTTAACTCTACTTTGGCAATTGTGTTGTTGTTGTGCTTTATTTGTAGCGAACAAGAAGAGTATCGCATAACAGTATCTACTACATTCTATAGAGCAAGTGCATTGATAGCAATTGCATGTTACATTAAGTTTCGACTAGTTTACAACTAGTATTTGCATTTAAGCAGTAGCCCAGTATAAGTTTTAAGCAAAGTCTAAATTTCAACGTTTGCATGGTTTTAAGACTTTAAAAATTTAGTTTTTATATGAAAACTAGCTGACCCCGCAAACGTTGTTTTGCCATGTATGGTGGACCACCCTTAACATTTAGGGGGATGAAAAATATATGTTGGCCGATTCTCAGACCTACTCGATATGCTCACAAAATTTCATGAGGATCGGTCGAGCCGTTTCGGAGGAGTTCAATCACTCACCCCGTGACACCAGAACTTTATATATGAATAACTTTATATATAAATAAATACATGACATGTTGATATAAAATAAACATGAGGCATGCAAGTAAAATTTTGTAACAACACACAAAATATTGTTATCCAATATATTAAAAATTTATGGTTTAAAATGTCAGTTTTTACAATTGTCACATTATTATCATATCTCACAACACCATAGAATAGATAGGAAAGGACACAAATATTGTGACAACATTTTTATGGGGGCAATAGGAAACATCATATTATTATGATATTTGTGGTTGCACAGATACATAAACAGAGACATATAGAATAACACCAGAAAATATGTAAGAGTTATTGCTTTATGCTTCAAAGAATTGCTGAGAGCTTAACTTAAAGGGGTTTTTAAGTGATTTTAAATTATATTTGTTCTTTTGCTTTTTTAAAATTCTTAATATGTCTAACAATTTTAAATATTTTGAATATTTTATACATTTTGAATATCTCTATCTTCTACATATATAAAAATGAAATGGTCCACGTATGTCATACCATCACTTGAGAACGGCTGGAGCGATTTGGCTGATTTTTTTTTATTCTATTCGAAATTTTCCGTAGATTGTTTGTGTTGAAAAAAATCAAATCCAGGTGGCGCTAGGGTGGATTTATATCGAAAATTTGAATGCATGTACCAATTCAACTGAAATTTAGAATGGATATTCGTTTGATCATGAGAAAACATTTTATGTACAAATGGACCCGGTAGGTGGCGCTGGGGTAGGTTTACAATCAACATTTTAAAGAATGGGCCAATTTAACTGAAATTCAGAATCTATGTTTGTTTGATCATTAGAAAAAATCGTATCTACAAATGGACCCGGTAGATGGCGCTAGGGTGGAGTTATGGCGAAAATTTGAATGCATGTACCAATCTAACTGAAATTTAGTGTTTATGTTTGTGGAACATTGAGAAAAAAATTTTTGTATAAATTGACAAGGTAGGTGTCGCTAGGGTGGAATAATAATAAAAATTTTTACGAATTAAACAATTTGACTGAACTTTTGAATGTATATTTGTTTTATTATGAGAATTTTTTCTGTATATATGGACCCGCAGTTGATTTGGCTGTGGTTGAATTATTTCGAAAATTTATATCGATTGTCCGATTTTACTCAAACTTAAAATATACGATTTTTTTGGCATGAGAAAATTTTGAATCTATGTTTGAAACCAGTTGCCGGTGTTTAGCTTATGACACACTTAATTTTTGGCATGTCATTTAGTCACTTTTTTTAACATCATAGTTATTCAGAAGTCTATATATATATAAAAGATGTACATTTTGATGTCACCACTAATTGTGAAAACGGTTGACCCCATTTGTCCCAAAATTTCATTGAAAGTTAGGGATGGGTTGTAGAGGGTCACCCAGACCGCAAAACGGCTTTAGGTAGAATGGCGAATATTTATGTTGGTGCACTTCCTATAGAATTAGAGAGCTTCACAAAGTGGTTTTTCGCATTTCGAATTTAGGGGACAAACACGAAAATGGGAACAACTGTTGCTCTCACCCAGACCAAACGGTTAATAGGGTTGTTGATCCAAATGAAGGGATTTTTGGAATCTGGAACTACTTGGAATAAAAAGGGGCAAGGTACTATCATGGCTCAGACCAAACACCTCAGACCAAACACCTAAAGTATCAATCATCCAGTACACCAGTACAAAAAGTTATATGTCAGCCAATCGACTTAAAAATGTGGTTTTAGAATATATGCCTATCAATAAGTAAGTTTTTACCATATCCTGGACGACACTGCTGAAACATTTTAGCAATTCTTACAAATGTAATTTCTTAGATTTATATGAAGTACTGAATATGTCCGGGAATACCTCGCCCTTTTAATTTAAATATTTCAGAGACCAAGTAATAAACCAATCGTTATTAGATTTCAACTGCACTCAAAATCTTTTAAAATATTTTGGGGCAGGACGAAGTCTGCCGGGCCAGCTAGTTTTTAATATTTTTAATATTTTTAATATTTTTAATATTTTTAATATTTTTAATATTTTTAATATTTTTAATATTTTTAATATTTTTAATATTTTTAATATCATAATTTTTAATATTTTTAATGTTTTTAATATTTTTAATATTTTTAATATTTGTAACATATTTAATTATTTGAATATTATTAATATTTTTGCTGTTTTTAATGTCTTTTGCTATACCCTTCTAGTATTCCCTTGGTATTCTATGTAAGATGTATACCTACTTGCGCTTCTCTCGTCCATAAATCCTTCATTCTCATGGCTTATGTCCTACTGAAAGCACTATTAAAATGATATTAAATAGGCGCCAGTTCGTCGTCTGACTCTGGCGTATAATGGCAATGGCAATAGCACAAATGCTTTTAAGGCAATAAACTATTTGATGAAATACTTTGGACGAACAACTGGATGTGTGTCAATAATTTCTATATTACACTATGGTAATAAAATTCTTTGAAGGGGAAAAAGATAATGTGATTGTTGAAAAGTGGGCAGTAGGGATATTTGTGTAGTGTTTGTTAAAGTTGGGTGATGCAAGTTCTTCAGTGTGTCGATTTGACACACGAAGGGGAAATGGAACAGACTCATCTCGTAGGACTGTTAGCCAGTCATCGGTCTAAACGAAAACTAAGATTTTTGAAAAATCACTTTAAAATTATGACATTGTATTGCAAATTATAGAGGGTACATTTTGTTGTGTTCTTTTCGAAGACTTGTTTTAATTTTTGTTTTATGAACTTGAGCAACTATGGGTACCACTACATTGAAAGCCTCGCATGTGTTTGTTCTTCACTGTTTTATTTGTTTTTTTTTGTTGTAACTTCTTTGTATCGATATGAATTCGTTTGCTCTTGAAGCTCCGAGAGTATCGCTTACGTATGAGTTATATTAAACACTGTATTGTATTAAGTATACGCTCTTGAGAAACGTTTGGCATATATGGGATCTGTATAAAAATATGATTTTATTTAAAAAATAAACGCATTGAGTACAAATTGCTGAAGTTCTTGTAATTGAGTCTTCATAAATTGTTTCTAATTTTCAACCGCAGTTAATAACTAACATGAAGTGTTAACATTTTTGTGAAAATATTAGAAGCATCCAACATAGAGCTGCCACTCTTTTGTCTGCAACAACACAATTTTAATAACTTAAGTTCATTAAAACGTTATCAGTAAGCGGCCGCCCAAAGAAAGTTATCAACCCATGAGTTGGGTGTACCAATTAAGTTAACCCCAAATTTGTGCCAAGAATAAATTAACATTTTGGGGACGTCTAATAAAGACAATTTCCAGTAGCTACAAAAAAAAAAACACATCACAACAAAATGAAAAAAAATACTATAAACCCCAGGAAAATGCGCCAACTTATTTAATTGCTTCTCTGCTGATTTTTCTTTAGTTCATCTTTCTGATTTTATGTAATTTTTCAACGTACCACAACCATAAATTCTTCGCTGCTGGTTTACAATGTGTTCTGGTTGGTTTTTTCTTGCTTTGTGACCCCTTAAAGTAGCGGTCATTTTTGAGATTTATTTTTTCCTGCCACAGACCTTTTTTCTGTCCTCTGTACAGCAGCCTTATATAGTCGTTTGTATGTCATTAAGTTGTTTGAGGATTTGTAACATCTACATTTGTATGTAGTTGCCACTCTTGTTGGTGGTCTTGCACAGAAATGTTGTAGCTCTTGTAATTGCTTGTAATTTGTCCGGCCAGCAATATATGTATGTATAGAAGAGTGAGCGCAGCAAACACTTACACACACACACTTACACAGATGTACTTTGAGTTCAAGGAAAACAATTGTTAAACATGTTTGCGAACATGTTTGCGGAGAACATGATGAGTTTTTCTCTAGAGAGCAACGTGCCAAGAATTTAGGCATTTTGGGAGAAATTATATTTTAAATATTTAACATTGTGTAATATAATAGAATTTTTGCGTTAATGACATTTAAATTTAAGACAATAAAATTCGAATTTTAAAATTTTATACTTTCAAATTTGCCAACCTTAAACTGGCTACATGTAAATTTGTCAAATTCCTTTCGAAATTTTAAAATTTTCGTAATTGTTGAACTCACGTTTACCACGTAAACTTATAAAAAACTTGTTAGGTAACATTATTGCTAGATAACTCTTGCATAGTAAACATTTATCTCGAGTTTGGCTGGTTTTTTTGTGTTGGCAAATGCTTAGACTAACACGAAACCCCTTCACATCCTGTGACTTGGCTTGGCTCATATTTATTCATTTTCTTGTATGCAGATGTTCAAAATGTTTTCTTTGTTATCCACACACACACTCACACACACACACAGTTTCCAAGGGTTTAAAGTAGTTTTACTCTTGAAGTTGCACAAACTTTATCCATACTCCAAAATATGTCTGCTGCTCTTGGCCTTCGTATGATGCTTGCCTAAGGTTTTACTTGGAAACAAACGAAATGCTTTTCATGTTGCCTAAACTTTGTTTAAACGTCTCACTAAGAGTAACATTATTGTGATCTTTAAATAAAGTTTAGTTTTTTTTTTGTGTATAGTTTGGGTTAAAACTTTTCTATGGCTTGCTGCATATGCAGAGTAATGTTAGGCTGGCATATGAGTGGGGAGGGGGTAAAAGACAATGCCATATAGAAGTTTAAATTTCTATTGCAGGAAACTGCATCTTGTTTAAATGATATGGTTTATACGGCAATGATGGAACTGAAGTAAATTTTAATTATGAAAAGTTTGCGGAGGTCGTAGAAAAACAATTTTGCTAGTTGGTGTTGTAAATGTGTGTATGTGTGGTGCTATGGAAACTTGTACTGCGAGGGTTGAGAGAATAAATCAGTTGTGATGATAGCAGAAGGGTGTTTTGTTATTATATTTTCTAATTTGAGTATCTTGATTGTTATTCACCTGGGAATAACCAGAATCTCTCTTTGGAGGTCGCCAAGCAACTCCCAACATCCGAGAGATCACGTATTCCCCGGGCAATGTCATTAAACACCCGCTCAGTGGTAGTAAATGTGAGAAGGCACAATGTTGAGTAACCTAAACGGCATGCTACCACCGATGCGTTTTAGGAAGTAAGTAACAGATGTTACTGAAGCTCAACACAACGACTCCCTTAGTGGTTTTGGCAGCCCCAAGAAACTAAGGTCGGGCGCGGTGGCTTAATATCCCACTCTTCTTAAACAAAACCAATAATTATGAAAACACGAAGAAAATAAAAAACAAGAACCCCCGCCAAATGTTGACGACCCCCACAAACGTTATAAGGACCATGATTTACGTATATGCACTTGGAATGTTCGAACTGGCGGATGTCCTAGCTGCCATGCAGAAAGACACGAATTTGACATTAGGTCTTGCTGTTTTACCAAATATCCACTTGTCGGACGGAACACAAAGATGAGGACATTAAAGTTGCATTCTATGAGCGCCTGTAGCAAATTGGCCCTGGCCACGACATTTAAATTGTTCTTGGATATTTTAATGCTAAAATAGGAAGGGAAGATGCTCTTGGTTTAACAGTCGGAAAATTCAGCCTGGAAAAGAGATAGAAGCGTTAAAAAAACAATTCCGGTGTGTTCTCTCCTTCATATTTACAAGTAGTGAGATTACGTAGAGACACTATGTTCCTGTGCCCTTAAGCCAGTTCAAACCATCTGTGAACTTCACCAGATGCTCTATGTTATATGACGACAATTCGGTGAGACTATCAAAGAACCATTTCCCGAGTAATTGCTTCCTTCTTCTATGAAGTGCTGGGCAATGGCATAACAAATGCTCAATGGTCTCAATTTCTTCCCCATCGTCGCAAAGGCTGCAATAACCCTGTTGTGTCGTCTCTTAGTTGGATGTAAATGCTCTGACGTCACAGTGTCCCGTAATTATTTCAATTAGTCTTCTAACGGACTTCCTATCTAATTTCAATAATGATCTGGTTCGTCTTCCATTCAGTCTTGGCCAAATATCGCGTGATAACACACAGTCGGGTGGTGTTCCCAGGATGCATTTGCCAGCCGTTCGATGTGACTGGTCACAGTTCCTAATATATGACTCATTGGTAGTCGCACTGATCCATCCGAATGGCCGGGTCCCAGCGCTGAGCCTTTCCGCGCTAGTTCATCCGCTATTTCGCTTCCTAAAATGTCACTGTGTTTGGGGACCCAGTAGAGTCAAACACTATTCTCCGGCAGTTTTGAGAGCGCCGTCCTACATCTGTGCACTAATCTCGACATTATGACCAACTATGGGCAGGGAGCTCTCTCGGAGCTTCAAGAGCAAACGTATTCGTATCGATACGAAAAAGTTACAACAAATAAAACATTGAAGCACAAAAACACATGCACAGCTTTCAATGTAGTGGTGTTCATAGCTGTTTATGACCTTAGATACCAAAGCCTTTAAGGCCGCTTGACTCTCCACATAGATTGTAACGATCTCCTTCAAATTCCTTGGCAGTATTTCCTCCAAAGATTTCAAAATAGCGAAGAACTCCGCCTAGAATACACTGCAATCGTCATCCAATCCGAAGTGTTGCCTGTAATTGAGATCGTCACTAAAGATACACGATCCTGTTCCAAATTCCATTTTAGAGCCATCAGTGAAGATGAACAGCCCCCTGAAGGGCAAGAAAGTTTTCCAATCTTCTCTATCAGGGATCACTGTTTCCGGGAATGATGTAAAATCCAACAAAGGAACCAGATATGAGGGCCTTTGTGGAGTCCTCTGTTGCATCCATGTCTGCTGAGGAATCCGAGTGTTCTATGTCCTGTGCTTAAGAAAGGCGATCCAATTGTGTGTACTTATTATCGCGAGATCAGCCTTTTACCTGTCGCATACAAAGTCGTGTCTAGTGTGCTAGGTAAAAGACTAAAGCCCAGTTTAGCGAAACTGATTGGACCTTATCAGTGTGGCTTTAGATCACGACTTTGTGGGATGACACTGACTGATACGAAATCTTCTGTGAAATTGGCCACAAATCTAACAGAGCCATTTTCTACCAAAAGAGGCTGCAGACAAAGCGATAGTCGGTCATGCGATCTCTTTAACATCATAATGGAGATGGTCATGCGGAAGGCTGCAGTAAACACGACTGGCCCCAATCTTTAACAAAAGTCACATATTGCTTACCTATGCCGATGATATATGTAGATATCATTGGCCTATGATTGCGGTATGTTACTGCAGCCTTTTCAAGCATTGAGAAGAAATCGACAGAAGTGAGTCTAGTAATTAATGAGGTCAAAACCAAGTTATTTGTTTCAACGACCAAAGAGTTTACTTGTTTGGGATGCTGCGTGAAATTTGACAGCTATAACTTTGAAGGGGTAGATGATTTTATCTACCTTGGCTACGCCATAAACAAAAATAATAATGTCAGCCTGAAAATCAAGAGACGTGCATTGTTCACAAACCGCTGAGCTGAGCAAGCGTTGTAATGATAGAGCCCTCTTGAGACGAACGAAGATCGAACTCTACCAGACACTGATCCTACCTGTCTGGCTCCACAGCGCAGAATCCTGATTAATAACGCAGGCGGATCAATCTAATCTGGGCGTTTTTGAGAGAAATATACTTCGCAAAATATTTGGACCCATTATCGTTAATGGCGAGTATCGTCGTCGAATGAATCATGAGCTGTACAACAACATCGACGTAGTCAAGCGCGTTCAAATAGAGCGAATGCGCTGGCTTGGACACATTGTACGGATTGACGAAAACGCTCCGGCTCGAAAAGTCTTCGACAATAAGCTCTATGAGTGGCACAGGAGGGGGTGACCAAAACTTCGTTGGATGGACCAGGCTAAAGAGCTGTTATATAAGCTTGGTGTGATGAACTATCTACGGAGCTCCAAAGACCGAAGCGCTTGGTATACTTTTCTACGTGCGGCTACTAATAGATAAATTTCTGTTATTGCTGCCAATAAAGAAGAAGAACAAGAAGTAAATACAGTTAACGGGTGGTAATGGAGATTTGAGATACTAAGCAATGGACTGAATGGCTTCAACATGGCGTAATCCAGATCATATCTTAGTTCCTAACTTATCTCACGTTTTCACTGAGCTTCGAGTGTAGCTTAGGTGCAACCTGGATATATCTATCTCCAACATCGGTTAGACTTAGTGAACTAATATGTGCTGCGGTTTAACCTAGAACGGAAAATGGTTTAGTGGCTTTGGACTTGTAATTTACCTTCAAATGTTATATTACAAAGGAATAGAAAACGGCCACCTCTAAAAGCTGACGAATACAGGACCACGAATTACGAATATGCACTTGGAATGTTCGAACTCTCTTCAGACCAGTTGCAATGATCAAACTGGCGGAGGCTGAAGTGCAGAATATGGGTCGGGAGCCCGATTAAAAAAAAAATATGCCATTGTCTTCGTCTTGCTCCCTAAACTGTATTCTGCACTTTTGCCCTGGCGGACATATTGAAGAAGTATGGTTGCGATAAAACTTCTATCCAGGGAATGAGATAGAAAGGACATGGCATTACAAAGAGAACTGATGGTTATGCTCTCTATTACAGCTCCATGACCGTAGGCATGAGTTTCAGTAAGGATGTGTGGTGAATAAACGAATAGAACACCTAGGTTTACACCGATAGACAAACGGCTTGCCACGATATGCATCTAAGCAAGATTTTTTAACATCAGTCTTATTTGTGCCTATTCCCCAATGGAATGAGAAAGGCGAGCTGGTTAAAGAAATATTTCAAAAGCGCATAGAGAAAACATTTGTTGCTGCCCCAACCATGACATTAAGATAATTCTAGGCGACTTTAATACAATGGTAGAAAGAAAATGGAACTTAAACCTAACTATCGCAAAATGCAGCCTGCATAAGGGACCAGGCGACAACAGCTTGAGGCTAACATCGTTTGCTTAGGCCCACAATTGGTAGTTAGGAGCACTATGTTCAGCCACCTTAATCACCACAAGGCCACTCGAAACTACCCGAATTAAGTGACGAGAGATCAAATTGATCACGTCATTGTCGACGGCAGATCACTAACACAGTACAAAATTTTTCAGCCCATTGATTTGGGACTCAATTCTGAGAACTGCACGTGAAAGAAGCCCCAAAAAGAAGAAGTTAGGCATCATTCGTTTTGTCAAGTTACATGCCATAATAATTTAATATCAATTTGAAGTAAGTAAGTATCGTATGGGGTAATTTGTCACATTTTAGGCTCTTTTGTTTGACATAACTCGAGAACCACTAGTCCGATTTAGCTAGAACAAATTTAAAAACATTAAGAATTACAGTTCCTATAAACTGTTCATATACCGTTTCACTACATAAGTAACAGTTTCACTTTTCCATTCATCGAATGATTTTGAACTTGGTTTATTTTGTAACAGTTACAATAAAACTGTTGTACTCCGTGGCGTATGATTTACGTGGAATATTACTTACATAAGCCACCATAGTATTTCTGTTATGTCAAATAAAAGAGCCTAAAGCGTGACAAATTCCCCTATACGATACTTACTTACTTCAAATCGATATTAAATTATTATGGCATGTTACTTGACACAACGAATAATGCAGAACTTATTCTTTTTGGGGCTACTTTCTCGTGCAGTTCTCATAATTGAGTCCCAAAATCATGTGTTGTACTGTGTAATATTGAAGAAAAAAGACTTCCAGTTAAAGTTTAGATTGTTTTTGATGGTCATAATTCATTTAAGATAGCATCAAAGCTTCGCTTCGCTTTGTCGTAATTTCCCAAGAAATATTAAATACATTTTTTTTATTGTTTTTGGTGTAGACATATAAAAAACAGCCAAATAATTGAACTATATTCTTTTATTTCATCTAAGTAATTCAAAAAAGTGCATTAACAAGTATAAATATTAATTATATAATCTACAGGTAATTGTGTATTTAGTTGCTACAAATGTAAATTCTTAAAAAAATATATATCTCCGTGCAAATGTATTTCAAATATTTCCTCCTAGCCATAGACCCTCTTTAGCAAAGTGTAATAGCTATAAGTAGCATTTAGTAAAGATTGCAGCTTCATCAAGTTCATAGGATAAACGTTGCCGATTAAAATCTGAAAATTAAGAAAATAAGTGAGAGACAAATTTTGAAGTTCATATGATTTTGGAGATTTACTTACAGCACTCGATTGTTGAGCTCGAAGAATTAATAATTTCAAAGCCTGCTGCGTAGCCACATCACAGTCGAACCAATTGATGTCATAAGCCGCAGCGGCCACTTCCAAACTTTCGTCATATAACTCATTGGCAAAAAAGTACATCAGAAAACTTTGAGTAAATATCATCAGCAGGAATACCATTATAATGGCGCGATGAATTAAGGTCTTTGACTAGAAGAATGAGAAGACATTAATCAATGGTGCCATACGCTGTGAATTACATAGGACTCACAATTATCATTGAGAATAGCAAAGCACATAACATAGTGCCAAATACCAGATACTCCACCAAAAACAGATACGATGTCAAGCTATTGATGGTATCAACAAATCTGTAATAGGGGAGAGTTCAAGATAGGTTTGTTTTTTTTTAACTTGCTACCTTACTTTATCATTTTCAATTGATATTTGATGCACCATATGACCTCTGCCTGCACCAGAGCGCTGGGAAGTTTTTTCGAATTTTTCAATTTATGCTGCATCACCTGACACATCAACATGGCAAAGAGTATGAATGTCACCACCAGAATGGTGAATGGTATAAACATGAAAAGTCCATTTGGAAACAGACAGATGTGACAAATGTATGTGAACTCATACCAGGGACTCTGGTAGACATCCAAGAAGGGAATGTAAACGCTGAAAATCAATACTAAAAGACAAAAAAACTTAATAAAGTTTGCAGAAAATAGTCTGACTAGTGAAAGTTTAAAATATATAGAACTATAAAAATATATTAAAATCTAAAAATATAAAAATATAAAAGTATAAAAATATAAAAATATAAATAAAAATATAAAAATATAAAAATATTAAAATATAAAAATATAAAAATATAAAAATATAAAAATATAAAAATATAAAAATATAAAAATATAAAAATATAAAAATATAAAAATATAAAAATATAAAAATATAAAAATATAAAAATATAAAAATATAAAAATATAAAAATATAAAAATATAAAAATATAAAAATATAAAAATATAAAAATATAAAAATATAAAAATATAAAAATATAAAAATATAAGAGGACTTAATGCGAACCCTGACAAAACAGAACTAGTACTTTTCAGTCGGAAACAGAAATCGCCCGCTACATCCAACATCTATCTGGGTAACAAACAACTCAACTTCTCCGATACGGCGAACTACCTTGGCCTTATATTAGACAGGAAGCTTAATTGGAGACAGAACATTGAAAGCAGATCCAACAAGGCACTCATAGCTTTATATACGTGCCGTAAAGCTATCGGGAAAACCTGGGGATTTAAACCCAAGGTAACACTTTGGATTTACAATGCTATAGTGAAGCCAATACTACAATATTGCTCTATAGTTTGGTGGAATGCGCTCGAAAAGAAGAGCAAATTTAGACAATTGGATCGTGTTTAACGGCCCTTATGTCTCCTGATAACCGGATGTATGAGATCGACCCCCCAAGGCTCTCTACACGATACTCAATCTACTACCACCTGATCTGAGCTGCAAATGCTACGCTCTCAAATCGGCTATTCGACTAAACGAGATTGAACATTGGGATCCTTCCATCGGACATTCAAAGATCCTGAACCATATCAACATCTCACTTGAAACTGACTACGTGCTCAATACACGGAAATCAAACATTCTCTATGAAATTAGAACGCCCTCCAGAAAGGAGTAGGCAGAGAACTAGAGCGCAATGTATGGACCAACAAACATCTTTACCGATGGGTCCAAACTGGATGACAAGGTCGGCTATGGTATCTACTCCGCGGATCTAGGCCTAAGTATAAGATCGAGAATTCCAGACTTCTGCAGCGTTTTCCAAGCGGAAATACTTGCTATTAAACGAGCCGCGGTCGTGATCAACGTGAGGAAGATATCACAGGAGGATATTCTCCTGTTCACGGATTAAAGTTCTGTGACATCAAATCGAAAGTGGTCAGTGCCTGTCGGAAATCTCTTAACGAGATACCCAGGAATAACAGAGTTCTGGTTACGTGGATACCCGGACACAGCGGAATCGAGAGCAACTGCATAGCGGACGAAGAGGCCAAACAGGGCTCATCCCTGCAAGAAAACGACGTTGAACACGTAGCACGTCGCCCTATATCCACCTGTAAAAGTACCATTGGAAATCTAACGTTTAGACTTGGCAAGAATACAACGCCAAACGTACATCGTACCTGGTAAGTCTAGAGAGGGACCAGATAAGAAAAATTATTACCTTCCTGACAGGACATGGAACCATAGGCAGACATGCGAGCAGAATGGGATTCGCAACAAAAAGCGAATGCAACTACTGCGGGAATAGCAGCAGTGAACATCCACCGAACACATTATATGTGATTGCCCAGCGCTATGCAGAAAGAGACTGGAAACCCTGGGGAAATCCTTCTTAAATGGTGTAGAGGAACTTGCATCGTTGGACATCGGAAGGATTAACAACTCTTGTAAAATTATTAACTGGACGGATTGGATCGAAACTCCGGATTCCCAATCGACAACTGACAACGCAATCAGGCACTTTGTTTTATTCTAGTCCACTAAGTCCACTTCAGCCCTGGTCAATTTATTTAAAAAATTGTTCTCATGGTCAAACAAACATGCATTCTATATTTTACTTAAATTGGTCCATTCGGTAAAACTTTCTGTATGAATCCGCCCTAGCGCCTCCTGCCGGGTTCGTTTGTACATAAAATTGTTGGTCTTGATCAAACAAATATATATATTTTAAATTTCAAATAAATTGGTTCATTCATTCAAAATAACGATATACAGCAAACATACATTCTGAATTTTAGTTAAATTGGTCCATCCATTCAAATTTTCGATATAAATCAACCCCATCTCCACCTATCGGTATGAAAATACAATGGTACCTATTCTCATACCAACTTTACCTATAAAAGTTCATAAAGATTGTTAAAGCTCTTTCGTAGTATTGCTGCGACAAACAGCGTGACACGAGATTTTTATATTTTAGAGATTAAATAGAAATATAAAATTACAAAAACATAAAAAGTATCGAAATATCAAAAACTATAATAAAAATACAAATATAATGCGTACCCCTTTCCTTGGCAAACAGCGGGTACATGGCCAGTCCCAAACCCACCATATTACCCAATATCAAATTGACTTTTGTTAAACTTTGTGTCTTCTGTGCCAACTTATCCAACATGTCATTTATTCGAACATCTTTCATATCGATCATTTCCACATATAGGGCTTTAAAATATTCCAGAAATCGCTCATACTCCAAACGTTTCAAACATACATGGATGCCCCTTAAATTGGAGTTAAAAATTAACATGGACACAAATCCATTGCGTATTTTAGCATCTGCTGTCTCTGGACTATAGTACAAATGCAGAATTTGTGTGACATTAAGAAACATAAAGGGAACAATGAGCAGATAACGGTGCCATAAGGGTTTCCCCAGAAGGAACGAGCAAAATTTCATGATTTTCATGTTGGTCGCCACCAGGGGAACATCTTCGATGCTGTTGATGGATTTCACATGAGTTATTTTGTGTTGTGTCCTCAACACTTTGCGGGACATCATGGGCTTTTTAAGTATATTCGGTTAAGAAAACAATAATAGATTTTTCGTATTCACTTATTCAATATTCTCCTAGATTTCGTCGAAAGTTTACACTTGTTCTGGATGCACTTTTATGATTTTATTGTTAGTTTGTATTTTCGCGTTGTTCTCTTAATGTTGCTAACGCAATTATTGAATATTAAATTTTTATTTATTATCACTTGTACTTCGCTGTCAGCACAACTGTAACTATTGTCGAATGTGAGAAAGATATCCATTTTATAACTATAAACCAAACCTACATACACAGTTGAAGAAAGTTCTCTTAAGATAAAATTATAGTTTAAAATTGATTTGCAGGTGGCAAAGAAACCTGCAATCATAGTTGTTTGATATTTACTACAGTTGCTAATATTTAGTTACCACTAACATTTGAATAATAATTATTGAAAATAACCATGCATCCTTGAGAATATCTAAAGACATTGTGCAACGTTATGCATAAGTGTTACCTCCAATATTTGGTCACCTATTGACTTGTTTCAAATATCGCGCGCATTGTGGAGGCTTGTGACTAGTAAGGTGTGTTATATATCTTGTTGCCTAGGTACTTTCATATTGCCAATGTGTAAATTTTTATAAGGCATAGAAATTATATAAATGTTTAAATTACATGTCACCTTAACTTGTAATAATAGCTTAAGCAGCCGATAAAGCTGTGATTTATATAAAACAAAACACATGTTGACCTCAAATTATCCAATGGTGCTATCCTTTAGGTATTTACTTTGAAACACAAATATTATGGGTTCGAAGGATATCATTTTCTTATAATTTTTTGTTAAGATGATTATTGGTGGTAACTTTATGTCTTGCATTCAAATTCGTAATGAATGGATATGTGAAACCAGTACAGTAATTTTTGTCAGATAACACTATGACACAATTTGATGGTCATTGTCTCGGGGGTGAACCAAACCAATTTCAAACGATAGCATTTGACCTCAGTAACAAAACCCTAAACTCCATTTTGCTCCACTACCTCACAATATTGGTTTACAGTGGTTTAAAGTTTGATTTATTTGGCCAAATGAAAAATAAAAGAAAATGAAAAATCATGTGTAAAAATAGATTTGGGATAGTTCATGTCTTCGGAGGCCTACATTAAAATTTTTCGAGGAATATTTCCTCGAAACATTTTAACCCTCTATCTGGCACCCATTTTGAACATTTTGAGAAATTTGACTTTTAAGCTGTTTTTCAAAATGTATCCTAAGGGTAGGAGCTGGAGGGTTCAAATGTTCTGATGAAATGTTCCTCTGAAAATGTTAATGTTTGTCTCCGCAGACGTGAACTATACCAAACCTAATTTTACACAAGATTTTTCATTTTCTTTTATTTGACTTTTGATTAAAAAAATCCAACTTTAACCCACTGTTTACAAAAATTGTGACGTAGTGGAACAAAATGGAGTTTAGGGTTTTGTTACTGAAGTCAAATGCTATCGTTTGATATTGGTTTGGTTCACTACCGAAAAAGTGCTTTGCACTGTTTGCTCAAAAATAGAATTTTTAACATTTCATTTTGATTTTATTTTGGAACCTTTGACTCGTAGAGGTTATTTGTCTTCGGTGACTCTTAGTGAAATTTTTCGGATAATATTTCTATCGAAGATTCTAATCCTTAACCTCCGTCCAAAGTTCACTTTTAAAAAGTTTTTTAAAATTGGGCCAAAAATGTCCCATACGGGTGGCAGCTAGAGGGTTAAAATGTTTCGAGAAAATATTCTCCTGATTGTTTTAATATAGGTCTCCGAAGACATGAAATACCCCAAACGTATTTTTACAGATGAGTTTTCATATTCATTGATTCGACATTTGACCAAAAAAATCAAACTTTAAACCACTGTAAAAAAAAATTGTGACGTAGTGGAGCAAAATGGAGTTTAGGGTTTTGTTACTGAGGTCAAATGCTATCGTTTGATATTGGTTTGGTTCACCCCCGAAAAAGGGTGTTGCACTGTGTAATAAATCCATATTTTTTACAACTTTGTCCAAATTTTTGAAAATTATTATATAGAAAAAAAAATATTAAGTCAAAATCGGTAAATTTGTGTAATTAGTGCTATTCTAATGTGACGAAATCACGCCAATCAGCGGCGACGGAACAGTGTTTTCACCACGGAGCCAAAATGAGATCAGCACTGCAATTGCACAGCATAAAAACAATAAAGCTGAGGGTAACGATGGACCATCGGCAGTGCTATTTAAGGCCGGCGGCGATGAGCTGGTAATGTGCATACACCAGCTCTTTAAACGATTTGGCTAAAGGAATGCATATCCGATGGTTGGACTCTGCGTGTTACATGTCCTTCGCTTAAGATTGGCGACAGAAGGGTGTGCTTCAACTATCGCGGGCTCTGCCTTTTACCCATCACTGTCGAGTGTGTTATGTGAAAGTCTAAAGCCCATCTTAGTGAACCTGACTGGACTATATCAGAGTGGCTTTACACCTGATATGTCCACAACCGACCAAATAGGAACCGACAACACCATAAATCCGGGAGAAGACCCCATAAATGCACATCGACACTTACTATCTGTGTATCGATTAAAATTCTTTCGACTGTCCGATACGATAGAAATTATTAGATGCTATGGCTGAGTTTGGTTTCCTTGCGAAGTTGAAGGAAACAATAAAGCTTTAGGTGTCGATTAACTCCCGGCAGATCTGCGCAGCTAATAGGTATGGGCGTGGAAAATATTTTTTAAAGCTACGGAAATAAAATCTGATACACGGATAGTACTCGGCACAACGAATATAAATATGTGGATGAAATTTTAATTTTGAACTTGTACTTTTTTATAGCTAGAAAGATAAAATTTTATGTAAACTGAATTTTAATTTTAGATCAGTGAGCGGAAGAGCTTTTCAAACCGTATGTTATTCCTAGAGAAATAACATTTGATATCCATATAGTACTCGGCAACACGTATATGAATATATAGACGAATTTTTATTTTTATATCAGTGAGGAGCTGTGGCAAAACTGTATTTTAGTCCTAGAGAGATAAAACTTGACACCCAGGTATTACTCGGCAAAACTCATCAATTGAAATTCAAAATTCTTTAATTAAAATTTAAAAGTCGTCAATTAAAATTCTAAACTCATCAATTGAATTTCAAAACGTATCATTTGGAATGAAAAAGAATTGAATCATAAATCGCAGGTTAACTTCGACCGCCAAATATACTACACCTAAGTATCGAATGGATAGACTATTGAAAAATTATTTAAAACAACAAAAAGCTTAATTTTTTAATTAAGGTGAAAATTTTAGTTATTCCAGAAAACAAATTACGTCTTGAAAGACATCTTTAAAAATAGCATTTATAGCTTTACTAGTGTGCACGGCAATGCTTCGCTATTGCATATTATTTTAAAAAAATGGGCGTGGTCGAAAAAAGTTCTCTTTAAGTCATGCCATAGTCCCAGTAAAATGCTGTCAAAGATCGGTCCAGAGGTTTGGTCTTTTATAAGGTACAAACAAACAAATAAACAAACACACATTCCATTTCATATATATAGATTTGAACTTAAACATATTATTTTGATGTAGTAATTTATATTAATTCAAACACCATAAATTATTTGGAATTATCTTATATTTTTGTTAAAATAACTAACATTTTTGTTCAGACTCTTCATTAAATTCAGTAAAAAATTTTGATCAATAACTTCATAAATAAGAAATATATGGAAATTATAGTTGACCAAGCTAAGGATTCAATAACAATTGGCGATTGTTGCCGTGCTTTTCAAGATTCCAGAACTTGTCTTTTATGATTAAAACTACCAAAACATTTTTCTAATTTCGATTGATGAGTTTTGAAATTCGATTGATGAGTTTTGAATTTAAATTGACGACTTTTGAATTTCAATTGACGAATTTTGAATTTCAATTGACGAGTTTCGAATTTCAATTGATGAATTTTGAATTTCAATTGATGTTTATTCTATTTTAATTGACGAGATTTGAATTTCAATTGATATTTTTTGAATATCATATGGAGACATTGAATTTCAACTGATGTTTTTTGAATTTCAAATGGAATTTTTGAATTTTAAATGGAATGTTTGAATTTCAAATAGATTGTTTGAATTCAATTGATTTTCTTTGAATTTCAATTGAAAATGTTGTAGAAAATTTTATGTTTTACTGAGGGTGGGGTTATATATAAGTCGGGTATCATCACCAAAACTTTATTACTGGTTTTTTGTTTCATCAGTTGAAGGTCCGAAGGTTTCAAATCAGAAGAACGAAGTGACATAATCACAAGTCAATTTCTTGAGATAATTCGGTCACCAAACGTTTGGTTCAACAAAGTATGTCGTGTTAAGCCGTCTTGTTGGAACCCTATATCATTCAAAAGATTTGCAATGGCAAGAGAAATACAAAATTCACGGTTATTTCATACTTACTTACTTACCTTAAGTTACTTTGGAAGTTGCCACGCCTACTTTTCGGATAGATCCCATAGCTCGACACATAACGCACAAAGTTCTAAGACTCCCACTAAGATAATGTTACCGATATCTGATATGAAATATTTATTATATACTAGCTGGCCCGGCAGACTTCGTCCTGCCCCCAAATTATTTTAAAAGATTTTGAGTGCAGTTGAAATCTAATAACGATTGGTTTATTGCTTGGCCTCTGAAATATTTAAATTAAAAGGGCGAGGTATTCCCGGACATATTCAGCACTTCGTATAAATCTATATAAATCTAAGAAATTACATTTGTAAGAATTGCTAAATTGTTTCAGCAGTTTCGTCCAGGATATGATAAAAACTTACTTATTGGTAGGCATATATTTTAAAACCACATTTTTAAGTCGATTGGCTGACATATAAGTTTTTGTATTGGTGTACTGGGTGATTGATACTTTTGGTGTTTGGTCTGAGGTGTTTGGTCTGAGCCATGATAGTACCTTGCCCCTTTTTATTCCAAGGAGTTCCAGTTTCCAAAAATCCCTTCATTTGGATCAACAACCCTATTAACCGTTTGGTCTGAGTGAGAGCAACAGTTGTTCCCATTTTTGTGTTTGTCCCCTAAATTCGAAATGCGAAAAACCACTTTGTGAAGCTCTCTAATTCTATAGGAAGTGCACCAACATAAATATTCGCCATTCTACCTAAAGCCGTTTTGCGGTCTGGGTGACCATCTACAACCCATCCCTAACTTTCCGTATTCACAATTAGTGGTGACATCAAAATGTACATCTTTTTTATATATATAGACTTCTGAATAACTATGATGTTAAAAAAAGTGACTAAATGACATGCCAAAAATTAAGAGTGTCATAAGCTGAACACCGGCAACTGGTTTCAAACATACATTCAAAATTTTCTCATGCCAAAAAAATCGTATATTTTAAGTTTGAGTAAAATCGGACAGTCGATATAAATTTTCGAAATAATTCAACCCCAGCCAAATCAACTGTAGGTCCATATATACAAAAAAATTCTCATAAAAAAACAAATATACATTCTAAATTTCAGTCCATTTGTTTAATTCGTTCAAATTTTCATTATAATTCCACCCTAGCGACACCTACCGCGTCAGTTTATACAAACAATTTTTCTCAATGTTCCACAAACATAAATTCAAAATTTTAGTTAAATTGGTACATGCATTCAAATTTTCGATATAAATCCACCCTAGCGCCATCTACCGGGTCCATTTGTACATACGATTTTTTCTAATGATCAAACAAACATAGATTCTGAATTTCAGTTAAATTGGCCCATTCGTTAAAATTTTGATTGTAAACCGACTCCAGCGCCACCTACCGGGTCTATTTGTACATAAAATGTTTTCTCATGATCAAACGAATATCTATTCTAAATTTCAGTTGAATTGGTACATGCATTCAAATTTTCGATATAAATCCACCCTAGCGCCACCTGGATTTGATTTTTTTCAACACAAACAATCTACGGAAAATTTCGAATCGAATAAAAAAAAAATCAGCCAAATCGCTCTAGCCGTTCTCAAGTGATGGTATGACATACGTGGACCATTTCATTTTTATATATATAGATAAAAATATAAAAATATAAAAATATAAAAATATATAAAAAATATAAAAATATACAATTATCCAAAAATATAAAAGTATCCAAAAAAATTATAAAATTAAAGCAAAAATTATATCCAAATATGTTTTTAACACTGTGAAAGTTATAAGTATGTTCCGCAGTAATTCTTACCCCTTTCCCAGGCAAACAGCGGGAACAGGGCCAGTCCCAAACACACCATATTAACCAATATCAAATTGGCTTTTGTTAAACTTTTCGTTTTCTGTGCCAACTTATACAACATGTCTTTTATTCGAGCATCTTTCATATCGATCATTTCCACATATAGGATTTTAAAATAGTCCAGGAAACGCTCGTACTCCAAACGTTTCAAACATACATGGATACCCCTTAAGTTAGAATTAAAAATTAACATAGACACAAAACCATTGCGTATTTTAGCATCTGCAGTTTCTGGACTATAGTATAAATGTAGAATTTGTGTGACATTTAGAATCATAAAGGGAGCAATGATTAGATAACGATGCCATAAGGGTTTCCCCAGAAGAAAAGAACAAAATTTCATGATTTTGATATTAATCGCCAGCAGGGGAATATCTTCTATGCTGTTAATGGATTTCACGTGGGTTATTTTGTTTTGTATCCTCAACACTTGGCGGGTCATCATGGGCTTTTTAAGTAATTTCGGATAAGAAAACAATAATAGTTTTTTATTGTCCAATTATTCTATATTCTTCTAGATTTCGCGGAAAGTTTGCACTTGTTGTGGATTATGCACTTTTATGATTTTGTTGTGAATCTTTATGAGTTTAATTTGTATTTCGCGTTGTTCTCTTCACATTTAATTGAATTTACAATTTTTATTTATTATCACTTGTAGCCCGCTGTCAGCCCAACTGTAACTATTAACGAGTGTGAGAAGGATATCCATTTTGTAACTATAGACCAAACTTACATACGCAGTTGAAGAAAGTACTCTTAAGATATAAATTGTAGTTTAAAATTGATTTGCAGGTGGCAACGAAACCTACAATCATAGTTGATTGGTATTTGCTACAGTCTCTAGTATTAAGTTGCCACTTACATTTGAATAATAATTATTGACAAATAACCATGCATCCATGTGAATATTTAAAGACGTTGTGCAACGTGATCCACAACACAGTACAACATATTTCAGCTCATTGATTTGGGACTCGATTTTGAGAACTGCACGTGAAAGTAGCCCCTTAAAGAAGAAGTTCTGCATCATTCGTCTTGTCAAGTTACATGCCATAATAATTCAATATCGATTTGAAGTTAGTAAGTATCGTTAAGGGGAATTTGTCACGTATTAGGCTGTTTCGATTGAAATAACTCGAGAACCGAGAACTGATTTAGCTGAAACAAATTTAAAAAAAATTAAAAATTACAATTCCTTTAATCTATTCATATAACGTTTCCCTACGTAAGCAACAGTTTCACTTTTCCATTCATCAAATGATTTTGAACAGGGTTTAGTTTGCAGCAGTAACAATAAAACAGTTGTTGTCCGTTGCGTATGATTTATGTCGAATATTACTTATGATAATCATACGCCACCATATAACAATATAACAAAAGAGCCTAAAACGTGACAAATTCCCCATAAACGATACTTACTAACTTCAAATCGATATTAACTTATTATGGCATGTAACTTGACAAAACGAATGATGCAAAACTTCTTCTTTTCGGGGCTACTTCCAAGTGCAGTTTTCAGAATTGTGTCCCAAAATCGTACGTATACTTAACGGACATGATTCAGGGTTACTCATACGTATCTTCACAATGTAAATATTTGAAAAGCAAACAAAAGATATAACAAAAGAGCATAAAATGTGACAAATTCCCCTATACGATACTTACTAATTTCAAATCGATATTAAATTATTATGGCATGTAATTTGACAAGACGAATGATGCAGAACTTCTTCTTTGTGGGGCTAAATTCACGTGCAGTTCTCAGAATTAAGTCCCAAAATCATATGTTGTACTGTGTTATTGACAAATAATCATGCATCCTTGTGAATACTTAAAGACATTGTGCAACGCTTGTTTCAAATATCGCACGTAATGTGGAGGCTTGTGACTAGTTAGGTGTGTTATATGTTCTGTTGCCTAGGTACTTTCATATCCCCAAGAGGTTAATTTTTATTAGCAATAGGGGTTACATCGCTTAGATGGTTTCAAAGTCTATAACGGAGATAGAGCGAAACAGTTTTTGAGTTTTATGTAAATAAATTGATTTATTTTTTCAATTTAATTGGCCGCCTAGTTTAAATTAAACTTTCGACGACTAGGGTTGTCTACTTTACCGTATTTTTGCATAACCCTAAGAAACCCCCTATTTATTTTTTTCTTTTAAGGACATTGCCACTTAACTCCGGTTTTGGATAAGTGCTCTTCCACGTTTTTCTACGTTACACCATTGATATTTACCAAAGTGGTGTTGGGCTTGTGTTGCAGCTGCCGCCGAATTTGTGCTTAAGGAAACAATTTACAGGTATTTGAAAACTAAATTGATAAGAACAGAAAAAAAACACACACCCAAATTCGTCTCTCAGCCACATGAGCTGTTGTATATTGCATCAGCATACACACACAGCTAAGCCAACGATTTCATTTAAATTCAGAGCACACGTTAGACAACGTTCGTTACGCTCTAAAAACTCTAAGCCTGAAAAGGAAACTGCTTGTGATGTACTGATGGGTAGGGCGCGTCTGTGACGTGGCGCCCGCCACTAGCATGTGAATGTGATGGCAAAGATAGATAGAACAGTGACAACGTTGATGCCGGTCTAGTTGACTGATTTAAAAACTTGTGCATGACATTGAACGAAATGTGAATGTGAAAATGAAAATGAGGTGTTGAATCTTGACATTGAAGTGCTACAGGGGATCACAAGAACAACACTAATAACACAGCTTATCGAAGCTGTGCCAATGACTACAAAAGTTTTTTCCATTTCCTTTACAAGTACGTGTTAGCAATTGTTTTTTGTGCTATTATAGAAGAGTAACAAAAAAAAAAATAAAGGAAACTTTTCTACTTTGGTATTTGTATTTGTATTCAAAATTTATAAAACACTACCGGAGTATTAAAGTTGCCTAACAATTTTTAGTCGAAACACACACATAATCTATCAAATTTTAACTGTTATAGAAACTTTGTCATTCTATACTGCTTTGACTACAATTTACATATTTTTACTGTCCCCCACACTCTCCGTCTCACTGCCTAACCGTAATGAGACTATCACTGCAGGCAGTTTGTTTCAACTCTCTCGTTTCACAGTATCTCTCTGTCTGTCTGTTTGTTGATTGAAAGCCCAATCCAAAGGAATTCATTTGCATTTATATCCGTTTTGCTGATATTCTCGTTAAAGTCTCTTTTGCTACATGAGGTGTGTCAATGCTTGACAAGAATTTTTAGGGAAAGAGTTTAAACATTTTTCCACAACAGGACTTTGGCAAAATTTTTGCTTTGTTTGAATTTAAATTTGTATGGTACAAAAATAATAGTCAGTAGAAGAATTGCAAAAGTTTGCTCATAGCTCAATTGAAAAGTTAGCTTTGTAATAACATCATCATACATCATACATACAGTAACAATAACATAACAATTGTGGGAAGGTCCATTACACAGTACAACACATGATTTTGGGACTCAACTCTGAGAACTGCGCGTGAAAGTAGCCCCAAAAAGAAGAAGTTCTGCATCATTCGTTTTGTCAAGTTACATGCCATAATAATTTGGTCTAAATAATTACAAGAAACCTCTAAATGGATCAAACTTTATCAATATTAATACCGACTACATAAAGGTGCGGTTCTTAGATACGTTTTTTTGGGCACCGGTTTCTACAGAATAACTACATATAGAAAGTTGAAGAAAAATATTCTTCCATATAGAAAAATATATAAAATTCCTATTTTAAACGAAACCAAAATTAAGGCTTACAATTACTTTTTGATACAATAGTAGTACATACTTTTAATGCATTAAAACAATTTTTTGGAACAATAAGGAAAAAGTGTTTTTGGTACAATTTGGTAGGTTAAAAGTACTTTTTTAAACAATAAACGTACACTTTGATAATAGAAAATTACTTTGTAGTGCAATAATATTACTTTTTAGTACAATTAATGTACTTTTTAGTATGATGAAAGTACTAGTAGGTATAATGAAATATCTTGTTTAATCAATAATGTACTTTCTAGTGAAATATAAGTTATTTTTGGTACAATAAGCGCACTCTTTGATAAATATGAAAAAACTTTACTATGCAATTCAAAGAGCATTTTGGTATAATAAGAGTACTTTTTAGTACAGTATAAGTACAGGGTGGGATGCGGTAATTTGCTTATTTGGGAATGAAATAAAAAAAGTATGAACCTTAGAAAAATTTATTTTATATTTTAATTATATTGAACAGTAAGGGAATTTTTAAATTACATAGTCTTAAATAGTGTATCTGGCAAATATCGAACCTCCGCTATCCACACACTACATACGTTGCCTGAAGTTTTCATGAACTCCAACAATCATGTCGACTGGTATTCTACCAGTGATGCCTACTCGTGATATGGCGCACCACACAGTGAAGCTGTCCGAATGCAGAGGTCTCTGGTGAAGTTCTCTGGGGTTTTTTTCACTCCAGTATCGCATATTTTGTTAGTTTACACATTTACATTTTAAAAATACGCTTTAACATAAAATGACCTCTCCTCACGTGTCCAATGCATGATGGTAACTGAAAGGCAGACAAATACAAATCTCCCGTCAGCCACTATAAGCCACGCATAATCTTCACTCTCTTCGACCAACAGTGTCGCCACAGCCTGCAGTTCAAAAAAGCAAATTATTGCGTTCCACCCTGAACTTTTGGCTTAACGAAAACACTTTTTTGGTACAATAATAGTACTTTTAAGAAACAAAAAAGTACTTTTTGGTATAAAACTAGAAACTTTTAGTATAGTAACTTAACTTTTAGTACAATAAAAGTATTTTTAGTACGATAAAAGTACCTTTTAGTGCTATAAAAGTGCGTTTTAGTACAATAAAAGCATTTTTAGTACTTTTTGGTACAATAGTAGTACTGAACACTTTAGTACAGTTTGGTACAATAAATGTACTTTTTAGTACTTTTTGGTACAAAAAAATACTATTTAGAGCAATAAAAGTACTTTTTCGTACAATAAAAGTATTTTTTAGTACGATAAAAGTACTTTTTGGTGCGATAGTAGTAAGTTAGTACAATAAAAGTACTTTTTAATGAAATAAAAGTACTTGTTAGTACCATAAAAGTCTTTTTTAGTACTATAATAGTACTTTCAGGTACAATAAAAGTACTTTTTAGTACAAAAAAAGAACTTTTTAGTGCAATAAAAATATTACAATAGTAGGACTTTTCAGTATCACAGTAGTTTCAGTATCACAATAGTAGTAGTATAATAAAAGTAATTTTTAGCACAATAAAAGTATAATTTAGTACAATTAAAGTTCTTTTTAGTACAATAAAAATACTTTTTAGTACTATAAAAGTCCTTCTTAGTACAATATAAGTATTTTTGGTACAATAATAGTACTTTTTAGCACAATAAAAGTACTTTTTACCACAATAAAAGTACTTTTTAGTACACTAAAATAACTGGAACAGTAACACTAAACTAAATAAACTAAATTAAATTGTATAAAGTCAATTTAAGTACTTTTGATATAATAATATCACTTTTTGGTACAATAATGATACCTTTTTGTACAATAAAAGTACTTTTCCGTACAACTGTACTAATAGTACAATAAAAGTACTTTCTAGTACAATAAATTTACTTTTTAGTACAATATAACTAATTTTTTGTACAATAGCACTTTTTTGTACAATAAAAGTACTACTTGGTACTATAGTAGGAATTTTTAGAGCAATTAAAGCACTTTTTAGCACAATAATAGTATTTTTAGTACTTTTTGGGTAAAATAGTAGTAATTCTATCCCATATCTCAATCATGGGGTGTAAAGCGAAATTAAGTTTTAAGTAGTAAATTTCAGTATCTGATGGTTTCATTTATTACAATAAAAGTACTTTTTAGTACATTAAAATTACTTTTTAGTACATTTTGGAACAATAAAAGTACTTTTTAAGTACAATAAAGGTACTTTTTAAATACAATAAAAGTACTTTATAGTACGATAAAAGTACTTTCTAGTACCTTTTTAGTACCATAGTAGTACTTTTAAGTACAATAGAAGTACTCTTGGCACAATAATAGTACTTTTTGGTACAATAAAAGTAATTTTTAGTCCAACAAAAGTACTTTTAAGTGCAGTAAAATTACTTTTTAGTACATTTTGGTACAATAACAGTACTTTTTAGTACAATAAAAATACTTTTTAGTACAGTCAAATTACTTTTTAGTACATTTTGGTACAATAGAAGTAATTTTTAGTACAATAAAAGCACTTTTTAAGTACAATAAAAGTACTTTCTAGTACGATAAAAGTACTTTCTAGTACCATAGTAGTACTTTTAAGTACAATAGAAGTACTCTGGGCACTATAATAGTACTTTTGGGTACAATAAAAGTACTTTTTAGTCCAATAAAAGTACTTTTTAGTCCATTTTGGTACAATAAAAGAACTTTTTAGTACAGTAAAATTACTTTTTAGTACATTTTGGTACAATAGAAGTAATTTTTAGTACAATAAAAGTATTTTTTAAGTACAATAAAAGTACTTTTAGTACAACAAAAGTACTTTTCAGTACAATAAAAGAACTTTTTAGTACAATAAAAGAACTTTTTAGTACAGTAAAATTACTTTTTAGTACATTTTGGTACAATAGAAGTAATTTTTAGTACAATAAAACTACTTTTGAAGTACAATAAAAGTACTTTTTAATACAACAAAAGTACTTTTTAGTACAATAAAAAATTTTTTAGTACAATAAAAGAACTTTTTAGTACAGTAAAATTACTTTTTAGTACATTTTGGTACAATAGAAGTAATTTTTAGTACAATAAAACTACTTTTGAAGTACAATAAAAGTACTTTTTAATACAACAAAAGTACTTTTTAGTACAATAAAAAATTTTTTAGTACAGTAAAATTACTTTTTAGTACATTTTGGTACAATTGAAGAAATTTTTAGTACAATAAAAGTACTTTTTAAGTACAATAAAAGTACTTTATAGTACGATAAAAGTACTTTCTAGTACCTTTTTAGTACCATAGTAGTACTTTTAAGTACAATAGAAGTACCCTTGGCACAATAATAGTACTTTTTGGTACAATAAAAAAACTTTTTAGTACAGTAAAATTACTTTTTAGTACATTTTGGTACAATAACAGTACCTTTTACTACAATAAAAGAACTTTTTAGTACAGTAAAATTACATTTTAGTAAATTTTTAGTACAATAAAAGTACTTTTTAAGTACAATAAAAGTACTTTTTAGTACAACAAAAGTACTTTTTAGTACAATAAAAGAACTTTTTAGTACAGTAAAGTTACTTTTTAGTACATTTTGGTACAAAAGAAGTAATTTTTAGTACAATAAAAGTACTTATTAAGTACAATGAAAGTACTTTTTAGCACGATAAAAGTACTTTCTAGTACCTTTTTTGTACCATAGTAGAACTTTTGTACAATAGAAGTACTCTTGGCACAACAACAATATTTTTTTGGTACAATAAAAGTACTTTTTAGTCCAATAAAAGTACTTTTTGGTACAGTAAAATTACTTTTTAGTTCATTTTGGTACAATAACAGTACTTTTTAGTACAATAAAAATACTTTTTAGTACAACAAAAGTACTTTTTGAAATTAAAAAAATATAAAAATACTTTTTGATACACCACAAGTACATTTGGAATCATAAAATTACTTTTGTACAATAATATTATTTTTAGTAAAATATTTAAAAGTAAAAAATGATATAACGACATAAAATATACCTGGACCAAAAATTTCATTGTTTACAAGTAGGTTTTTTGTTGGTTGGTTTGCAGGCAACCTTTTCTGTACAGAAAAGGACCACTTAGGTCTTTATTGACACGGACATTGTGTTGAATCCATTGGGCGTTTGAGGCAATCCTTCAATTGATATTTTCAGCGTATTTGGTGATTTGTTACGTAACTGGTTTCTTTTCGTGCTGTTGTAGTTTCCATTTACTCTTGGTTGAGAGTTTAGAGATTCGATCACAGAGCAATAATATAAAGAGTATTCAAGATTCCATGCTGTTAAATGTTGTGTGTCGAAAGCTGCCTGAAAACGAGGTGCTAGCGATCTTTTGTAAACGAACTTCCACGAGAGCTGATAAAAATAGTACTATTGTGATATTTTGTTCCACTGAAATTAGTAAAACGGTTGTCAACAACCCTCTGTTATTTCGCAGACACCTAAGATATTAATATCAGAGCTCTGGGCGGTAGGGGCTGATTCGATCCAATTCATCCAGTTTATGGTCTTTCAGAAATTGTTAATTCTGCCGATGTGCGAAGATGCTGGTTCTTGTATGCTATTAAGTAAGGGTTTTGAGTCTCTTTCTGCAATTACATGTATATAATATGGTCGTTTTTGTTTAATGCTGCTAAGTAATCTCCTGGAGACACACGCACTTTGTATTGCGAATCGCATTCTGTTTACCTATGGTGTATTCTTATGGACCCTTGTTCCGTTAGGATGGTAATATATTTTACCATCTGGTCTCTTTCGAGATTTATTAGCTTCGATTTATGTTTCGGATTGTTTTTGGGACATGTCTTACTGGCTGTCTTACAGGTTTGTTCATTCTTCCATATAACATTTGCTGTTCTCAATGTTAGATATACCGATAGTGTAGGCGGACATAGAGCAAAACGCTTTATGTTCCTTGTCGCTTTCGCGTAGAGCTGAGCCTTCTCGGGACTTTTCATACCTCTGTAGTATTGACTTCAAAGCAGTATTGACTTCAATAGTAATATTGACTTCACAAAAACGTTGTGAATTCAAAGTGTTCCTTGGGGTTTAAGTCACCAAGTTTTTACCCAATACCTTTCCTGCATGTGCATACTATAAAGCTATGAGTGCCTGGTTGAATCTGTTTTCTATGTTTTGTATCCATTTGAGCATTGAGTTCATATTTCAGCTGCCAACTATTGTTGTTTAAAACTTTAAAGCTGTAAATTTAACAACTTTAATGATTATCCCCATTATACAAATATTAATTGCAAACGGAATTCGTGGTTCGTGGCATGATGGCAATGAAAACCACAATATTACGTTTAAATATGACCACAATTGAGATGGCCAAAGATAACTTTAAATTAAATGACACACAATCGTGGGCGGAGGAGCAGAAACCAAATGATAGCGTTAAAATGAAACCGCAGTTTTACCATACCTCCATCATTGGGTACAAAGTGAAATTAAGTTTAAGTTATAAAAGACAAAATATATGACAATTAAACAAACTCTATTAAATCATAAAGATCAAATTGTTCGCACAATGCATGAAAAGGCCAGAGGATGATAAAAGAATGTAGTTTTCATGGCAACAGCACAATCAAAAATGTCTTGTTAAAATTATATATCCTACATACGTGATTAAGTTGAAAACACAAGTCTATACACAACGGTTTTATGCAATTTATATAAATACATATGTTTCAGCTTTGATAAGGCAAATATCAATATTATATTGTTTTTTTTTTATTATTTTTCTCTAGACAACGAAACAATACAGTTGAGTACAGAAAACAACCTCCTATAATAGTCTTCATCTTTTCTATTTGACGATGGCAGCTACCGACATCATATTCGCCAGCGCAGCTAAAATGTTGATGCCTCTCAAACAATGCGTCAATTTTTGCTGGTATATGTGGAGAAACAATTTAAAAAAATAAACTTCGTCTTTGTGTTGTATGTTGTGACTATATACATCCTTAGAAAAAAATAAGACAAAACCTTTATTTATTTGATGCATTCTTCGGCTGTTGCTTAACTACTTTGTCAGCAGTTTGTTGCGAATTGTTGTAGAACAACAATGTTATCATGTTGTATGTCCACTGCATAAGGAAACGGATACTGGTATTGTTTATGTTGGTAGTAGTATGTGTTATATATTTTTTATATAAATATGTGTGTATAGGTAAAGAAAAGAAATTGCTTAAAATCACATTTGCTTTGTGATATTAAGCGCTAAGGTAGAAGGTATATAGACTAATATTGATCAGAAGACAGCAACAGCAATGTTGTTAAAAATTATATAAAAGAGTCCTTTAGTAGCACATACATAGGAAAAATATTTTATATAAGAAAATACACTTTGAAAACAATACCAGATGGACAGACAGTTATACATCGACAAATTCATGACGCCAAAACAACCGGTTAATTAACACGGTTTTTGGTAACCGGTTTTTAGGGTAATTTAAAAAAACTTAACTAGTTTTATTCATAAATTTATTGCCATAATTATTTCGGCGCCGATAAAAAACCGATTCTTCCCGGTTTTGGGAGCTAAAAGCTCAAAATAGATACATTTTAAAAACATGTTATGATAATTTCGGTTTCGCGTCGTATTTTTGGTACCATTTTTTTAACGAAAATAAAAAAACGCTTCTTAAATATGAATTATGGAAACCAGTGCTATTATTACATTAATTAAGTGTAACAATGCCGTCGTCCCCAGAAAAACCGGTTATTAAACCCGGTTTTTGGGAATCGGTTTCTAGGGTTATTTAAGAAATCGATTATGAAAATTTGTGGTTATTTATATTTTTGTTGGAAGCTCATTCGCAAAACTCACTGGATGTATGAATTTATTTTCAAAATTATTTCGACGCCGTTAAAAAAACCGGGTTTGGGAATGGTTCCGAGTTTCTAAACCCGGTTTCATGAATAAATTAATTTCTTCAATATTTTTAACGACAATAGAAAAAAACGCTGCTTAATTAAGAATTATCGGAACCAGTTTTACAATTTACAATTTTTTTTGAAAAACCGGTTTCTAAAACCAATAATTGTGTATAAATGTATTACCACAATTTTGTCAACGCCGATATTAAAAATGTATTTTTAAACGGTTTACTTAAGCCCGATTTGGAAACTTGTTTCTAAAAATCATTAAAAAAAACCGGTTGTAAATATTTTAATTTAGCATTGGTTTTTGCAAACCGGTTTTACTTACTTAAAAAACTTAATTTCCCTTTGCACCCCATGAATGGGATAGCTTCTCGCGTTGTTGTGAATTAACACGCTTTCTATTTTTAGATTCACAACTAACGGCACCTACTTGTTTATCGACGAATGCGAACGTCACTGTTTGAGAAGCTCTAACTAGACGCGACGATTGAATCGACGCTTTATACTGCGAAGTTGCTGTCCACAACATTCGAGGGGAGCCGACAATGAAAGAACATTTTATTTCTTTTTTTCTTTTTTTTTAAGATGACTGGAGCCAGGATTTGAACCTGCGATCTCCCGCATGGTAGTCGCGTGTTCTAACCACTATGCCACGGCCGGTCCCGGTTTTACGCTTCAGTTAAATACCACAATTATGTCGACGCCTACAAAGAAACCCGGTTCACAAAACTGGATATGGAAACAGGTTTCTCACAAACGTTTATGTTAAAGTTGGGTAATTTTAGAAACCGGTTATGTGAATTTCGGTTGCACAAATACTTTTTCGGAAACCCGTTCCTAAAACTAGTTTTGTGGTGCAATTTAGTTCCACAAAAGTTTGCCGATGCGAATACAAAAAAATCGATTCGTATAAAAGATTTTTGGGGAGCGGTTAATCGCTTAAAAATTCTTTTACGATATTAAAACAATTTTTTTAACCGGTTTATTTAAGCCCGATTTGAGAACCTGTTTCTAAAAATCATTAAGTTAATAATGTAAAAATTAAAAAAACCAGTTGTAAAAATTTCTGTTAAGCATCGGTTTTTTGAAACCGGTTTTACGAATTAGATAAATATCACAATTATGTCGACCTCCAAAAAAATTTCGGTTCACAAACCTTGTTTTGGAAACAGGTTTCTCAAAAACGTTTATCTTAAAGTAGGGTAATTTTAGAAACCGGTTATATGAAGTTTCATAATTTTGCTAATATCTACATAAAAAAACACGATTCGTATAAAAGTGGAAACCGGTTTTATGTATTAATTAAATTCTTTAAACGTGTTGATAAAGAAACGGGTTTTTGGGAAGGTTTTTGGAACCGGTTACTATGAAACAATAAGTTCAAAATAGGGGTTATTAGAAAACAGAAGGTTCAGTATTACTTTCAGCGGTTTTTCCTAAAAGTTTTTCCTTTTCAGTTTGTTATTCCATTTGCAATGGTTAACCGATTCAAAAATCGTTTACGACAATTTAGGTTTAGTTAGCTTAGGTTTTTACACAAACCGGTTTTATGTAGGTAATAAATTTAATATAGAGAAATTTTGTTATGGTTCCCTCCAACTAGTTTAATGTATAAATTCCACAATTATAACGACGCCGATAAAAAAAACCGTATTAAAACTCGATTCTAGGTATGAATTTGTAAAAATGTTATGCTTGAAATGGAGTTATTAAAAAAACCGATCTTGATAACGTTAGTTGGACATCGATTTCGTTTTAAATTAAGTTTTACAGTTCGGCTGACTATAGTCAAAACCCGGTTCTTAAATCCGTTTTTTGACAAACAAAAAGCATAGAATATCGGTTAATTGCAAAAATAACCTTTTATAAAATTTAGGCTATGATATCGAATTTTTGGAACCGGTTTCACACACATATTTTATACATAAATTAATTTCTTCGATTATTATACGCCTCACCAAGCGCAAGCATGGACCGAAGGTTATATTCAGTTTGTTTTTTCATTTGCAACACCCCCCATAAGGGCTTAACAGCTTTCGAGCTGAAATTTGGTAGGCAAGCTTCTATTGTCCAAGGTTTTGTTTTAACATTAACAAGATTGGTCACAAAATTACTCTCACCTCAGATACCATCTCCCCATTTTTGGAGGTGTCCGTATGTCTGTCCCGTGATCAAAGACGTAGTTTAAGAGCTATTGACGAGAAATTTGGCATGAAGTGTCCTAATATCTAAGCGGAGGTTGAGTGCTAAGATTAGCATGATTAGTCAAAAACTTTTTGGAGTGACCGTCCGTCTATACCCGCGATTATAACCATAGTTTAAGAGAAACATTCTATCCTTTAAACGGAGGATAAGTTTTAAGATGAGCAATATCGCTTAAAACCTACTCACACCTCCCATACAAATGCTCCCTTTTCGAAGGTGTCCGCCCATCTATCCCCGCAATTACAGCTATAGTTTAAGAGCTATCGAGCTGAAATTAAGTATGCATCCTTCTGTCCTTTAAACCGAGGTTATGTTCTACGTCAAGATTTGACGGAAACTACTCCCACCTCCTATACAGTACCACTATGTCATGGAGTACCACTATGTCCTGGAACTTTCAATTGATTGCAATAAACAACATCCTGCAGCTGTTTAGCAGAATAAATTGAAAATCAAATTGCACTAAAGTATTTCAACTGGACCATTTTTGAAAAATTCCTTCCACACGTGTATCACATTTACACCTGTCGTCTGGTAAATGAGGTTGTTTTGCTGAAAATGCAATACATATATACTAGTCGATGTTTTTTTTTTGCTCTTCTCCCTCTCTCTCTCAATCATTGCACGCATGGAATTGCATTCAACCCATGCATCTTGCATTAAGTTATAGTGGTTTAGCATACCAGCATATCAACGGCACGCTTTAGCTCTTCTTCATAGTAGTAGTAGTAATAGTTTTCGGTAGTAGTGTTGACATATAGCTAAAGCAGTTCAAGGATACTTTGTCTGCCACGACGGCAGCGACGACGGCAACGACAACGAAGTTCATGTCACGTTTAACGACTGCAAGAGCTTATGCGCTTTATGTTAGATGAAGCCCATAGAATATGTCCATATACATACCCCTACCCTCGCACAGAGGCAGTGGTAGAGTATTTGAAGCCAGGCATTTTGCATTTTCTTACGTTGGCATGGGGAATGTCAATAATCTTATCGTACTGTGACATGGAGCAAAATTGATTTTCTTGAATGGATATATGTACATGAGGTAATGCTGTATTATAAATTTAAATCAATGAGAGAATGTCTTAAATAATGTGAAAGTATTAAAAACGGAAATAAAAATTAATGTTACCAAAAAAAACTAAGCAAAGCCTAACATATATCACAAGAAAATGTTAAGTACGATTTAAGAAATCAAGCAACAGAGAGATTCCACAAAGTATACAAAAGGATGTTCTTATAATAACTTGATCATTTTATATATCTTTCAGTCTATTTAAATATTTTTAATATTTTTTATATTTTTATATTTTTATATTTTTATATTTTTATATTTTTATATTTTTATATTTTTATATTTTTATATTTTTATATTTTTATATTTTTATATTTTTATATTTTTATATTTTTATATTTTTATATTTTTATATTTTTATATTTTTATATTTTTATATTTTTATATTTTTATATTTTTATATTTTTATATTTTTATATTTTTATATTTTTATATGTTTATATTTTTATATTTTTATATTTTTATATTTTTATATTTTTATTTTTACCCACGCCTCTTTCCCCCCCAGATACCGCGCGAGCTGGGGTCCATATATATTTTTATATTTTTATATTTTTATATTTTTATATTTTTATATTTTTATATTTTTATATTTTTATATTTTTATATTTTTATATTTTTATATTTTTATATTTTTATATTTTTATATTTTTATATTTTTATATTTTTATATTTTTATATTTTTATATTTTTATATTTTTATATTTTTATATTTTTATATTTTTATATTTTTATATTTTTATATTTTTATATTTTTATACTTTTATATTTTTATATTTTTATATTTTTATATTTTTATATTTTTATATTTTTATATTTTTATATTTTTATATTTTTATATTTTTATATTTTTATATTTTTATATTTTTATATTTTTATATTTTTATATTATTATATTTTTATATTTTTATATTTTTATATTTTTATATTTTTATATTTTTATATTTTTATATTTTTATATTTTTATATTTTTATATTATTATATTTTTATATTTTTATATTTTTATATTTTTATATTTTTATATTTTTATATTTTTATATTTTTATATTTTTATATTTTTATATTTTTATATTTTTATATTTTTATATTTTTATATTTTTATATTTTTAAATTTTTATACTTTTATATTTTTATATTTTTATATTTTTTATATTTTTATATTGTTAAATTTTATATTTTTATATTTTTTTTAATATTAATATTTTTAATATTTTTCTTAATATTTTGAATACTTTTAATATTTCAAATATTTTTAATTTTTTTAATATTTTTAAACAAAAAAGCACTTTGTCTCAAAACTTTGTTGAAACTTTTCAAATTTTTGTTTGTGGTTTTCATTAATAACCAAATTAAACAACATTACCACTAACCCCATTCTGTGATACGACCAATAATATTCGTGCTAACGACACCAATCTCCATGAAATTTCTATTTATATCAGTTGCAGTATATATATTTTTCTTGCACCTCTCCCACTACGGTCGATTACTTGTGACATGACAATTTTCCAGCAAATTGACACAAAAAGCATTTCGTTGTGTTTCCATTTATTATTCAATATAACATAAATCGAATTCAATATTTGCAGAAAAAGCATGAAACCAACCAACATGACATGTTCGATTTCAATTTCCATGTTTCCATCAATTAAAACACTCACAAATTGTGCCCAAATAGATATGTATATAAAAAAGCTTTTGCAGCAGTAGTAGTAAAATGCAAATAATTGCATGAGTTTATTGAATTTGAAGCCAATATTGAGTATTGAGAGCAGTCATGACGCACACACAAAAAAAAGTCTGTGATATGTGATATAGCTTGTATGCAAAAGGATGTTCGGTGGGTGGTTGGTAACAATAAACTTGCAAGGAGAAATCATGGACAGAAGGTTTCTTGTATTGATTGGTTGCAGATACCAAATTGTGGACCATTCACTGGACAGTATAAATATTGAATATTTGTACTATCATTCAATAAGGCTACTACATGTGATTGTTCTAGATTGAGTATTTATGATATTTTTGTGCATAGAGGCATCCTATTTGTGGCTTGTGGTACACACCATGCTCCATCACTTGATTGTTTAATTTTTTCAAGTGTTTAGGTTTATTTTCCCCTCAGAAGAGTTAAAAAATACTTAATATATAGTTAGTTCAAAGCAGGGCATATGGAACATCCATACAATAAAAATTATGTTTCATCCACATAAACTTTATGAAAATGAATTAAATATCGGTAGTCGATGCAAATGTACTACTCGAGAAGTGGAAAATTCTAATAGGATGGACCTACTGCCACATACGGTACAAGGAGGAGGTGAAGCCGTGCTATAAATGCTTGAAATCGGGACATTTGCAGTGGGACTGTAAAGGATCAGACAGGAAGGGCATGAGCCTATGTATAAGATGCAAGCAAAAAGGACATAAAATTAAAGAATGTATAAATCCCCCGAAATGCTGCGTTTGTTCACAGACCGAGAGCAGACCAACAGATTACGTGCCTGGATCCCGAAGTTTTAAACCCCTCCAATACAGTTCGCATTGAGTTCCTACAAGCCAACATGTACGGAGCAAAAATGGCACATGTCCTTCTGCCACATATCGCTAAGGAACAGAACGCAGATATCATCATTATTAGCGAACAGCACGAAAAAATGTACTGCGGGCTATGGTATGAAGATAAGTCAGGAACAGCCGCAATATGGACCTACTGCTTCGGACAGACTAGTATAGAAATCAGTGGAAAAGAAAATGTATTTGTATGGGTACAGTTTGGAAACCTCACGTTTACAAGCTGTTATCAGACTCTAAGTGACAATATTGAATCCTTCCACGAGAAGCTCGACAATATCGAAGACTCCGCAAGACTTAAAGGCGGCTACCTTGTAATAGCAGGCGATTTAAATTCTCTCTCTAAATGGGGAATGGAAACTACCAATTCGAGAGGCAGAAGAATATTGCAAATGACCGCTAGGCTAAGATCGGCGACCTAAAACATCGGCAGTACTGAATCTTTAAGGCGTCCTGGATCCCAGATGTAATCCTAATTTCTGAAAGAATTGCCCATAAAGTGAAAGATAAGAGAGTCGTAGAAATATTTACATCCAGCGTAGGCAACCAAGGCATGAGAAAATTTAAATTCACTTCAGCCGTCGCGCAAGGATCTATTCTGGGACCAGATCTTTGGAATGCAACTTATGATGAGATCTTAAAGATAGAGATGCCGGACGACACCTTTATCGTGGGATACACTGATGAATGGCGCCTGTCATAACAGCTAAAAACACAGACGACGCAGATTACGACGGGTTATGATCCGCGCCAAGAGCTTGTTGGATACCCACGGCCTACAATTGGCCATGCACAAATTCATATAGGCGACTAAGTCATACCCACTAAGCCATCGATTAAATACCTTAGGATTAGACTGGACTCAAAGCTGACATACGCAAAGCAGATTGAATATGCAATGTCAAAAGCAGCTAAGATAACAGCACAATAAGCCACAATTACACAACTAATGGCGAACTCATGGAGGCCTGTAACAGTATATTGCTCTATGGATCAGAAATCACTAGAGACTCAGGCCAGAGCGAGGCAATTACTATCCGTGCAGAGAACAGCATCTCTACGGGTGTCGTCAGCGTACCGCACAGTATCCGCACAAGCTGTCCTAATTATAGCTGGAATGATACCTATAGATCATCAGGTAATGGAACGCCGGAGCTCAAAATGTCACGATCATGAGGCGAATAAACCTACGAAAGTGGCAAATTTGCTGGATAAATGAAAAATAGGGCAGGAGGACGCATAAACTGATTACTGATGAGGAAAAGTGACGAAGTGAACTGTAACATTAAATATATTAACAATATTTAAAATGTCAAAAACACTAAAATATAAAAATACTAGCTGACCCGGCAAACGTTGTTCTGCCATACAACTTCTGACTCGGCGAACTTCGTCTCGCTCCAAGTTAACGCCTTCTTATAAGCTCCAGAGTAATATTAAAACACATATAGTTAAAATTTTAATGTGACTTAATTGAATTTAATCGAAATCAGTGAAGAGCGGTCTGATAAACAATGTTTTTCGATTTGTTTTTCGGCGCTAAAATAAACTGAGAAATTCGAGGTTGATCCCACAAACTTCCAATGATTGGCCTTGCGATTTATTGATTGTCATCGCAAAAGCCAATCGAATGGGGAAATGAGGATGGCGAGAAGCGTTTGACGAAAATCTTCCTACAGAAATATTGTAGCCCCCACCAAATCGTTTCGAGTCACCTCATAAATCCTTCATCTTTCGGTCAACTGCCTAGAAAGCTCGTTGAAGCGCTATCGTGCATTCATCCCAAATGATGATTTTGCATTCTCGCAACAATTTCGCTGTCGCTGAACTTCTGGATATTGTGCCCAATGGCTTGTCAACTGTGAGAAGATTCATCGCCAACTTTAAAGCGGGGTGTGCAGTTTGACCGCCTTTCAACAAAGTGGCAGCAGATGATGCAACAGCTAACGCAATTTGCGATCGATACGCATAAAAATTATTTGAGCTAACCTTTTTATTCGTTTCTTTTCCTGATGACTTGTAAACAAACCTGTCGTTGTATTTACCATCTTTATTGTGGTGATATTCGCCCTCTCAACGGCAGAACATCAACGGGTATTGAAGTGCATCATATGACCGATGAGTTTCCCGACGCTTGAGAACAATATCGTGTGATTCCACATTCTCACCCTGCAGTTCCTGTGAAGCCGTCGATATTCATATGAACAACTTTAAATGCAGTTATCTCCTAACAAAAATGTTCGATCGCAAAAAAGAATACAGTTGGGATCTCATCTTAAAATAGATTGGGATCTCACCTTGAAATGAGTAGCACGCCGTCGATATTCATATGGAATGGTAAAAAGGTGGTTAACATGCATGTGATCAAATCGATACCTTAATTCTAAGCCAAGGTATGTGTAAATTTAAAATTTTACAGAAAACGCCTTTATAGTTTGTGAGTACGTCATATAGATTGCACTTATATGTTAAGTTAAAATATCCTAAATCTACTAAATCATGTATTCGAAAACCGAATTGTTAGAAAAAGGTATTTTTCGAATAAACCGGAAACCGGTTTTCTGAAAAATTCAAGTATTTGAACACTATAATTGTATCCAATGCAGAAAATATTGCAACTGTTCGATTATTTCGTGTTTTATTGAAGTAAAAATTGCACAACGTTGCCGAATCACCAACGAAATAGATCTTAATGAACTTATGATCTTCGTTTGGTGGTGGTAACAAAGCGGCAGCTCGATGATGTATTTGCCCTTGAATCTGAATGTGTGGAAGCAATTTCGAGCAAAACGGGAGGAATAGTTTTTAATAATAACACTGACACAAAATCAAACTTTTTCGGAAACACTCAAACGTTGAGCAAAACCTTGCCTCAGTTTACACTTTGCTTAAGATATTCCTAGAATATTTAATATCATTGAATATTTTGTCTTCGTTTCTTTTTTTAAGCAACGAAAAGAAATTAAATGTTTTTGCGACCTATTTTAAAAAAGTGAAAAAAATATTTTTCACTGAGCTAGGGGTTTACTCAGCTCCAGTAATACTATGTGAACTGCATAACTATGTTCGTTCGTTTTTTTTCACTGTTCCACTGTGCAATGAGACGCCATTACCTTTTAACTCGGATTGTTGCCGGGTTGATCAACAACTTCGGCTCCGAATGACGGGATTTTCCGATTGTAACTTCAATGCATTGCAATGCTGGCACTCGACAGACTATGAACCGATATCAACGCAGCGAAGATCTTTGTAGGCGATTGTGGAATCGTATTCAATAGCAGCTCGATTCTAGTCTATATTTACGACTGGTCTTCTTCTAGTAACATTTTGTCGAATTTGAGGTGGTGATTGTGCAGCGCGAAACAGTGCAATATGGGCACGTCTCCCAAAATTTTTTTGGCCCGTTCCTTTTGCGTTTGATTATTACGGACGTTCTGACTAATTATAGCACGTCGCGTACGCCGTCCAAAGTTTGATTGTCTAATAGGAGGCTTTAGTCTAGTAAATAACTCTCCGTAAAAACAACCATGTCCTTTCGAAAAATCCAAATTTTTCGAGTTTTTCCGAGTTTTCCCTCAAGAATTTGTATATTTTCCATTCGGAAAGTCATGTCGGAATAATTATCTGAAATTTTTCGCAGTAACATCGTCAAATAATACGACAAAAAGCTAAATTTCGTCGAAAAAAAATTAAAAATTTTCGAATTTTTCCGGAATTTTAAAACAAAATTTTTCTATTTTTCCATTCGAAAAGTCATTCACAATTATTGCACACAAAATTCCATACAAAAAAAACAATTTTCGGTTATTCCAATTTCCCGGCTTTTCCCGAGGAATTTCCCTTCTCCTGGCAATTGCGAACAACTGAAAAAATATCAGCAAAATCGGTCCAGCCGTTCTCAATTGATGAATTACTATATGAATTAATTTTGTCGAAGGCATTAAAATCTTTCGATTTTTTTCTTGGATTTTCCGAGTTTTCCACCAAGAATTTTTCTATTTTTCCATTCGAAAAGTCATAATTGTTCGAAATTGTTCACATTTACATCGCCCAAAATTACCAAAACATACGATAAGATGCAAAATGTTGTCGAAAAAAAATTTTGTTTTTTGGCATTTTCCATAATTTTCCAACTTAAATTTTCTATTTTTCCATTCGAAAACCGACAAAAATTTAATTTCGATTTACCTCAAATCAGGCGATGAAATGCAAAATGTTGCCGAAAAAATTCACATTTTTCGGTTTTTTTGGAATTTTCCGAGTTTTCCACCGACAATTTATATATTTTTCTATTCGGAAAGTCATTTCGGAATAATAATCCAAAATTTTTCGCAAGTTACATCGTTCAAAACTATCAAATAGTACGACAAAAAGCAAAATTTCGTCGAAAAATAGTATTAAAATTTTTCGAATTTTTCCGGAATTTTCCAACAAAATTTTTTTTATTTTTCCATTCGAAAAATCATTCATAACAATTGCACAAAAAATTCCATACAAAAAAGCAATATTCGGGTTTTCCAATTTTCCGGCTTTTCCGAAAGATTTTTCCAAAATTTTCTTTCGTAAAAACCTACTCCTGGCAATTACAAATAACTGAAAAAAAAATTGAGCCAAATCGGTCCAACCGTTCTCGAGTTTTGCGCTTAGCAACACATTCAGCGACTTATTTTTATATTATAGATTAAGATTATTAAAAAAATTAAAAATAATAAAAATATTCAAAATACTAAAAATATTAAAAATATTAAAAATTATTAAAAGTATTAAAAATATTAAAAATATTAAAAATATTAAAAATATTAAAAATATTAAAAATATTAAAAATATTAAAAATATTAAAAATATTAAAAATATTAAAAATATTAAAAATATTAAAAATATTAAAAATATTAAAAATATTAAAAATATTAAAAATATTAAAAATATTAAAAATATTAAAATATTAAAAATATTTGAAACTGTTTGATTGTTAATTTTAGTCGATCGTGTTTAATATATTAATTTTACGTTAAGTAAATTTGTAAAGAAGAGGCTTGTAAAGAAGCTTAAGCTTTAAGGTAAAAAGGGGAATCGTGGGGAAAGAATTTCCTCCGTTTTTCATGTTTGAATATTAACGGTCAAATTAAAAAAAATACAACACTGGTGTTGGACATTTTCGGCTGATATCTACTTCGCATGTACATGTTTGACATACTTGTAGATATATATACAGCTGATGATGTACCATTGTGCATCAGTTGGTCACAAAGGGGTCTGAAGATGAACTCGTCATGGAGTTCGAAACGCGTCATCCTAGTGCGTGACACACTGAATTTGACCAAATATTTCAACAATAAAATAAAAACACTTTTCTGATCGTAAGCCGAATTTGATGTATCATTTGATACACTTAACGTAAATTTAAAATATTAAAAACATTCAAAATATTAAAAATATAAAAATATTAAAAATATTAAAAATATTAAAAATATTAAAAATATTAAAAATATTAAAAATATTAAAATTATTAAAATTATTAAAAATATTAAAAATATTAAAAATATTAAAAATATTAAAAATATTAAAAATATTAAAAATATTAAAAATATTAAAAATATTAAAAATATTAATAATATTAAAAATATTAAAAATATTAAAAATTTTAAAAATATTAAGATATTAAAAATATTAAAAATATTAGAAATATTAAAAGTATTAAAACTATTAAAAATAAAGAAATATATTGAACAATTCAAAAATATTAAATATATATCCCTAATTACTCAATCATCACCACTAAAATTGTTACACACTATCTCTCTCACCACATCATTTGCATTTACGTACAAAATCTCATTATCAACCATTTATCCATCCACTTAACACAAGCAGCGATACACTGACTCTTACCCCAAAAATGTAGAAAATCTGAACACTTTTTTTCTCGCTGTCAATTTTCCTATGTCTGGCATAAAGTGCGCCCAATTGTGCACGTATAGAAGAAAAACCAGTGTCGAATATGATGTGAATATTTTATGAGGCATAAATTACAAAATTTCGTATGCACTGAACAAGTGAAACTGATGACGCAAATGTTGCACGCATAGCAACTTTGTAGAAAGAGCGAGAGAGAGAGATGTCCTGCCCCATGAGGGATGGCGGGGATAATGGCGCTTACCATACAGTGGAGTTGCTCTTGCAGTGCGACGACATTGATTGTGTGGTGTAATGTGATTTTAATTGGAACTCATTATTATTACAATCGACGAAATTAGTGCGTTTGGAGTATTGAATTGAATCGATAAAATTCTAATGAAATTAAATTGATTATATAAGAGGGGAAAAAATGCTACGTGTAATGGCTATATTTGTGGTTTTTAGAAATGAATTTAAATGGGAATGGACCAATGGTAATGTTAGTAAAGTGTGTAGAATTTTAGTAATAATGGCTGGTATGTGTGTGGTAATTTATAAATGAGAGGAAACAATGTAATTAAATTGAACTGCCGTATCAGTATAAAGTTCGAAAAAAACTAATATGTAATTTCAAATGCGGCGCAAAGTGATGGGTCCCCTTAGTACTTTAGGACAACAATTAAACAGGATATGAAATTTGGTGCACGAAGCTTTTGTCATATATTTCTAGCTTTAAATTTGTTATTTCACTGCGCGTAATTGATGTATATCCAGGTGGAAAAATAACAAAAAAAACACGAAAATTATCTTCGGCGACTATCACATCGAACCGTCATAACAGCACATCTCACTCAGGTGCATAGCGCTACAGCTCATATGTCTATATATATGTCTATCACTACAGTTAACACGTTTATGCCACCCCCTCCTCATATTGCATGTTGTTGTAATACTACACAACATATCAAACAGTCCAGAGGGATCACTATCACTATCTTTTGGCTCTTCCATTTTAACATCTGTATATGTAGTATATACAATTCCATATACGCCAATAAGAAACGTATTCCCCTATAAAGATAGACTATCTTACTTGAACTACACTTCATCGCCATAGTGAGTTAGTTATCAAACGTCATCACTTTTTTTGTTGTTTGTTGCCCACCGTCGTTTGTCTTAATTTGACAGATTACGCACCATTTGCTCAGGATTCAGTTTTATGTTCTTACTAAGGGCTTAGTAGTATCACAGACACAGTCGTCCTGCTAGACGCAATCATACCTATGCGATTTGCAAAAATGCTGTGGCAAAAGCTGACATTAACAAGAGATTGTGGTGCTATTCGGCAAATGACAAATTATCTGTCATTGTTCGAGTGGACATGGCATGAAATAGTGGATGTTGGCAAAAAATTTCTTTAGTTTGAATTAAATTGCAAAGGCAAGGAGAGCGGCGCTGTAGGGAATTCACTTGTTTTTAAGGTATGTTTTTGGACATTTTGTGGAGATGGGGAGGGTTTATTAATGCACCACTCACCTGAAAGTGACACATTTTAATCTAATGGATTTCAAGCAGGTATTGAATGGTTATCATTTTATATACATTAAATGTAGTTTTACAACTTAAAGCATAGAAAACATTGTGCAATTACTGCAGAAAATTGGAAAAGAAACTTAATATGAAAATTATAATTGTATATATAATTTTTACCATGAAAAAAAACTGATTAAAGAAATTTAAAGGAATTTTAAATTCATAAATTTCGGATATATGTTTCATCAAAATTGGACTAGTCGTTTTTGGGTTATGCCCCCAAACTTGGCTATAGGAGCTTAAAAGCTTTAAGCTCAAAGCGGCATGGGCTAACATACTCTAACCGTGCTTAAACTTTGGCTATCCTTATAGCTGCAAAGACTTATCATTTTTAGGGGTGGCACTGACAAAATTCTGAAATTTTTTACTCCTCATATAACTTCCGACCACCCTAATATTGACTGATGGCTCAAAAATTGACATTGTAACAGAATCAGGTATCTTTAGTGTTTTCAGGCGTAGATCTTCGCTATTATGAAATCTGTAAAGGAAATATTGGCAAGGAATTTGAAGGAAGTCGTCACAATCTATGTGGACAGTCAAGTGGCCTTAAAGGCTTTGGTATTAAAGGTGATGAAGTCGAGATTGGTGTACAAGTATAGGACGGCTTTCTAAAAACTGCCGGAAAATAGTGTTCAACTCTGCTGGGTCCCCAGACATAATGATATTATAGGAAACGAGATGGCGGATGAACTGGCTTGGAAAACCCTAGTACTCGGACCCGTCCAATCAGATGGATTACTACGATCGCACATGTGTCCTATATACGGAATTGTGACCCTTCACATCGGACGGCTGGCAAATGCATCCTGTGAACACTGCACCGACTGTGTGATATCACGGGATATTTGGCCACGACTGAAAGGAAGACGAACCAAATCACTATTGGAACTAGATAGGAAGTCCGTCAGACGACTTATCGGAACAATTACAGGATTTTGTTACGTTAGAGCATTGACATCTAAGTGGGAGACGACACAGAAGGACTATTGCAGACTTTGCGATGATAAGGAGGAGCATTTGTTATGCCATTGCCCAGTTCTTTACATAAGAAGGAAACAATTCCTCAGGAAATGGTTCTTAGATAGTCTCACCGAAGTTTCGTTCACTGATGGTTTGAGCTGCTAATTTTACTCTATATACAAGAGCTGAAGGGGAGAACATACCGGAATTATTATAATATTATATAACACTTCTATCTCTCTTCTTATTTTTTAAGCTTGTAAACTTATCTTGTACTGTTTTCTTCATATTTCCCTTTCTTGAATCAGGACAATCGCAATGGACCAAAAATCTCCGAGTATTGCATTGATATAACATTGCACTGTGGCATTACATGTCTAAAACCTAATCCTAAACCTAAACCTAAACCTAAACCTAAACCTAAACCTAAACCTAAACCTAAACCTAAACCTAAACCTAAACCTAAACCTAAACCTAAACCTAAACCTAAACCTAAACCTAAACCTAAACCTAAACCTAAACCTAAACCTAAACCTAAACCTAAACCTAAACCTAAACCTAAACCTAAACCTAAACCTAAACCTAAACCGTAACCTAAACCTAAACCTAAACCTAAACCTAAACCTAAACCTAAACCTAAACCTAAACCTAAACCTAAACCTAAACCTAAACCTAAACCTAAACCTAAACCTAAACCTAAACCTAAACCTAAACCTAAACCTAAACCTAAACCTAAACCTAAACCTAAACCTAAACCTAAACCTAAACCTAAACCTAAACCTAAACCTAAACCTAAACCTAAACCTAAACCTAAACCTAAACCTAAACCTAAACCTAAACCTAAACCTAAACCTAAACCTAAACCTAAACCTAAACCTAAACCTAAACCTAAACCTAAACCTAAACCTAAACCTAAACCTAAACCTAAACCTAAACCTAAACCTAAAGCTAAAGCTAAAGCTAAAGCTAAAGCTAAAGCTAAAGCTAAACCTAAACCTAAACCTAAACCTAAACCTAAACCTAAACCTACACCTAAACCTAAACCTAAACCTAAACCTAAACCTAAACCTAAACCTAAACCTAAACCTAAACCTAAACCTAAACCTAAACCTAAACCTAAACCTAAACCTAAACCTAAACCTAAACCTAAACCTAAACCTAAACCTAAACCTAAACCTAAACCTAAAGCTAAAGCTAAAGCTAAACCTAAACCTAAACCTAAACCTAAACCTAAACCTAAACCTAAACCTAAACCTAAACCTAAACCTAAACCTAAACCTAAACCTAAACCTAAACCTAAACCTAAACCTAAACCTAAACCTAAACCTAAACCTAAACCTAAACCTAAACCTAAACCTAAACCTAAACCTAAACCTAAACCTAAACCTAAACCTAAACCTAAACCTAAACCTAAACCTAAACCTAAACCTAAACCTAAACCTAAACCTAAACCTAAACCTAAACCTAAACCTAAACCTAAACCTAAACCTAAACCTAAACCTAAACCTAAACCTAAACCTAAACCTAAACCTAAACCTAAACCTAAACCTAAACCTAAACCTAAACCTAAACCTAAACCTAAACCTAAACCTAAACCTAAACCTAAACCTAAACCTAAACCTAAACCTAAACCTAAACCTAAACCTAAACCTAAACCTAAACCTAAACCTAAACCTAAACCTAAACCTAAACCTAAACCTAAACCTAAACCTAAACCTAAACCTAAACCTAAAGCTAAAGCTAAAGCTAAACCTAAACCTAAACCTAAACCTAAACCTAAACCTAAACCTAAACCTAAACCTAAACCTAAACCTAAACCTAAACCTAAACCTAAACCTAAACCTAAACCTAAACCTAAACCTAAACCTAAACCTAAACCTAAACCTAAACCTAAACCTAAACCTAAACCTAAACCTAAACCTAAACCTAAACCTAAACCTAAACCTAAACCTAAACCTAAAGCTAAAGCTAAACCTAAACCTAAACCTAAACCTAAACCTAAACCTAAACCTAAACCTAAACCTAAACCTAAACCTAAACCTAAACCTAAACCTAAACCTAAACCTAAACCTAAACCTAAACCTAAACCTAAACCTAAACCTAAACCTAAACCTAAACCTAAACCTAAACCTAAACCTAAACCTAAACCTAAACCTAAACCTAAACCTAAACAACAAAAGGTGCCCCTTTAGGTTCTATAATGACCCCCCAGGGGCGGGTACTCAAATGAAAGATATTTTCGAGACGAATCCAACCATGATATTTTTAAGAGTGTCCTGGACCGAGTTAGAGCCATTTGAATTTCCGGGATATACCAAAAAAAAAGATCGCGCGATTTTTTTAAAAATAGTTTTTGCCTGCGGCGCTACTAAATCCAACATATCCATTTCCACTCTAAATTTAAAAAAAAAAAATTTCCGGGATATACCAAAAAAATAAATTATTTTTATAATAATTTTTGCCTGCAGCGCTTTTACGCCCAACATATCCATTATCACTCTAATTTACCAAAAAAAAAAAATATTTTTCCCGGAATATACCAAAGAAAAACATATGTTTTTTTAAAAAATCGCGCGATTTTTTTGCTATCGGCAACATCAAAGTATAAGTGTTGAGTCAATCGGTAAAAGCTTCGCATTTGTCAATAAACAAGTAGGTGCAGTTAGTTGTGAATCTGAAAATAGAAAGCGTGTTAATTCACAACAACGCGAGAAGCTATCCAATACCTCATTCATGGGGTGTAAAGGGAAATTAAGTTTTAAGTAGGTTAGTTTAATTTGGCAGCCACCTTAAGCATAGCTCAATTGAGTACATGCATAGGTTCCACTGTGATAACATTTAAATTCTGGAATCAATTATTTCACAAATGATAGATGTGTGAATGCTACGTATAGCGCCTACTGATAGGCAGGTGTTATTCATAACACAGTAAAACATTTTTCAGCTCATTGCTGTTCTTCGTGGCTTATAATTTCCGTGGAATATTACTTATGACAATCGTACGCCACCATATAACAATATAACAAAAGAGCCTAAAACGTGACAAATTCCCCTATGTATGCAGAACTTCTTTTTTTGGGGGCTACTTTCACGTGCACTTCTCAGAATTGAGTCCTAAAATCATGTGTTATACAGTGTAAGGGACTAATAACCAAATTTCTCATATCTTAGGTCATCCAAAACAGCGCAGTGACATAAAAGATCCTCTGTAGCCTCCTCTGCTTTGTCATAGTTACAAATTTCACAAAAACCGATTGTTACAGCGATGATGTTCGTCAGAGGGACTCTAGACAAGTATAACGCAAATCGTGTCCTTTGTATATCCATCGAAGGCCAACTCTGTGTATTCGCTGAGCAAGTGTATTCTTTCTGCCATGTATCCTTAGCAATAAGGTTCATTTTCCCCGGAATAAGCTGTGTCTCTCCTATAAGAAGAACTCTAATGTCATAGTAAACTGCGCTCAAATTCATGATGGTGGCGGCCCTAGCCAGTGTGTCGGGTCTATGGTTATTATATATGTGCCCATGTGAGGATACCTTTCGATTGCCTCATTATATACTCCAGAGACGAACGGCATTGTTGATCAATTCTCGAAGTAATGTACACTATCACGCAGATGATTGTGCTACGGTTAGGTGACAGCTATTCCTTTAACTAAACCACATATTTGTTTCCTTCATTTTTGTAATATCTTTTTATTTGATTTCGGTATTAAAATCTACTGTGCGAATTAAATGAATCCCATATCGTTTTGTGTGTGTATAGTACTCTAAAGTATGTTTGAACACTGAACTTTGTTGAAGTTGTCTTTTGTTTGCCCCATAACTTTTGAGTTCATCAAAGTCTTCTCTCTGTGTGTATCACAAATAATATTAAGTACATAATCTACTAGAAATGATTGAGAGATGTCAATACTTATAACATGGCATCGTATAATGAATTTTAATCTTACAACATTTTTCAACTCATTGATTTGGGACTCAATTCAGAGAACTGCACTTGAAAGTAACCCCAAAATGAAGAAGTTCTGCATCATTCGTTTTGTCAAGTTACATACCATAATAATTTAATATCGATTTGAAGTTAGTAAGTATCGTATAGGGGAATTTTATCACATTTTAAGCTCAACATGATTATAACCGATTTGCGCCATCATTGTCCATCACGGTAGGCTAAACACTTTAGATGCTGCCATCATCAGTGATAATCAATTTGTTCGTAAATGACAATCTCAATTCACATTTTACATAAATTATGCTAAACATCCAGGCGCACGAGTATTAACCTCTGTTTACACAGTCATAACTTTGATACTCACGCATACATGTTATCTGTCAAAAATATAATTGATTTCAAGTCCGATGTCAGTCTGACAGTTGAGTGAACACTTAAACAAGAAAAAAATAATAATAATTCGACAAATAACATACTCTCGTATGTAGTTTCACAATACACAACCTGTACACAAATATGAACAAATATTGATATGTTGATTTAACACGAAAACATTGAGTGTGTATGTAGCATAACATTGTGTCAAGAGATTACAACTTAACCCGATGGTGCGTGTGTGCGGTTCATTGTTAATCAATGTTTACAAAAAAAATGTTTAACTGAATGTTTGAGTTAAAATTGGGTGGTGATGTCAAATGGCAGTGAACGGGGGTAGGAGATAAAACATGACAGGTAAACAGGAGGGGAAATTAATATAAGATACGTTGTTGAAACAATGTTTAGTTGTAAGATGACACAGTACAACATTTTTCAGCTCATTGATTTAGGACTCAATTCCTAGAACTGCACATGAAAGTAGCCCCAAAAAGAAGAGGTTCTGCATCATTCGTTTTGTCAAGTTACATGCCATAATAATTTAAAATCGATTTTAAGTTACTAAGTATCGTAAAGGGGAATTTGTCACGTTTAAGACCCTGTTGTTTGACATAACTCGAGAACCACTAACACGATTTTTTTTTTCATTTTATCTATTTATTTGATTCAGCCCATACAAAAGAATTTAATTCTTATTTAAAGCATAGGGGTTACATTTGTTGCAATTTGAATATAGTTGTACATTTTTTTAAATTTAAATTTAATTTTAGAATTTTAAATTTACATTTAATTAATTTGAGAAGAACTAATTAGGTAGAAATAAAAGTATAAAAAAGTATAAAAATAATTTAGAACATGGAAAAGGTTTAAGATAATATTGGTTACAAAAATATAATTTAATGGAAAAAAACAAACAAAAAAGGGAAAAAGAAAAAAAAAAAGTACGGTTGGTGTGTAAATGTATCAAACATTTTTAAATTATTTATATTGTAATTTATTTATAAAAAAAGGATCACTGAAAAAATTTAAAAATATTGGATTTAAATTGGCTGTCGTTTGAGATTGTTTGAACATTCAAAGGAAGTAAATTCCATAGACGAATTGCACTTATGAAGAAGAATCTTTCGGAAAGTGTTTTGTTATGACTTATCTGTATAATCCGACACCCTCTTGCAGATCTAGCAAAGCGGACGTAGTTGAATAAATATGTTGGTCTTCTGTAATGTATAATTTTGTGCAGACTTATTAGTTTTCTTATGTTCAGTAAATTTTCGAAAGTAACGCCGTACATAGATTTGGCAAGTGTAGAAACATGATCACGTCTAGATAGCCCGAAAACATACCTAGTGATGTTGTTGAATGCCGTATTAAATTTTCTGGACATGTCACTTGTGCAACTGGAAAAAATTTCGCTTGCATAAAGAAGCTTCGGTACTAGGTATGTTTTTGCTAGTAATAGTCTTATGCGAACTGGAGTAAATTTTTGACTAATGTAAAGGTTTCTAAGAGCAGAGTTGGTGTTGCCGATAGCTGAGGTTATATGGTCTTTCCAATTTAGCCTATGATTGAAAATAACTCCAAATTTTTAGATTTTGAAACTATGTCTATACGTGTATTTGTGATATTAATAGACAAATTTTCAGGAAAACTATATGGTTTTCTACTAATTATCATGCATTTTGATTTTAAAGGGTAAATAGTTAACCCATTGGCTTTGGCCCACGTGTCAATGTTTTTGAGGTCATCATTCATTTTATTGACACTATTTTCCATGTTCGATTTTGCAGCACTAATATACACCTGCACATCGTCGGCATACATGTGTATATTACAATTAACAACACAAGATGGGAGATCATTAGAGTACATACTGTACAACAAAGGTCCAAGTATGGAACCTTGGGGAACGCCTTTAGATACATTGAGCGAATTTGACTAATGTCTACCAATGGCTACAAACTGAGATCTTGATGTGAGGTATGAATTCATAAGCTTTATGGAATTAGTTGAAAAATTGAAAAACTTTTTCAATTTTAAGCACATAATATCATGGTCGACACTATCAAAAGCTTTGGAGTGATCAAGAAGTACAAGTATAGATATTTGATTGCTATCCATATTATTTCTTAAATCTTCGGAGACTTTTTGAAGGGCTGTCACACAACTATGGCCAGGTCTAAAACCAGATTGATAATCTGATAAGAGCAAGTTAATAGAAAGATGTTCCTTAATCTGCTTGTTTATAATATATTCAAAAGCTTTTGACAGATAAGGGAGTATGGCTATTGGGCGGTACTGATTTCCACTTTTGGGCAGAGGAATAATTTTTGCCCTTTTCCATATTTTTGGGTATTGAGATTTTAGTATAATAGTGTTGAATATATGAGTAATATGAGGAATTAAAGTGGGAAATATTAACTTGAAAAATTTGGGATCAATACCATCGGGGCCCACAGCATTAGACTTTATGTGGGTTATACTTTCGTAAACATCAAATTGATTAACACAACCAAATTCGAATGATGGAATATCCTCTGGAACATTGACATTTTCATAGTATTCGTAATTGGGACTAGCAGGTGGGATGTTCACAAAATTGTTATTTAATTCATCTGCGTTCAAATTTGAACTGATTGGATTTGTTTTCTTTCCTATTCCAATTTTTCTTATCCCTTGCCAAGTTTGTCGATTATTGACTGCATTTTCAAAATGATTCCCAAAATATAAAGACTTTTTCAATCTAATAAGGCTGTTTACCCTGTTCCTTAAGTGTTTATACTCGTCATGTAGTTCCGAGATTTTGAATCTTTTCCATCGGGCGTAAACTGAATCTCTCTGCGCCATCAATTGTTTTACCTCGTTATCAAACCACGGGTCATGAGTTTCAAAATTAGGTCGAGTTTTTAATGGAACGTACTTATCGTACAAATGTGTAATATTATGCACTAAAAATTTAAGTTGTTCATCTACATCAATCATGTAAAAAATTTCGTTCCAGTCGATTAGCATGGCCTCATCATGTAAAGCAGAGTAATTTATCCTTTTGAAATCACGAGTCAAAACATTTGAAGTAGGTTGCACCACGATGTTATAAGTAAGAAAGAGAAGATCGTGTTTTGAAAACATAGAAGCGGAAAGCTGGGTATAGAGAAGAATTTTATGTGAACTGCTAACGAAAAAAAGTTCAATTAGCGTATTAGTTGTATTAGAGAAATGCGTAGGATTTGAATTATTCACCAGTCTCAACCCGAACGATTGCATCTCTAGAACTAATGAATGTTCTTGGAGAACATTATTGTTAAAATCACCACAAATTATAATGTCACTGTAAATAAGCGTGATATTCTCGAGTTTTTCTAGAAAATGGTCATAATTTGTTCTCCTATTGGGTCGGTAAACTACACCAATTAACAACTTTTCACCATTGAACTTTAATTCGATGAACAAATATTCCATACTATCGCCAGGACCAGATGTAAGCTCAATTTTAGCAGATATACCATTTTTCACGAGGATTGCAACTCCGCCCGCCCGGCTTGCTCTATCTACTCTGTAAAGATGGTACCCATTTAAATCAAATGTTGTGTTCTGAAAATCAGGATGAAACCATGTCTCCGATACACAAATAATGTCAATATTCGAGTCACTAAAAATGATTCGAAAGTTATCAATTTTATTCTTTAGACTCTGCGCATTAATATGAACAATAGTTAATCCGCTTTTTTGCGCAGCCAGAACACGAACCATATTATGGCAATTGTCTATTGAATTAGTCCTTATATTACTTCTTGAAATCATTGATTGATTGTGTTGTAGGAACAGCATTTAAATCCAATACCTAGTAAAAGCTGAAACTAATTTAAAATAATTTAGAATTACCATTAGCATCGTTTGTTTTTAATCGGTCTATTAGTATGAACATTGATTTAAAATTTATTTTAAGACCAGTGTTTTTTGAAAGATGTTCATAGCAGAATGATATATACCAGGGCATTATGAGAATATCACTCTGTTATGAACTTCTTTCAAAAAACACTGGTCTTGAGCTTGAAATAAATTCTGAGTTACCATTACTTTAATCTGTTCATATAACGTTTCCCTACTTAAACAACAGTTTCACTTTTCCATTCATCAAATGATTTTGATAAACCCATTTCAAACCCATTTTTGTAGCAGTTATAATAAAACTGTTGTACTCCGTGGCGTATGATTTTTCGTGGAATATTACTTTTGACAATCATACGCCACCATATAAGAAAAGAGCCTAAAACGCGACAAATTCCCCAATACGATACTTACTAACTTCAAATCGATATTAAATTATTATGGCATGTAACTTGACAAAACGATTGATGCATAACTTCTTCTTTTTGGTGCTACTTTCACCTGCAGTTCTCAGAATTGAGTCCCAAAATCATGTGTTGCACTGTGCAATGCAATACTAGTTAGTATTTTATTTAAAATTTACGGAAAAACATCTTAATGAATCACAGGTTACATTAAAAATATATTAATTTCTATGACTATCTCTTGATAGTCATGTGTAAATTAAGCCACTTTCATAGTGTTAATTTTTTCTAAAATAGACTATTCCATATGTTGCAGCTGAGTCTTTACCAGCTTAAGATGTAATTAAATCAGTTCACCTACATGGAACCAACTCAATCTAGAGCCTTACTGACCTGTTTAATTTTGCAGTAGTCTCGTAACTATAATGTGAGCATCAACTGGAAAACCCTCATACAATAATGTTAATCCAGCAACGGTAGCTGTAATTATAAAAATAGCAACACCAAAGCTCTAAGCTACATATGAGTCACAAAACATATAAAGCCAAAGAAAAATGTATACAAAAGCTAATTTTTTTTTTTTTTTTTTGAGACGCAACTGCTTTAAGCAACTAACACACATTCGATTTTGAAGCAACAGAAGGTTATAGAGCAGCAAAGGACATATGCGGTGGGCGGCAAAATACAATTTGCAGTGCATACAAATACATTCTATTTAATTAAGTGTAAATGACTATGACATAGATGCTTAGACTAAAACCGCTTGCATTTTGCTAATGGTCATATTTGAGGCGGGTTATATCAAAGTGTGAACATCTTTCAGGGTCAAAGTCATTTTAAATTGCATGTCAGGTATCCTAAAAGGAAAACCTTTTATATATTTGTAGCATAAAAGCAAAAATCATGTAGCCTAAACATATGGCGGAGCCATAAACACTTCAAAATTATAGTTGACAATGTTCACGCAGCGTCCCAATCGAGTAAACTCTTTGTTCGTTGAAACAAATAACTTGGGTCTGTCTTCATTAATCACCAGACCCACAAATAACTCTCGCAGTCCTCGTCCAATGATATCTATATCGTCGGCATTCGCGAGTAGCATGTGAGTTTTGTTAAAGATGGTGCCAGTCGTGTTTACTGCTGCGTTCCGCATGATCAATTGGATTATGATGTGAAAGAGATCGCATGACCGACTATCGCCTTGTCTAAAGCCTCGCGTAGTAGAAAATGGCTCTGTTAGATTTGTGCCTATTTTCACTGAAGACTTCGTGTCGGCCAGTGTCATCCCACAAAGTCGTATCAGCTTCGCGGGGATACCAAACACAACCATAGCAAATAATAGTTGCTATCGTATCGGACTGTTGAATGCAGCTTGCTATTCGATAAACAGATGGTAGGTGTCGACCGAACATGGCATAGTGGTTAGAACAAGCGACAACCCAGGTTTGACACCTGGCTCCAGTCATCTACAATTTTCTTTCATTGCTGGCCCCCTTGATGTTGCGGACAACAAATTCGCAGTATAAGTATCGAGATAATCAGCATGTCTGGTAAAAATCTTCTCAAAAAGTAACGTTCGCATTCGTCGATAAACAAGTAGGTGCCGTTTGTTGTGAATCTAAATATAAAGCGTGTTAATTAGCAACAACGCGGGTAAAGGAAAATTAAGTTAAGTTTTTAGTTGTCGATCTGCATTTATTGGGTCTTCTTCAGGATTTGTCTTAGTTTGAATATCTGGTCGGTCGTGGATTTACCAGGTCTGAAGTCACACTGATAAGGTCCAATGAGGTTCGCCAGAATGGACTTTAGCCTTTCACGTAACACACAAGACAAGACCTTGTTTGCGATGGGTAAAAGGCTAATCCCGCGATAGTTGGTACATACACTTGGATCGCCTTTCTTAAGCACGGGACATAGAACACTCAGATTCCAATAATAGGGCATTCATTCCTTGAACCAAATAGTGTATATGAGCTGGTGCATGCATGTTACCAGGTCATCGCCGCCGGCTTTAAAAAGCTCTGCCGGCAGTCCATCGGCTCCCGCAGCGTTATTATTTTTAAGACGCGCAATTGCCGTGCTGATCTCGTTTTGGCTCGGTAGTGGACAGTCTACTCTATCGTGGATGATAAGCGTGATTTCGTCACTTATGCTGCCTTTGGGAACGAGTAGAGATTAAAAGTGTTCCCTCTATATTTGCAGCACGCTCTGAATGTCAGTGACCAGATTTCCGTCTCCGTCCTTACAGGTAGGGATCCGTGGTCCAAGACCTTTGCTTTTTACCTTTTGGAAGAAATTTCGGTCTTCACCTCTATCCCTGTAGTTTTCGATATCCTGGCTCTCTCTTTTCTTCCACAGACGCTTTTCCGTCTGAACAGGCGTTTCATCTGCCTCCTTTTCTCTTTATAACGCTCCGTCAACACACGCGTCGCCATTGGCTGCAGTTTTGCCTTGTATGCAGCATTCATTTCCTCAGACATTTCGCGACATTCATCATCGTACCAGGGCTTGTCTGAGCGTGGTTTTTCATAACCCAGTACGGTCGTTGCGGCAGTGGTCGTAAAATTCGCAATATGCTGCCATTGTGTGTCGGGAACATCAGAACTAGGGGGATTTGTATGGAGTAATGGAGAGTGTTGGTTGGAGTAGGCATTGGCTATCTCGGTGGTATGCAGCTTTGTGATATCTAGCTTCCTTTGCGTTTGATTACGACCGTTTTTAGCACCACTTAATCGTGTGCGTAAATTAGCTGGAAATAGGTGGTGTGCCGAGTCAATATTTGCACCGCGCATCACACGCACGTCCATAACCCATAAGACATGCCTTCCATCAGTTATCACGTGATCAATCTGGTTTCTTATATTTTAATCAGGAGATATCCAGGTAGCCTAGTGGATATCTTTATGCGGCAATCTTGTTTCACTCACTACCATGTTTCTTGCCGACGCGAAGCTAACTAATCTGAATCCGTTATCGGAGGTATTGTTGTGCAAACAGAATTTCGCGTCTGCTGAAGCAAGGCCATCTTCGCTTCCTATTTTAGCATTAAAGTATCTCAGAATAATTTTAAAGTCATGTGCAGGGCAGTGGTTATATATTTCCTCCAGGCGCTCATAGAATGCATGTTTAATGTCCGCTCAAATCAGCGTGAGGTAAAAATATTTCACCTAGATGCGTATAGTGGCTATTCGGTCACTTACAGGTTTAAACCCCGAGACCATACGTCGAAGTCTCTTGCAGACTATGAATCCACATCCAAATTCGTGTCTTTCTGCATGGCAGCTATAAATGGTGTCACAGTTCATTCGATGTGTTCATCCCTGTTCCGTCCACCGCATTTCCTGTATGGCAGTGATGTCGGCCTTGTATTTGTCGAGGCCATCCGCCAGTTAGGTATAGGCACCTTCTCTGTAGAGAGTTCGGACATTCCAGGTGCATATCCGTAAATCATGGGTCTTATAATGATTGCGGGGGTCGTCAACATTTGTGGGGGTTCTATTATTTTCTTCTTGTTTTCATAATAATTGGTTTTGCTTAAGGAGAGTGGCTTATTAGGCCACCGCGCCCGGTTCTAGTTTCTTGGGGCTCGGACGTTGTGAGTTGCTTGGGAACCTCCTAAGAGAGGTTCCGGTTATTCCCAAAAGCATATCAATCATAAAGACTCAAATTAGAAAATTCCCCATTCCTCTTATATGCACTACTTTATCATTCAAAAAATATATCTCACTCACATTTTCAGCGACATTGAAGCTATTTCTCAATTGCACCATATGTGTGACGCTCACATACCGGAATTTGTTGTGCCAGTTGTTGCTGAGAGACCATTTTATTTGTATAAACGGAAACAAAGCACTAAAGATTTATTTACTGAACTGGTCGGTCAGCTGGTCAACGCTTTAACGTTAGCAAGGGGCGCAGAGACCAAACATTAATTTCCACCCCCCCTTCCACTTCAATGCTCTTGGAATGTCATAGTGAGTTGTGGTTGTCGTTGTGGTTGTAGGACTATGGACTACTATTCGTCAAAGAAAACCACTGGCTCCATTGGAATTTATTGTGCCCGAGTTATTTATGCTCCAAATATTTACTGCAGAAAAATGCGGCAATTTAGCAAAACGAAATGCGATTACAATTTTTCTTTGCTTTCCTAACGGTCACCGTTGTTGAAATATTTTTTTTCTTTAATCTAAGTATTTCTACTGCGGAAGGGAGAAGCAATACTCAAAACGTGAGTAAAAGAAAATTGTGGTAGAGAAAAATGCCAAACTAATTATATTTCGTCACCAAAATGTGCAACCAAGCATTGCATTAGCATGTGCTATAAGTTTTTCAACACTAAAGATGATAATTTTTGTAGTTTGTTGCTCTAATTTGTTAACAACTTTACAGGCAACAGCGACAATGAAATAACATTTCATGCGATTGCTTTTAAAGGGGGGGCAGGGATGGTGGGTGCTTACACTTTTTATGGGTTAAATTGCTTTCATAGAAAGACAATCAGATAAGCAAGCAATGTGCAGACATTTTAATTAGGTTCTTTCATGCTTGAGGTATTGTGTGTCTGGGTGTGTGTGTGTGTGTGTGTGTGTGTGTGCGGTAAGCTGCAATAATTCATATTAATTTGTATCATTGCACTAAAGACAAAATTGCACTAAAGTGAAAAATAATTGTGAATTACGTTTAAAAATTGTTGTTGTTTTTAAAATTATCTAAATTAACACTTAACTTAATTTCCTTCCCTCTTTTGGATTCAACATTAAAAGAAAAGTGGTTTTGCTTTTCTTCACGGCTGCTCCAACGCATATTAGAATAAACCTGGAAATTAACCACCCACTCATACCGTTCTACGGTAATTATCCCCTCTTATAACGCAGTACAACACATGATTTTGGGACTCAATTCTGAGGATTGCTCATGAAAGTAGCGCCAAAAAAAAAACATCTGCACTAATCGTTTTGTCAAGTCGGCTACATTAACAATTTAACAGTCATTCGAATTTTTTTTGCTCAAGTTGGATTTTTAACAATTTTTTATATTTTAATACGGTTATACATGGTAAATTGTACATACTTCGAAATAGATCCTAAGATAAGTCCTATAGAACTGACACAGGAAATGTTTTATAGAGTGGTTCTAATACTGGTATTGTAGAACAGACACAGGAGTGGTCCTAGCTATAGTGTAGGGTGTTTTGTTACACTTTCAACGACAAAGTCATGTTAAAGTGAAGCGTTCCCTTCCTATATTAAGGTTATATCTAGCAACGGTCCCTTCACACCAGATATCAGTTATAGGACTAGTTCTATGTAAGTTTATATTGCCATAGGAAATGTTTTCTATGGTTTGGGAACGCAATGACAACCCTTGGGTCGCAATGTCATTTTGTTAGTTATTCAAAAAGTACTTTTGTTATTGCAAATGGAACTTTTATTGTATCTTAAAAGTACTTTTAGTGTACCAAAATGTACTTTTACTGCAACCAAAAAGTACTTTTAGTTTCTTCTTCTTCTTTACTAGCAGCAACAACAGAAATTCATCTATCAGTAGCCGTACGTAGAAAACCATTCCAAGCGCTTCGGTCTTTTGCGCTCCGTAGATAGTTCGTCATACCAAGCTTACTTAACAGCTCCGTCACCTGGTCCATCCATCGGAGTTTTGGTCGCCCCCTCCTGCGCCGCCCATCGAGTTTATTGCCGAAGACTTTTCGAGCCGGAGCGTTTTCGTCCATTCGTACAACGTGTCCAAGCCAGCGCATTAGGTCTATTTGAACGCGCTTGACCACGTCGATGTCGTTGTACAGCTCACACTAGTCGTGGTTCATTCGACGACGATACTCGCCGTTAACAATGATGGGTCCAAATATTTTGGGAAGTATTTTCTCTCGAAGACTCCCAAAATAGATAGATAAGATAGTGTCATTACCAAGGACTCTGCGCTGTTGAGCAAGGCAGATAAGATTAGAGTCTAGTAGAGTTTGGATCATTGCTCTTCAAGCGAGCGCTTTGTCATTAAATCGCTTGCTTAGCGCACAGTACCAGCGGTTTGCTATCAATACTCGTCTCATGATTTGCAGTCTGACATTGTCATTTTTGTTTATGGCTGAGCCAAGGGAGACAAAATCATCTTCTCACTGGACTCTTTGTTCGTTGAAACAAACAACTTGGTTTTGTCCCCATTTATCACCAGACCCACTTCTGCCGGATGCTTTTCAATGCTCGAAATGGCCGATGTTAAAGAGATCGTAAGACATACTATATGCGATCGTTAAAAGGCTAATCCCGCGGTAGTTGGAGCACACACTTGGAACACCTTTTTTTAGCACAGGACATAATACGCTTAGATTCCAATCATCGGGCATGTCCTCTTTAAGCCAAACCGTGCGTAGGAGCAGATGCATGCTCCTTATCAGCTCCTCGACACAGGACTTAAAGCCGCATCGGCGGCTTTATTATTTGTCAGCCACGATATTGCTCTTCTTACTTTGGCTTGACTTGGTGGTGGGCAATCTAAGCCGTCGTCGACAATTGGCGTGATAAGTTCCCGTGCGCTGCTTTGTGGAACTAGCAGTTGCTAGAGGTATTGTCTCCATATATGCAGCACAGGAGGGGAGCCCATTACCGTAGCCTTTGCTTTTACTTTATGGTAAAATTTTCGGTCCTCACCTCTATTTCTGTAGCTTAAATAGCTACCTCTCCTCGATGTTGTCGTCGTCAACTTCGCAGTATAAAGGCGTCGAGTTAATCGGCATGCCTAGTAAAAGCCTCTCAAACAGAGACGTTCGCATTCGTCGATAAAACAAGTAGGTGCCGTTAGTTGTGAATCTAAAACTAGGAAGCGTGTTAATTCACAGCAACGCGAGAAGCTATCCCATATCTCATTCATGGGGTGTAAAGGGAAATTATGTAATTAAGTAAGTAAGCTGTCTCGCCTGTTTTACTGTCTCCTAGTGCCGTTGCCTAACAGCCCGGCTTACAATTGGCTATAGCGTTGCCCTTTAAGCAGCATACTTTTCCTCAGACGCTATGCGACATTCTTCATCATACTAGGATTCGTTTGAGCGACGTTTTTCATATCTTAGCACGGTTGTTGCGGCGGTTGATATGTAATGCACATTGTGCTGCAAATGTGTATCGGGAACATCAGAAGTAGAGTAGTTGGGAGAGCTGTTTGGAGTGAGCACTGGCTATCTTTGGGGCTTGCAGCTTCGCGATGTCCAGTTTTCACTCTGATCAATATTGTGCGCACGGATTACACGCCTGTCATCAATTACCCATGATCAATTTGATTTTTGTGTTGTGAATGGGGGGATAGCCAAATTGCCTTGTGGATATGCTTGTGCTGGAATCTCGTTACACCCACTACCATGTTCCTTTCCTCTACTAAGTTAACCAACCTAAACCCATTGTCTGACGTGTCGGTATGCAGGCTGAATTTACCGATCGATGGACCAGGAACATCTTCCTTTCTTATGTTTGCGGATTGTGGCTATGCGAATACTAACAGGATTGAATCGCCAGACAAGATGTCTAAGTCTCTCGCCAACTACAAATCCACATCCGAATTTGTGCTTTTCGGCATGGCGGCTGTAATAGATGTCGCAATTTTTACGTCGCGAGCATCCTTGTCCTCTCTATCATCCACCTCTCTATAGAGAGTCCGGACGGTCAAGGTGCATATCCCTAAACCATGGTCTTTTTTACATATGCGGGGGTCGTCAACAATTACATTTTCTTTCTCGTGTTTTCATAGCCAGTAAAGGACCTGAAGGCGGGTGGCTAGCCCAGCCATCACGGTACGTCGCTCACTATCTGCCGTTATTCATGATAAAACAAATATCACGAACAACGTTGCCCAGGTACCACCACGAAGGAGGTTGTGAGTCAGCTTGGGATGCAAGATTCACTTTACAGCTCCAATGGCACCCCACATCTATACTCAATCCAAAATGGCGTGTGCCGAAAAAATGTCTCTCATAAAAAAGCAAATTTCAAGATATTTTGCAATGTTTACAAAGCTGCTTTGACCCACAGTTCGGTGTAAACATTAAATTAAGTAAATTGTGCTTCCCCCTTGACTGATTAAATACTGACTTTGTATTCATTCATTTCTCAACTTGAGGCTAAGAAATTTGTCCACTTTTTGGTTTCGGTACAAATGTGGAATAAAGAAGAATGCGCCTGTCTCTCTTTACTACGACTTCATCCGGATTCTTTGTGTGTGTGTATATGTGTGTGTTAGTTATTTATGCTCTAATTCTTTGCTGCAGAAATGCCGCAATATTTCATTACAATTTGTATGTTGTCGTTTTCTCTCTCTCTCTCTCTTATACAACATAAAAGAAGACTTCAAGATTTCTTACCCGTATGCCGGTATTTTTTTTTGCGAATTTTTTTTCTGTTGCCATTTCTTATTTGCCGCTTTCTTCTAAGTATTAGAAACATGTTACTGGACTAAAGTTTACCACCACCAGAGAGTGTGACCAACAAATGCTGTGAACCTTAACATTTGTAAGTTTTACGTTAAACGAAAAGCTATTGCAACTTTTGTTGTTGTTGTTGTTGTTGTTGCGGTTGGTTTTAGCGCATTTTAATGGTGTTCTCTAACAACAAACCACAAATAAACACCAAAAAATGCATTTGCCACTAAGAAATTGTACAAATTGTTTATGGGTTAAATTGACTTTAGTGCAAAGAGATTCCAGACAAGATAAGAGGTAATCACCACAAATGCAATTAAGACCCATAGTTGCATGAGTGGAATAGAGCAAATACATATTTATCAGTGTGGCGGATTACCTTAATAGGTGTGTGCGTGTGTTTGTGTGAGTGTGGAATAGGTAATAGTTACTTAATGCAGTATTACGTTTTTTGTTAAATTGATTAGAACTTAAAGTTATAAAAATAAAATATAGACAAAAGTTTTCATTTAATTCCAATATTTGTTAATATATAAACAACAATTTTAATGGAGTACAGAGTAAGAGAGAGCGAGAGCGAGTTTATTGCAGCCTCTATACTATGAAAGGCATATTACAATAATCCTTGGTATCTTATGTTATATCAACACTGTCAATGACACTTCTAACACATAAAACGTGCCTTTGTCGTTGTGTCATAATTCAATGAAATAAAAATCTACCATAACATAAAACATCTTTAGGCAATTTCGCTGTTTCGGGATTGTTTGTTTTCGAGTGAGAACCTTAACAGGAAATTGCATATTTTAAGGATTTCACACAATCATCTGGGTATGCAAAGGAGTCATTATTAATATATAGGGATCTTTAATATGCCAAAAAAGTTGCTGAGATTTGAAGTTCATGACATAAAAGTGTTATTAAAATCATTAAATTTTTTTATACATAATTTAATAACAAAAGATGTTTTTATGTCTGCTCTGCGGGTGACATTTTTCACGTTACAATGATGTTGGTTGTCTTTGACATTTTGGCATTGATGTTTTGTATTAGCATAAAGGGCGTCAGCTAATAACTCTTTAGTCCATCGGATATTAGGGGATTTTCTGTTGTGGCTCAGTGATCTTATAGGTTACAGAAAGATAAGTTGTGGAAAAAGAAAATAAAATGATGCAGGTTGGTTTTTGTTTTATCATAGTATCTTTTTTTTACATAATTTCAGATTATCGATGAGGTTGTACAAAAACCTATAAAAAAATAAAAATAAAATTTTCGCCAAATTTTACAATAAAACTTCAAACTTGACTTGTTTTCGTTGGAATTTTTTCGTTAAAATTTCCATGACTTTTGTCATTTTCCATGTCCTTGATAAATTATCCTGAATTTCCGAATGCCATTGTAACATACCTCAGCACACACACAACATTTTACAAAAAAAATTGTCATTTGTATGGCGAAATCTGATCTTAAACCGAACTAAGACAATACCAAAAAAAAATTTAAGGACTTTGGCTTTTTTTAATTCATTAATTATTTAATTTTGTCATTAAAAGTCAATTTCATAAGTAAAGAGTGAGAAATTTTTCCACACATTAAAACAATTTGCCATATGACTTTTTTGCTCTATAACGGATTTAAATAACCTATTAATGTCCTTGAATTTTTTTTTGAATAATTTCGGATTATCATTAACTTTCAGACTCACAAATTTTAAAATTTAAATTTCTCTCAGTTTTCGAGAAAAAAAAACTTTTCTTTTGTCGGTAGCTGTATATTTCTGCAAACTCGGAAACACAAAACCAAACGCTATTGACTTCTATGTCAATATTTCCTTGTGCCAGCATCTTGTAAATGAAGTTGTAGTGTCGGAATTTACAAACATCCGTTTTTACTGACAAATTGTCGTCAAAATACTGAAAAAGTGTAAAAATTTAAAAATATCAAGAAGTTATGAAAAACCTATTATAGTTCTTGTGTTTTGCTTCAACAACAGAACCTGTTATTGTACGGTTCAACTATTTGGGTGTGATTCAAACACAAACAAACAGACAAACATTGACATTTATAATATTAATAGTTATATACGTGTGACTTATCGCCAAAGATTTATATGAAAAGAAAAGAAAACAAATACATAAAATGGAGTGTAGAGTTTTCACAAAACCATATTTGCTTTTTATACATTCTATTATTCAGAGTGTTAAAGTAGATAGTTTGGATCTTTTCAATGAATCGGAACATAAAGCCAATTAGAAAAAACTTTAGATTAGCGCTCTTCGCCCTCTGATTGAGTAGTGCTAAGTAGTATCTGTGTATCAAATTTTATTTCTTCACGACTAAAAAATATTTGTGTCACGCCTGCTCCACTACTATATATGAACATATACAGTGACAAGTATCAAAAATAATATTATGGGCTGTATATTCATATCTACAGTGCCAAATCTATTCTGCGCATCTGTGTTGTATCTGCAACAAATAAAAATAATTATCCAATTTGGTGCGAAATGAGTCCACTTCAGCGCCACAAACCGTGTCCATATATACCAACAAATTTTTCTCATTATCGAACAAATATACCCTCTGAGTTTCAGCTAAATTGGTCTTATCGCTCAAATTTTCAGTATTAATCCACACCAGCGCCACCTACCGGGTATATTTGTACATAAAATAGTTTGTCATGACCAAACAAATATACTTTCTGAATTTATGTTGAATTGGTCTATCCTTTGAAATTTTCGATATAAATATATTCCAGCGCTACCTAGGGTGACTAAATTTGACGCCGGCACCTTTGAGAAAAACTTTTCTCTCTTGCCTCACTTACTGGCTTACCATCCATTGAGATTTAAGAAAATTCTTCGAATATTCTTTTTTGAAAATTAGGCCGGTCAGAGTTGTGCGCGTACACACATTTCGGCGATTAATACATGACTATTAACACATATTATAATCAATTAAAATATTCACGAATTAATAAAAACATTCACTAAAATTGAAACATTTTGTCTATTCTTATAAATTATCGTTATAAATCCACCCCAGCGCCACCTACCGGGTCCATTTGTACATACTATTTGTTCTTATGATTTTTTTTAATACATAATTTAATTTTTAAAAGCGCATATCACACAAATACGCTTTTAAAATTGATCCATTCGTTTAAATTTTGGTTATAAACCCACCCCAGCGCCACCTACCGGATCCATTTGTACATACTATTTGATCTTATGATCACACAAATACGCTTTAAAAATTTCAGTTAAATTGATCCATTCGTTCAAATTTTGGTTATAAACCCACCCCAGCGCCGCCTACCGGGCCCATTTGTACATATAAGGTTTTCTAATGATCAAACAAATATCCACTATAAAAATTTCGAAAAATGCATTCATTAGGCTCAGCAACCCAATTAACCGTATGGTCTGGGTGATATCAACAGTTATTCCTATATTCGTTATTGTCCCCTAAAATTTCGAAATGGGAAAAACCACTTTGTGAAACTCTCTAATTCTGTAGGAAGTGCGCCATTATAAGAGTTAGTCATTCTTCTTTAGGCCTTTTTGCGGTCTGGGTGACCATCTATAGCCAATCCTCAACTTTCACTGAAATTTTGGGACAAATGGGGTCAACCGTTTTCACAATTATGGTGACATCAAAATGTACATCTGTTTTATATATATAGACTTCTGAATAACTATGATGTTAACAAAAATTGACTAAATGACATTCCAAAAATTATGTGTATCATAAGCTAAACACCGGCAACTGGTTCCAAACATACATTCAAAATTTTCTCATGTCAAAAAAATCATATATTTTAAGTTTAAGTAAAATCGGATAATGGATATATATTTTCGAAATAATTCAACCCCAGCCGAATCAACTGTAGGTCCATATATACAAAAAAAAAACTCATAATAAAACAAATATACATTCAAAATTTCAGTCAAATTGTTTAATTCGTTAAAAAATTTTCATTATAATTCCACCCTAGCGACACCTACCGGGTCAATTTATACAAACAATTTGTTCTCAAGGTTCCACAAACATAAATACTAAATTTCAGTTAAATTAGTACATGCATTCAAATTTTCGATATAAATCCACCCTAGCGCCATCTACCGGGTCCATTTGTACATACAATTTTTTCTGATGACCAAACAAACATAGATTCTGAATTTCAGTTAAATTGACCCATTCGTTAAAATTTTGATTGTAAACCGACCCCAGCGCCACCTACCGGGCCCATTTGTACATTAAATGTATTCTCATGATACAACGAATATCCATTCTAAATTTCAGTTGAATTGGTACATGCATTCAAATTTTCGATATAAATCCACCCTAGCGCCACACAACAATCAACGGAAAATTTCGAATCGAATAAAAAAAAATCAGCCAAATCGCTCCAGCCGTTCTCAAGTGATGGTATGACATACGTGGACCATTTCATTTTTATATATGTAGATTTCAAACTTGTCTTTTGTTTTTTGGTGGAATTTTTTTCAGGAACTTTGTTATTTTCCATGCCCTTGATAAATTATCCTAAATTTCCGATTATCACTGCGGGTAACTTCAATATAAAAAGGAAAATTTACAGCCAAAATTTTACAACAAAAACTAATTTATTTAGTCATTTGTATAGCGATGTGAACTTATGTGCTATTAAAAGGACATTGAGCCCCTGGAATGTTCCTGAAAATTTTTTCCATAGTTTCAGATTATGATTGATGTAATACACATAACAATAAAGAAGTAAAATTAAACGCGAAATTTCTAGAAAATTTCAGAAAAAAATGGACAAACTTGTAATTGAATTTTTTTTTTTGATTTTATGTTTATTTAAATTTTCTTTACTATACATAATTTGAAATTATCATTGCGAGTAGTATATTTAATACAAAAAAAAAATAAAATTTACCATAAAATTAAAAAAAAAATTATTAGTTTTTTGCCGGCAGAGTAAAATTTTTCGCTTATTCAAGGAAATGGACTAATTGACAAGTTCTTTAAAATTTTTCTATAATTTTAGATTATCGTTTAAGTAATATACATAACTTTAAAGCAGTAGAATTATAAAGAATTTATAAAAAATAATTCAATAAGTTAGATTGTATGCCGCAGTGAACCTATTTGCTTTTTCAAGGGCCTTTACCCCGTTACATATTCAAAAGAACTTTTCCACAATTTCAGATTATCAAAAAACATAAATAATAGTGTGCGAAACCTGTCTAAACATTAAAACAAAATTTCATTTTACTAATTTATATGGTAAATCTTATTATTTTGATAACTTAAGGGTCTTGGTAAATGTCCTTGTAAATTTTTTTAAAAAATTCAAATTGTTATTAAAGTTAAGATTCATAAATATGAGCAATTAAATTTCAAGCAAGATGTAGAGAAAAAATATTCACTGTTTGTTTTTTTTGTTTTTTGATAGAATTTTTTATATAATTTCCATGACTTTGGCTATTTTCAATCTCCTTGCAAAATTATCCATAATTTCTAATAATCATTACGAGTAACATACTTGAATACAAAAAAAGTGAAATAAACCTTTAAATTAAAAAAAAATATTTGTTTTTTTGCTGCCAGAGTAGAAGTTTTATCTGCTGTTTTAAGGATATTCAAAAACTGCATTGTTCTTTAAAATTTGTCCATAATTTCAGATGATCTTTGATGTAATATACCTAACTATAAGGAAGTAAAATCAAAACAAATTTCTGCAATACAATTTTACATAAGTTAGACTTGTATGCTAGTGCAAGGACCTTTACCCCATTTACATATTTAAAATAATTTTTCCATAATTTCAGATTTTCGTTAAGGGCAAAATAAATATTGAGAGCAAAACTTGTCGTCACATTAAAATAAAATTCCATTTTAGACATTTGTAAGGCAGATCAGAATTTTTTTCATATTTAAAGGACCTTGCCCCTTATCAATGTCCTTGAAAATTTGTACAAAATAGCAGATTATCATAGAGGTTAAGACGCATAAATATGTAAGCTGTGAAGATTCCTAAAATATTAAAAAAAAATTATTTTCAAAATCTATATTTTTTTTGCTGTTTGAGGTGATTTTTTTTTAATTTCCCGTACTTTGATGTCCTTGCAAAATTATCCATAATTTCTAAATATCATTGCGAGTAACTTACTTAAATACAAAAAAGTAAAAATTTGCCTAAAAATTAAATTAGTTTTTTGCTGGCAGAGTAGAAGTTTTTTTTTGCTGTTACAAGGACATTAATCCGCTGGAATGTTCTTGTAAATTTTTCCAAAATTTCAGATGATTATTGATGTAATATACATAACTATAAGAAAGCGAAATTAAAACAAATTTCTACAAAAAAATTATTAATAATTTAGATTGTGTGGCGTAGAGGACCTGTCTGCAATTTCAAGGACCTTTGCCCCGTCACATATTCAACAGAATTTTTCCATAATTTAAAATTAAGGGCAAAATAAATAAATAATAGAATGTAAAAGGTGTCCAAACATTAAAATAAAATGTATTTTTAGATATATGTATGACCGGTCAGACTTTTGTGATATTGTAAGGACCATAGCCCTTTCATAGAGGTTAAGACGCATAAAATGTAACTAAAAAATTAAAAAAAAAATTAAAAATTTTTTTGTTCTTTATTCTTGTTCTTGTACTTTGATGTCCTTGAAAAATCATCCATAATTTCCAATTTTCATTGCGAGTAACATACTAAAATACATAAAAGGGGAATTAACATTAAAATTTAAAAAAAAAAAAATCTCTGGCAGAGTAGAAGCATTTTTTTTTTTCTTTCAAGGACATTAACTCTTAAATACAAGAGTGATAATTCCGTAAAATTAAAAAAAAAAAATGTCAGACTGGTTTAATTTTTTTGGTGGAGTTTTTATATTATTTCCAGGACTTTAAAAATTTTCAATGTCCTTGTTAAATTATTCATAATTTCCGATTATCATTGCAAATATAGAAAAGTTAATTTACCTAAAAAGTTTACATGAAACAATTCTAAATTAGTTTTTTGCAGGCAGTTTAAACTGTTTTGCTGTTGCAAGGAAATTAACCCTAGAAGACGTTTTGAAAATGTTTTCCATAATTTCTGATTATCAGTGGTTTTATATAAGTAACTGCAAAGGAATAAAACTTCCCAGAATTTCTAAAAAAAATCTATTAATTATGTTTATGGCGGAATGGATCTGTTTGCTATTTCAAGGACCTTTGGCGTTTTCAAAGTTTTGGCGAATTTCTTAATAATTTTATATTACCTTCAAAGGTTACGACCAAAAATATAAAAAATTAAATTTTTCCCAACATTTAAAAACTGATTTGCAAATTATTCGCCTTTTTTACTTTTCCAAGGATATTGGCCATTTTCAAAGTTCCTGCAAAATTAACCATAATTCCGTATTATCATTGCGATTTATGAACTTTGAAAAGAAAGAGCGATTATTTCAGATTATCATTAAGGTTACAAATCATAAATAAAAAAGTGCGAAATTTGCCCAAATATTTAAAGAAAATGTCATTATTGTAATTTGTTTGGCGAATCTGCAATTTCTGCTATAGAAAGGACCTTGTCTGTTTGCAATGCTCTTTGAATTTTTTTTGTATACTTTCCGATTATCATAAAAAAACACAAACAACAAAAACACAAAAAATTTAAGTACTAAAAATTCTGTAAATTTTTGATTGAAATCCAAACTGGTCATTGTTTTTGATTAGTTGTTTTTAACTTCATCTCGATATTAAATTATTATGGCATGTAACTTAACGAAACGAATGGTGCAAAACTTCCTATTTTTGGGGCTACTTTCACGTGCAGTTCTCAGAATTGAGTCCCAAAATCATGTGTTTTACTGTGATAGCTTCATATTACATTTAGTCATTTGCAGTGCGGGCTGAACATGGGTCAAGATCGTCATTGTAATTATGTTGAACATATGAATATTTATTTGTCCTATCATCGTTTTGTAAAATTTTAATACTGTTATCAAATTTTTGGTCACCGAAGAGAGCTTTATTTTGCCTATCATCATTTTGCAAACACTACTTTTCTACAAAATTCACTATTACCAATTATTTTTTCAACATCTCCTTAGTCTAGACACATACTTGAACACGTACATTGTTGCCTCAAATCACCTAAAATACATTTATGCTAACAACACTACAGAAAGTCGTTAGTGACCATTTACTGGTCACTACTTTGTACATTATAGTAAAGTTAATGAACAGTAATTCATAAAACGCACACACACACAACGAAAAATTCAACACTACAGGCTGAAGAAAGCATTCATTAACCAAAACTCTACACACGAAATTTTTAAGGCATCTACCGCGATAGACACATCGTCGTTGCTGACAGTTTTTGCGTTTTACTTTATATTTAAATTTTCATCATTTGCCTTGTTGACAGTCGTTGACATTATTTCCGTTTCCTATCAGAGTTAACTTAACTCCTTAGTATTGCCAAAGCAAAAAACGCATAAACGCGCGGTTTGCCTAATATTTATGAGCGAGACTTTAGTTTTTTGGTAATTGGCCGTCCATTGCTTTTACGACGATTGCATTATGACCACACATTTATCATATTAATGCTGTTTTTTATGGCAAGGGGCGGCCGCCACATGCGACCATGAACACAAGTTTACACGAGTTAAGGTCTATAAAATATAAAATAGTAAAAACTTTGATTCTGTGTGTGTGTATGTGTTTGTGCAACTGCGAAGGCCGTTAACAGTAAACTATTATGTTTTGAGATTGTTAGTGATTTCTCTTAAACTTCATGAAACGTTAATATGTGAGCGTTACTGTATTTTTTTGAGAAACAGAGAGTTTAACAAATATGTGATGTATGTAATTTTGAACTACGAAGACGTCTCGAGGCAAATAGTCAAGTGTGTTCATAAAAAGTCGTACATAATGACCTTTTATTACATTACAACATGGCTAGACGGTGAGCGAAGGACAGACTATAGCTGTAGATAGAAGACATGTTACACACCAACTACTTGCCACAAGCTGTCGGACTGAAAACGCATTTAAGTAGTCCTTGTTATAAATGAACTACCACACAAATATTTGCTAAATTATTAAAAGGTTCTGGTGAAGGAAATTATGACGATTTGTCTAGAAGCAGCGAAAAAAAACCAAAAACTGCAGAATAAATATATATAAATCGTAAAGTCATATAAGTGTATATTGTAGATTCGACTGTTAAGGTCTAAATTTGAAGATTTGAAGAGTCATAAAAACCCCACATCAGTTTCAAATTTCCTTCTTCGGTGTGAACGGGATGCGAAATAATATAAAGTGCCGTGTCAAAATTCTTGCCACAGAATATACATGTACTGAACGGCTGCAATCTAATAATCATACGCCACCATATAACTATACAACAAAAGAGCCTAATACGTGACAAATTCCCCTATACGATACTTACTAACTCCAAATCGATATTAAAGTATTATGGAATGTTACTTGACAAAACGACTGATGCAGAACTTCTTCTTTTTGGTGCTACTTTCACGTGCAGTTCTCAGAATTGAGTCCCAAAATCATGTGTTGTACTGTGTAATATATTTCACGGAATTGTCTCACAGTTATAAGTGCTGCCATATTTCACTTTTAAACATACTTTCGTTAAGCTTCCAAAGCACGATAACAATATGTTGGGTCTGCTTACTTTCCTCTGTGGAAATATTACCTGATATAGCCCTAAATCTAGTTTTCGCATGTAGGCTTTTCCCACCGACTGGCAGTAAAATTTTCGCCACTTATGGAAATAAAATATTTTATCTGTATATCATTGTCTATATTGCCGGGTATATATGTGTATCAAATAGTATCCCCTCCGCACCCTATTCAAAAATTAAATGTTCGTCTTCATATGAATAGTTGTAGTATCGGTGTATAAAATTTTATTTTTCTATGGTTATAAAAACACTTTTGACACATAAAACCCACCCACTGCACAGTAGTTGCCGTTTGATACAAAGAGCGGCAACAAATAGAAGGAGTTTTCATAGGTGAATAATATTTGGCACTTCTCACAGTCTCTTTTAATGACACCAATTTCTAAAATTTAGTTAACATCTGTGAAAGGATTCAAGGACCTCTCTTAGATCCTGAAAATTTAAATTTCATAGTATGCATACCAAAATCGTCATATCCACTGATTCCATCAATCTATGACTAAATCTAAAATTTGGTCAATGTCGGACAAAGGATTCAAGGACCTCTCTTAGATCCTGGTAATTTAAATTTCAAACTGGCACACCAAAATCGTCGTATCCATTGATTCCATCAATCTATGACTAAATCTAAAATTTGGTCAATGTCGGACAAAGAATTCAAGGACCTCTCTTAGATCCTGAAAATTTAAATTTCATACTGGCACACCAAAATCGTCATATCCATTGATTCCATCAATCTATGACTAAAACTAAAATTTGGTCAATGTCGGACAAAGGATTCAAGGACCTCTCTTAGATCCTGAAAATTTAAATTGCATAGTAGGCATACCAAAGTTGGCATATCCATTGATTCCATCAATCTATGGCTAAATCTAAAATTTGGTCAATATCGGACGAAGGATTCAAGGACCTCTCTTAGATCTTGAAAATTTAAATTTCATAGTAGGCATAACAAAGTCGTCATATCCATTGATTCCATCAATCTATGACTAAATCTAAAATTTGGTCATAACGGACAAAGGATTCAAGGACCTCTCTTAGATCCTGAAAATTTAAATTTCATAGTAGGCATACCAAAGTTGGCATATCCATTGATTCCATCAATCTATGACTAAATCTAAAATTTGATCAATGTCGGACAAAAGATTCAAGGACCTCTCTTCGATCCTGTAAATTTAAATTTCATAGTAGGCATACCAAAGTCGTCATATCCATTGATCTTATCAATCTTGGGACCGGCCGTGGCATAGTGATTAAAACACACGACTACCATGCGGGAGATCCCAGGTTCGAATCCTGGCTCCAGTCATCTACATTTTCTTTCATTGCCGGCCCCTTCGATGTTGTCGACAGCAACTTCGCAGTATAAGTGTCGAGTTAATCGGCATGTCTAGTTTAAAGCTTCTCAAACAGTGACGTTCGCATTCGTCGATGTTGTGAATCAAAATAAAAGCGAGTTAATTCGCAAAAACGCGAGAAGCTATCTCATACCCCATTCATGGGGGGTAGAGGGAAATTAAGTAAGTAGTAGTATGACTAAATCTAAAATTGTTTTTTTGTTTTTTTTTTCCGGAAAACTTTTTAAGAGTACAGGTGGAATAAAGCAAAAACAAAATTAATTTGAAAGAGCAAAATCTATTGTGAGATAGTGCTGTCACAGTATTACCCAGAATTTTGACTGAATTTTTTTATTTTTGGCCAAAGGGGACGACCACTGTGCACAGATCAGAAAAAAAACAATTCGTCTACATTTTTATATCTGCGCAGTAGCGGAACTTATGTCTTGGAAGCCCTTTGTTCAGGACTTCTTTAGACTCTGGACGGCATGCTATACACATTGCCACTTCCTTTCCAAATTACACGAGGTAATATTTACGATCAAGGACTTCTGCTCTCGCTTCCGAATGAAGGCCTTGTGGAATGTCAACAAATGAAGACATTCAAGAATGCCTTTTTTGGAAGATCTACAATCAGACCTTCATCCGATGACCTTCATGCGGGCATTCAAATTTAGGCATTCTAAAATGCCTTTAGTGGAAGACTTTCAAGAACGCTTTCTTTCTGGAAGACCTTAAAGAAGGCCTTCAAAATCATTAAAAACTTCTTTAAAAACATAAGTATCAATAAAAAACTTAAATAATTCATTAAACTTCGAAGACTAAACTCCCTCTCGATCAACCAAATTTCTTTATATGCACAGACGGTGGAATTTCGATCAACGAGGCTTTAACGACTTTTCTGTCTATGGTTGTTTTTGTAAACAAAGCAAATGCATACGCAGATAGTTTAAAAATCTTAATTATGCATAGTTGAGGTTCTTAAACCTGTCTAAAAACTCTCATTTGCTCTCTAGCAGGGTAGCAACGTTTTAGTTGTACGAATTCCTTCTTATCTGCCTTCTACGGGAAAGTCTTCTGCCAGGTGTTCTCTAACAAAGGAACGGGCCTCATATATACAAGGCCTTTCATCAGATCTCGATGAGAATTCTTTCTGGAATTAATGTTCCTGACTATAAACAGTTTTCATAGTACAGGCCTTCTATCATGCTAGGAAAAGAGAACGTGCGATTTTTGATTTGCCGATAAAAAAAGGAAACGTAAGGCCTTTATTACGGTCTTCTTGTGTCAGACATTCCAATTTTTTGGCGGATCTCTTAGAAGGTCTTCTAGAATGCCTTATATGGGAAAGGCCTTAACAATTTCTCTGCTGGGTGGTGTGCTACGTTTTATCTGCATATCAAATGTTATCACTGTATCATGTATATTCGTATCAAATTGTACCAATCTAGTCCCATAACACAGTTCAACCACTCCCACTCCGTCCACTGTTCGAAAATTTATAATTGCCGTACCGAGTTATATCTATATATCATATTTTATTTCTTTCGGGTTAAAATACAGATAACATTTTCTTTTTAAATTTGTAATTATAGTGCCAAGTGCTATATGTGTATCGCAAGTTATCTTTTTAGGGCTAAAATACAGTTTTGCCATGCCCCTTCACCGATGATTACAAATAAAAATTTGGTCAGCAAATGTCGCTCTAAAGACCAAATACAAATTGGTCATGTTAAATCCGCCTAATCATCGAAAATTAAGATTTCGTCTGCATATTGTTTGCCACGCCCACTATGGCTATTGGGTCCAAAATTAATGTTTCGTCTGCATATTCATATAAGTGTTGTCGAGTACAACGTATGTATCAAATTGTATCTCTCTAGCTCTTAAAAAAATTGTGCCACGCCCACTATGCCCATTTGATCCAAAATTAAATTTTCTTATCCATATTCATTAACATTAAAATTTTGTCGACATAAATATATTCGTACCATTTGGTCCAAAATTAAAATTTCGTTTCCATATTCATATTCGCGTTGGTGAGTACTATCTGGGTATCAAATTTTATCTTTCTACCTTTAAAAATAGTTTGCTACGCCCACTACGCCCATTTCGTTCAAAATTAAAATTTCGTCTGCATATTCACCTTTGGGTTGTCAAGTACTATCTGGGTATCAAATTTTATCTTTCTAGCTCTAAAAATAGTTTGCCACACACATTACGCCCGTTTGGTCCAAAATTAAAAATTCGTCTGCGTATTCATATTCGCGTTGTCGGGAACTGTATGGGTATCAAATTTTGTCTCTCTAGCTCTAAAAATAGTTTGCCAATCCCACATCGACAATTTCGTTCAAAATTAAAATTTCGTCTGCATATTCACATTTGGGTTGTCAAGTACTATCTGGGTATCAAATTTTATCTCTCTAGCTCTAAAAATAGTTTGTCACGCCCACTACGCCCATCTCGTCCAAATTTAAAATTTCGTCTGCATATTTATATTCGCGTTGGCGAGTACTATCTGGTTACTAAATTGTATCTATCTAGCTCTATAAAAAAGTTTTGCCACGCCTACTATGCCCCTTGGGTCCAAAACTAAAATTTCTTCTCCATATTCATATTCGCGTTGTCGTGAACTATATGGGTATCAAATTTTATCTCTTTAGCCCTAAAATAAGTTTTGCCACGCCCACTACGCCTATTTAGTCCAGCATTAAAATTTTGTCGACATATTCATATTTGTGTTGTTGAGCACTATCTGGGTACTAAAGTGTATCTTTCTAGCTCTAAAAAAGTTTAGCCACGCCCACTCCGCCCATTGGGTCAAAATTAAAAATATCGTCTACATATTAACATTCGCGTTGTCAAGTACTAATTGGGTATTACATATTATATCTCTAGCTCTAAAAAAAAATGTTGTCACTCCCTCTTCACTAATTGGGTCAACAGTTTCGTCTGCATATTCATATTTGTGTTGTCGAGAACTATCTGGGTATCAAAGTTCATCTCTTTAGCCCTAAAATTTGTCCACGCCCAATCACTCTAGCTCTAAAAATAAGTTTTTCCACTCACAATACGCCAATTTGGTCCAAAAATAAAATTAGGTCTGCATATTCATATTCGCTTTGTCAAAAACTATATGAGTATAAATTTGTATATCTCTAGCTCTAAAAAAAGTTTTGTCATGCCCACTCCGCCCATTGGGTCCAAAATTAAAATTTCGTCTGTATATTCATATTTGTATTGTCCAGCACTATATGGGTACTAAATTATATCTCTCTGCCTATAAAAAAAAGTTTTTGCCACGCCCTCTATGTCCGTTTGGGCCAAAATTAAAATGTTGCCTGCCTATTCATATTCGCGTTGTCAAGAACTGTATGGGTATCAAATTTTATCTTTCTAGCTCTAAAAATAGTTTGCACACGCCCACTACGACCATTTCGTCTAAAATTAAAATTTCGTCAGCATATTCATATTTGTGTTGTCGAGCACTATCTGGGTACTAAATTGTATCTAAATAGCTCTAACAAAAGTTTTCCCACGCCCACTCCGCCCATTGAGTTAAAAATTTAAATTTCGTCCTCACATTAATATTTGTGTAGTTGAATACTATCTGGGTATCAAAGTTTATCTCTTTAGCTATAAAAGAACATTTCGCCACGCCTACTCCGCCCATTGGGTCCAATATTAAAATTTCGTCTGCATATTCATATTCGTGTTGTCGAGCACTAACTGGGTACTAAATTGTATCTATCTAGCTCAAAAAAAGTTTTGCCACACCCGTTACGCCCATTTGGTCCAATACTAAAATTTCGTCTGCATATTTATATTCGCGTTGTCAAGAACTGTATGGGTATCAAATTTAAACTTTCTAGTTCTAAAAAAAAGTTTTGTCATGCCCACTACGCCCATTTGGTCCGATACTAAAATTTCGTCTGCATATTCATATTTGAGTTGTCGAGTACTATCTGGGTATCAAATTTTATCTCCCTAGCTCTAAAAATAATTTTTGCCTCGCCCACTACGCCCATTTGGTTCAAAGCTAAAATTTCGTCTGTATATTCATATTCGCGTTGTCGAGTACTATCTGGGTATTAAATTGTATCCCTCTAGCTCTAAAAAATATTTGCCACGCCCACTACGCCCATTGGGTCAAAAATTAAACTTTCGTCTGCATATTCATATTCGCATTGTCGAGTATTACCTGGTTATCAAATTTTATCTCTTTAGCTCTAAAAAAAAGTTTTGCCACGCCCACTACTCCCATTTGGTTCAAAATTAAAATTTCGTCTCCATATGCATAGTTGTGTTGTCGAGAACTATTGGGTATCACATTTTATCTCTCTAGCTCTAAAACAAAGTTCTGCCACGCTCACTAGGTTTATTATTTTATGAGAAGATGGACCAAATCGGATCAAGGGGTGTGTCCCCGCCCTTACTACCCTTTTTTATAAATATGCATAACTGTCATGCCAATAATGAAGATGACTTAAAAAGAACTGTGGGTGCATCTAACCGGAATATGCATGACAAATATGGGCAGGATTAGATAAGTGGGCGTGGTCCCCTTCTTAGCACTCTATAATTTAAAACATAATGTCTGGAAGGCAATAGAGCCATTCGTCTTGAAATTTGGTATGGATTTTATTTGAGATCCGGGAATGGTCCTGATCGGTATAATGGGGGGGTGTTTAATGCTTTCCAACTCCGTTGGAAAGACCAGGTTACTGAGAACCTTGCAGAACTCGGTGTGACTAACTGGAGAAGAAGCACAGAAGATCGAGGCGCTTATAATATTTTTCTACGTGCGGTATATAATCCACTGGGATTGCATAGAAGTACCAGCAAAGTATGTAAGTAATGCTACCTCTTATGTTTTGCTGGGATTTTGCAAATTTGTAATATCCGTAAATAACAAGTTACACATTCAATAGCAATCGACGCACTTGTTAAATTGTTACTCTCAATGTTTTCAGTTTTTTTGCATTCAATCCATTGATTTTGCCCTTACCCACAAAAAAAAAACAATACGTTGTTCATAATTTTTTTTCTCTAGATTTATGTAAAAAAAATACAAATGTTGCTCGCGCTGTACATGAAAGTGCACTTTTTGCAAACAACGAGTGGCAAGTAAAACGCCTATAGGCCCTAGGGAAACACGTGTGCAACAACAGCAGCAACGCGACAATGACAAGAACTTGGAAGCAAACACAAAAAATATTCTATCATTGTGTAGAGCAATGAGCAATGGCATTGCAACAAACTTTTCGAATGCCACACCAATATTTGTTAGCCTTGATGGCTTTCATAGTTCGTTTGCAACTTTTGCCTCCCCATAAAGTTTTGCGAGGGCGCCTTAATGGTGGCTCAAAATCATATCCTTTGCCAAGGATATAGAAAAAAAAACAAAATATATTTTGTTGGTTTCTGGCAACTGCCCGGGCCGGGCACACGAGCCGACAATATTTGCAACAACAAAAGTAATAATTGCATTCATTTCATGTTTAAGTTGGCTGAGCTTATGAAACACTAGAGAATGACAAAGTAAACCCACGCAAAATGATATCTTATATTTGTTGGCCGGAAACTTTCAAGGAAGCACTAACGCCTACTTAAAGGGGAAAATTATGATGTTGCTGTTGTTATATTTTTTTTGTGAAGTGAAATATGTTCTTTTGGTGTTAAATGGCTTGAAATGTAGATTTATTTATTCTCGTGTTTAAGAGCACAAATATAGTTTATTTTTTATGTTTTAATATGGACCCAATGGGCGTCGCAAAACTGTATTTTAGAGCTGGAGGGATAGTACTCGGCAACACGACTATAAATATGCAGACGGAATTTTTATTTTAGATCAGTGGGCGGACGGGGCGTGATAAATCTGTATTTTAGAGCTTGGGAGATAAAATTTGATATCCGGATAGTACTCGGCAACACAAATATGATTTTACAGAAAAATTTTAATTTTGGACCAGTGGGGGAGGTGTGTGGCTAAACATTTTTTAAAGCTAGAGATACGAAATTTGATGCGAAGATTGTACTCGGCCACACGAATATGAATATGCAGACGATATTTTAATTTTGAAGCAGTGCACAGTGGTCGTCCCTATTGGCCAAAAATAAAAAAATTAAGTCAAAATTCTGGGTAATACTATGGCAACACTATCTCTCAATAGATTTTGCTCTTTCAAATTATTTTTGTTTTTGCTTTATTCCACCTGTCCTATTAAAGAATAGCTGCCAAAGGCAGACTATGAAAATAATTTTATATCGCAGCGTGAATTATTTTCAAGTAAAGGTCCAAAATAAAACGTAAAAACCTCTTTTAAAAAGATTGCTTAAACAATGGAAGAACTAAATATTGTATAGAAAGGCATTAACTACTATTTAAAAGAATTAAAAACTTCCCAGCATGATTTATCTATTTTATTAAATTAATTTATTATATGTGCCTATTTCAGTACTAACTCGTATGTAGACTTAAATTAAACTTAGAGTTTTAGTTGGGAAGTCAATTGAAGTTAACAACCAAATTTGTTTTAAAATGTTAACCAATATTTACAAATTATATGATGTAAATTTCAGCTGCGGAAGTTTGCGGATTGTTGAGTTATATTCAATAGAACAAAGCGGCCCCACCATTTTCGGAGGCATTTTTTTGATTGTGTACTCTAATTGAGGTCCTTGAATCCTTTGTCCGACATGGACCAAACTGTAAATTTAGTCATATATTGATGAAATCAATGGATATACCGACCCTGGTATGCCTACTATGAAATTTAAATATTCCGGATCTAAGAGAGGTCCTTGAATCCTTTGTCCGACATAGACCAAATTTTTGATTTAGTCATAGATTGATGGAATCATTGGATATACCGACTTTGGTATGCCTACTATGAAATTTAAATTTTCAGGATCTAAGTGAGGTCCTTGAATCCTTCGTCCGACATTGACCAAATTTTAGATTTAGTCATAGATTGATGGCATCAATGGATATGACGATTTTGGTGTGCCAGTATGAAATTTAAATTTTCAGGATCTAAGAGAGGTCCTTGAATCCTTTCACAGATTTTAACTAAATTTTAGAAATTGGTGTCATTAAAAGAGACTGTGAGATGTGCCAAATATTGTTCACATATGAAAACGCCTTCTATTTTTGGCCGCTCTTTGTATGAAACGGCAACCACTGTGCAGTGGGCGGAAGGGGTGTGACGAAACTTTATTTTAGAGGTAGCGAGATAAAATTGTATAACAAGGTAGTACCCGACAGCACAAATATGAATGTGCAGACTAAATTTTAATTTTTGACCCAATGGGGGAGTGGGCGTGCCGAAACCGTGTTTTAGAGGTAGAGAGATCAAATTTGTTACACAGGTAGTAATCGGCAATACAAATAATAATATGCAGACGGAATTTTAATTTTGAACCAGTGGGCAAAGGAATGTGGCAAAAAAAATTTCAGATTTAGAGATACAGAATTTGGTGCAAATATTGTACTCGGCAACACGAATAAAATTATGCAGACGCAATTTTAATTTTGGATCAATGTGCGGACGGGGTGCGGCGAAACTGCATTTTAGAGCTAGAGAGATAAAATGTAATACACAGATAATACTCGGCGCTTAAGGTTTAAATTTGAGGACAAAGTGGCGAAACTGTATTTTAGACCTAGAAAGATTCAATTTGGTACGAGTATACAGGTAGAACTCGACACAGGAGTAGATCGATCAACATTTTTTGACCAATATTCGTACCGTTACCCTACGGATAGGAGATAATACATCATTTGATACGACCCAAAAGTGTGACACATAGAAGAAGTCACTATAGACCATAGGTATCATTAAACAAAATTCAATTCATGACTTTTTAAGACATTTGAGCCATGTCCGTCTGTCTGCCTGTCTGTCTATTTGGCTGGTACCCACGATAACTTTCGAATGACGCAACCAAATGTTTTAAAACTTTGCACGAGTTAATTTTTTCCCAAAACTACTTACAGCATTGCAAATGGGCTTCATAGCCACGCCTCCTCGGGTACCTCTTATACAAATATATCATTCCACCCACTATAAAAATCGAGTAATAATATCAATAAACCCAACGCAGTGGTGCGCAAATTGTATTACATAGTAATTTAGTAATGCTATTATGCGAGCCACGCCCCTTTTAGTACCTCCTATACAAATGTACCACTCCGCCCACTTCAGAAATCGAGTAATAATATCAATACACCCAACGTGATCGTGCTCAAATTCTGTATTAAGCTAAGCTAAATCAGGATAAAGTTGTGGAGAAAAAAATCTGGAAATCTAGCCACGCCCCTTCTGGTACCTTCCATAAAAATGTACCACTCAGCCCACTTTAGAGATGGAGAAAATAATATCAATACACCAAGGCTATCGTGTCCGAATTCTGTATTTAGTATAGATTAATCATGATAAAGTTCTGGAGAAAATATTGGAAGTCTAGCCACGCCCTTTCTGGTACCTCCCATACAAATGTACTTTCCCGCACACTTTAGAGATTGAGTACTAATATCAATAAATCTTTCTTTTAGTAATCCTATAGCACGATACAGTTTTTGAGAAAAAAAAAAATCTGGAAGTCTAGACACGCCCCTTCTGGTACCTCCCATACAAATGTATGTATGTACCACTCCGCCCACTTTAGAGATGGAGTTATAATAGACATTTTTTTTGTTTTACTGAGGGTGATGGTACATATATGTAATTCGGGTTGCCCGACTGAAACTTTCTTACTGGTTTTGGTTTTTTTTTTATTTAAAACTTTTCGTATTTGTTGTGAAGATAGGGGGTAGGTATGTTCGGGAAAATTGCTTTGTGTTAACATCCAACTTTAGCAGCCTGAAAGACTGGCAGTGTTGCCACCTAAATTTGTTTTTAAAATATTTTCATGTAACTATTGACTAATACTCATAAACAACTTTGTATGAAATTTCCATGGTATCTTGATGTGTTGCCTATATGAATATCCTTCTTCAAATTCCCAATTTCAGTTTTTTTTACTCTCTGCCAAAAAAAATAATACATTTGGGACCAGTGTACAGTGCTTGAATTGGTATTTTATACCATACATATTACATCACATAATTTTGGGACTCATTTCTGAGAGCTGCACGTGAAAGTAGCCCCAAAAAAAAAGAAGTTCTACATCATTCATTTTGTCAAGTTACATGCCATAATAATTTAATATCGATTTTATTATATGGTGGCGTATGATTATCATAAGTAATATTTCACGTAAATCATACGCGACGAAGTACAACAGTTCAAAATCATTTGATGAATGGAAAGTGAAACTGTTGCTTTTGTAGGGAAACGTTATATGAAAAGATTAAAAGAATTGTAATTCTTAATTTTTTAAAATTAGTTTCAGCTAATTCGGGCCAGTGGTTCTCGAGTTATGTAAAACAAAAGAACCTAAAACAAATTCCCCTATACGATACTCACTAACTTCAAAACGATACCAAATTAGTATGGTATGTAACTTGACAAAACGAATGATGCAGAACCTCTTCTTTTTGGAGCTACTTTAACGTGCAGTAAAAAATGTTATACTGTCATATATACAGGTAACACTTGATAAACAAGCAGTACCCGGTCATATATACAGGTAACACTTGATAAACAAGCAGTACCCGGCACTGAATGAATATGCAGGTAAGTTTTTTATTATCGATCAGTACTCATACAAATACAAAATCTGACACAATAAGGCGTTGTTGGTTTGAACCTGTAAAGTGGTTTCTTAGGGTAACGCATTGTTTACAGAGCGTATAAGATCGATTCTTGATAATAACCCTTTAAGGAAGCAAGCTAAACCTATTATAAAATTGCGTCAACTTTCCAATAGCAAAGCATTGCCGGGTGCATATATTTAAATTTTTCATTCGTATTACAAAACAGCTTTGTAATGCCTGGCAATGAATGAACCCCCCTTCCGTGCCTAACAAATTTAAGAGAATTTACAGCCAATCTCATTATGGCAGCAACTTTTCGCCTGGTTACACAACTGATCCACAACTGGCAACTGGCAAGTTGATAACAACAAATTACATTCATCGTTGTTGTACTTATTTGAAGCAGTTCTATGTAAATTTTTACAAAAGTTCCTAAAGCTGCTAAAACGAGCCTATTCGCCAAAATAACAACAGCAAAGCTTCAGCAAAATTTCAGCAATACACACAAACAAACGTACATACATACATATACAAATACTTACGTACTTATCTATTGTGTATCCTGTTTTGCTATTACAAATTTGCACACCAGAAAAAAACTGATATATTTTGCCACCAAATAGGGATTTTGAACGCAAATGTTGTTTTTGTCGTTGTCATTGCTTTGGTTATTTTAAAGTGTAGGTGTGCTGCTGCTTGCACACAACACATTTGCATACAGACCAATTAACCGGATGTGGTTTCACCGGATGTACACCAAGGGGTGTGAGGGCATAGAACAAGTCATAGCAGAAGAACGATAATGAAGTTAGCAATCGGAAATGTCAACGCCACTGGGGAGGTGGCAGAACTGTTCCAAGCGAGTTCACTTACGCAGTGTTTGGTTATTCGAATGTGTTTCACACTGTTTGCATCTAAATTTTTATTTAGGTTGCCAGAGGAATTTTTATATTGTTTTTTAGTTGGTTTATTCGGTTTTTATATTGAAAAGCAATTCAATTAAAAGGAAATGGTTGTTAATAAACACAGAAATTTCGTTTTCATTTCAAGCTCAAGAAAGGGAGAATTTTTGCATTTACAATGAAGTTATTGGGCTTGCTATTGATGGACTTATGGAAGGACTTACTTTAGAGTTTAAGGTAAATTTTGAAGGATTTTTTACAAATCTTTGTCATTCGATGAAACAGACGACCCTTTACATAGGCGATTATTGTAATATATAAAATTTTTAAGTCGAAATACTGAAACAAATTCTGAGTAAGCATTCAAAGGTACCAAGGGTATTGATGTAGTTAAAAAATATATTTTGTTAACCAAATGATTGGTTTGGCGTTGATAAAGGTATCATTTTCCGAGAACCGCGGTATGTTACTGCGGCCTTTTGAAGAGTTGAGAAACGGTCGGCTGCAGTTGGTTTGTTTTAGCGAACAAGGAGTCTGCTCGATTGGGACACCACGTGAACATTGACAACTATGACTTTGAAGTGGTGGACTATTTTGTTCACCTTGGCTGCTTAGTTAATCAAAATAATAATGTTATCCTGGTAATTAAGAGTATGAATTAAGAGAATACAAATTAAATTCTTAAGTGTTAACATTGCTATCCATTTTGCAAAACAAAATTTAATGTTTCGCTGAAATGTGTTAAAAGACACACATTTATTACACTATTTATTTAAATTTATATCAAGTGGAAACTGTTTCAAAATTGCAAATTTTAAGGAAGTCTTCATCATTTTATAAATTCTAGCAAAAAGCCATTTATACGATAATTTCAGATCGTGATCGCGCGTAACAGAATTGAATGTAAATGTATTAACTGTTTCTTAAATTGTACAAAAAAAAAATAATATTTTAGTTCGTCAAGGACGAAGTCTCCTGTGGATGTCATTAAACTTTTTTCCGTAATATCCAAAACAGTTGTTTCAGGTAACATACCTAAACCGAAATGCATGAAATGTTGCTTTCAAGGACCTTGGACCATGTCACTGTCCTTCAACATTTTTCAAAAAATTACCTAACCTAATCGATACTGTCAGTAATGTTACTGCAACTATCAGTATCAGTATCAGTGTATCAGTATCAGTATCAGTATCAGTATCAGTATCAGTATCAGTATCAGTATCAGTATCAGTATCAGTATCAGTATCAGCATCAGTATCAGTATCAGTATCAGTATCAGTATCAGTATCAGTATCAGTATCAGTATCAGTATCAGTATCAGTATCAGTATCAGTATCAGTATCAGTATCAGTATCAGTATCAGTATCAGTATCAGTATCAGTATCAGTATCAGTATCAGTATCAGTATCAGTATCAGTATCAGTATCAGTATCAGTATCAGTATCAGTATCAGTATCAGTATCAGTATCAGTATCAGTATCAGTATCAGTATCAGTATCAGTATCAGTATCAGTATCAGTATCAGTATCAGTATCAGTATCAGTATCAGTATCAGTATCAGTATCAGTATCAGTATCAGTATCAGTATCAGTATCAGTATCAGTATCAGTATCAGTATCAGTATCAGTATCAGTATCAGTATCAGTATCAGTATCAGTATCAGTATCAGTATCAGTATCAGTATCAGTATCAGTATCAGTATCAGTATCAGTATCAGTATCAGTATCAGTATCAGTATCAGTATCAGTATCAGTATCAGTATCAGTATCAGTATCAGTATCAGTATCAGTATCAGTATCAGTATCAGTATCAGTATCAGTATCAGTATCAGTATCAGTATCAGTATCAGTATCAGTATCAGTATCAGTATCAGTATCAGTATCAGTATCAGTATCAGTATCAGTATCAGTATCAGTATCAGTATCAGTATCAGTATCAGTATCAGTATCAGTATCAGTATCAGTATCAGTATCAGTATCAGTATCAGTATCAGTATCAGTATCAGTATCAGTATCAGTATCAGTATCAGTATCAGTATCAGTATCAGTATCAGTATCAGTATCAGTATCAGTATCAGTATCAGTATCAGTATCAGTATCAGTATCAGTATCAGTATCAGTATCAGTATCAGTATCAGTATCAGTATCAGTATCAGTATCAGTATCAGTATCAGTATCAGTATCAGTATCAGTATCAGTATCAGTATCAGTATCAGTATCAGTATCAGTATCAGTATCAGTATCAGTATCAGTATCAGTATCAGTATCAGTATCAGTATCAGTATCAGTATCAGTATCAGTATCAGTATCAGTATCAGTATCAGTATCAGTATCAGTATCAGTATCAGTATCAGTATCAGTATCAGCATCAGTATCAGTATCAGTAACAATAATCAAACATTTTTTGATCATATGGTTTTTCGATGTCATATCCCAAAAATTTAGTTTAATAACCGGCTATATCATACATAATTTAGACGAAAACCGGTTTCAAAAAACCAATGCTAAGCTGAATTTTCTTAATTCTTTTTTTTTTTATCAAAAAACCTATATTGTAAACTAATCGTTCCTTAGCAGCTGCTTGTAAGTAGTTAAATTTTTTTTTTATGTAAAACACTTTGCTTAACCTGTTCCGAAAATTTTTGTTACAAATTACTCTTCCCAGTAGGAAGCGTCTGCAAGACATCCTCAAGGATAGGTGCATGATCGTTGATGACATTTAGGGGACCGTCTATACAAATCGTCTACAAAATATCTTATACAAGTTTCCGCTTAATCATGCACGACCTAATGAGCGACAATGTTGGTCAATACAAGCGACCTGTCGCCCATACAATCATGCACGACCTGATTGGTGGCAATATCGTCAACCGAGTGTTTTGACGAAAAGTACATTAATTTTTCACATTTTGTCTTGAGGGCAGCGTTGACGACAAAGTCGTGTATGACGGAACTTCCTACTGTGTTGTTTTGAACAAACCGTTTCTTAGCAACCGATACCAAAAAAAAAACTCTAAAACCGGTTTATGTTGGGTGTCAAAACCGGGTCTTTCAATCGGTTTGACATTTTTTTTCCAATTTATCAGTATTTAAAACTCTTTGTTTCTTGGAAATCGCTTCCTAAACACCAGATTAAAGAATCGGTTTTTAAGTGAAACCGGTCCAAAAAACTGTTGCTAAATCCATATTTTCACTACAGATTTTTTAAATTACCTTCATTCGATACCTAAACGATTAAGTAAGTTAATTGTCGACAAAATTGTGGCAATATAAGTGAAACCGGCTATGTGAACCGGTTCTAAAAATCCGTGGCTAAATCCGATGTTTCACTTCACGTTTTAAAAATACCTTTATTTGGTTAATTTTGAATTTTTAATATTTGGTTACCAAAAAATCCGGTTTTTTTTAGCCGTGACAACGGTTTTATCAACCGGTTCCAAGATCTTTTTTAAAAATTACCCGTAATTTAAACCCGTCGTTTTATAGCAATTGATACCAAAAAAAAAAGGTTTCAAAACCGGTTAATTTTGAGAATAAAAATCGGGTCTTTCAACCGGTTTTAAAATAATTTTTCCAATTAATAAGTATTGTCAATTCTTCTTTCTTGGAAATTTATACCTAAACATCAGATTATAGAACTGATTTATTCCCGTTGTCGACAAAATTGTGGAAACAAGTTTGTAGATCAATCCGGTTTTGCGAACCGGTTCCAAAAATCCGGTTTTTTTAATAGAAAAAATTACTACAGTACGGATTTTTGTAAACCAAATTGTAATTCATATTTTAGACTAGTGGAATTTGAAACTATCTAATATTTTGAGCTCTTCTTTTCTTGGAAATTTATTCCCGTTGTCGACAAAATTGTGGATACAAGTTTGTAGATGAAACCGGTTTTGCGAACCGGTTCCAAAAATACGTTGCTAAATTTAAAGTTTTACTACATGTTTTCAAATTACTTGCAATTTGAACCTATCATTTTGTCGGAAATGTTGCCCACAAACTCCATATATGAACCGGTTCTATTATGGCACAAATTACTACAATACTGACTTTTGGTAACCAAATTGTAATTCATATTTAAGACTAGTGGAATTTGAATCAGTCTTGTAATTCATATTTAAGACTAGTGGAATTTGAATCAGTCTTATACTTTACTTTACTGTGTGCACTCCTTGAATGTCATATTTCCGATCAAATCCTTATTTGCATTGTTGTTTTCATTCACAATACCCAATAGAAAATCCATATATCTTTTCAAGCAATTACACACTTTTTATGACCTAAAATAAAGATTAATTGAATTTCAACTGAAAAAAAGAGAAATTTATGATGTCTCTACCGAAGACCAACTATTATGATTGTCCATCACTAAACGCCGTGTCGTCAAATGTCCAACCGACACGTTTTCTACAAGAAAATCTGCCATAGTCAATGCGACTGGCTGGCTGGCTGAACTCTTCGCAATGAGACGTGCTGTGGCCGACATCATTGGTTACTGGCAACTGCTGCTGCTGTCAATACTTCGGGGGTCAGTTAGTCGTCGTCAGTCAATGTCTACGCTGTTGTCTCTTATAACTAGTTTCTTTGACGCCGCATGACTGCATTGGGCTTTACGTTCAATAACCACCACTATAATATGATAATAATGATGTTGGCAACAAAAGTTCAATTTAGTGATAATTTATAACAATTGAAACTATAATAGATTACTTATGATCTCTATTGTCAGAGATACTACGTTCCACATCTAAATGCTGTCCATCTTCATTCGATGTGTGATGTCAATGCCTTCGATGTTGTTGTTGATGCCATCACAAGTACGTATATTGATGTTGTGGCTAAGACTTGTTGTATGTCTAAGTTTTTCATGTCTGGTGTTATTGAGGTGTCTCTTTAATGCTGTGTGTGTTGGGGGTAACCACATTTGAAAACTGGCTTTTAGCCACAATATTGTTTGGTTTGCTAAATTTTGGGGCAACATGCGAGCGAGATTGAATTATTTACGTTTGCTAAGAGTTTCGCCATAGAGTAAAACCACAGATGACTCCAGCTTGTGGTTGAGACTGCAAAGTGCAGGCAGATGTAGGTATATATTGCAGAGAGTAAACTCAATTATGTGTGATGGGAGGCGTTAAGATAGGGCAAGGCAAATGTTGTTATGTTGACATGAAGATATGTATATAGATTCTGTGGACATATGTATATAATGTCGTCGGTTTTTTTGAGGTGACAAGTGGGAGGGTAATTTGTGGGTGTGTATGGTATACATATGCTAAGACAGTACAACCTTTTCAGCTCATTGATTTGGGACTCAATTCTGAGAACTGCACGTGAAAATAGCCCCAAAAAGATGAAGTTCTGCATCATTCGTTTTGTCAAGTTACATGCCATAATAATTTTATATCGATTTGAAGTTAGAAAGTATGGTATAGTTTTAGGCTCTTTTGTTTGACATAACTCGAGAACCACTAGTCCGATTTAGCTGAAACAAATTTAAAAATATTAAGAACTAGCTGGCCCGGCAGACTGCGTCCTACCTCCAAATTATTGTAAAAGATGTTTGGTGCAGTTGAAATCTAAGAACGATTGGTTTATTTCTTTGGCCTCTGAAATACTTCAATTTAAATGGCGACGTTTTGCCGGACAAATTTTGTACTTCATACATCTAAAACATTACTTTATATTATTGTAAGAATTGCTAAAATGGAACAGCAGTGTCGTCCATGATATGATGGAGACTTACTTATTGTTAGGCATATATTCTAGGCTCTATGAAATAAGGCCCCAAAACAAAAATGAAATAAAGCCCCAAAAATTTGTTCAGAAAACAACAACAGTGAAATTTGCGGTGTTATTTCATTTTTTTGGGACTTTATTTCATTATTGTTTTGGGGCCTTATTTCGGTATGAAATAAAGCCCCAAATTTCGAAAATGAAATAATGCCCTAATCTCGCAACTCTAATTCTCAGACATTATTAAAAGACGAATGCGGTTGGGGGCACGCCCCCCCACTTCTACTACCCCTACTTATTATTATTTGAAAGGCTAGCCCCAAAAATGGGGCATTATTTCATTTATGAATTGGGGTGTTTTTTCATTTAGTTGGGGTCTTATTTCATTCTTGATATTGGGGATTTGTTTCATAACGAAATAAAACCACATTTTTGGGGCTTTACTTCATTTTGGATTTGGGGCCTTATTTCTTGGGGCCTTATTTCATAGAGCCTATATTTTAAAACAAAATTTTTAAGCCGATTGACTGACATATAACATTCTCTTTTGGAGTAATGATAACACTTTGCCTCTTTTTATTCCAAGGAGTACGAATTTCCAAAAATCCCTTCATTTGGCTCAACAACTCTTTTACCATTTGGTCTGGGTGATAGCAACAGTTTTTCCCATTTTCGGGTTTGTCCCCTAAAAGTTCGAAATTCGAAAAACCTTTTTGTGAAGCTCTCTAATTATATAGGAAGTGCGTCGTTTGCGGTCTGGGTGACCATCTACAGCCCATCCCCAACTTTCACTGCAATTTTGTTCAAAATCGGTTTAACCGTTTTCGCAATTAGTGGTGTCATCAAAATGGACATCAATTTTTATATATAAAGAGTTTTCAATAAATTTAATTTTAAAAAAAAGTTTATATGTAATGTAATCAATGGAGAGTAAATGACTTTCAAAAATTAAGTGTACCATAAGCTAAACGCCGGCAACTGTGTCCAAACATAATACCAAAATTTTCTCATGTCATAAAATTCATACATTTTAAGTTTGAGTAAAATCGGACAATCGATATAAATTTTCGAAATAATTCAGCTTCCCACCACTTCAACAGCGGGTCCATTTATACAAAAAAATACTCGTTATAAAAAAAATATACATTCTTAATTTCAGACAAATTGTTTAATTCGTTAAAATTATCATTATAATTCCACCCTAGCAAAACCTACTGGCTCAATTTATACAAAAAAATTTTCTCAAGGTTCCACAAACATAAATACTAAATTTCAGTTAAATTGGTACATGCATTCAAATTTTCGATATAAATCCACCCTAGCGCCATCTACCGGGTCTATTTGTACATACAATTTTTTCTGATGATCAAACAAACATAGATTCTGAATTTCAGTTAAATTGGCCCTTTCGTTAAAATTTTTATTGTAAACCGACCCCAGCGCCACCTACCGGGTCCATTTGTACATATAATGTTTTCTCATGATCAAACAAATATCCATTCTAAATTTCAGTTGAATTGGTACATGCATTCAAATTTTCGATATAAATCCACCCTAGCGCCACCTGGATTTGATTTTTTCAACACAAACAATCATCGGAAAATATGGAATCGAATGAAGAAAAAATTTGACAAATCTCTGCAGCCGTTCTCAAGTGATGGTATGACATACGTGGACCATTTCATTTTTATATATATAGATTACGATTCCTTTAATCTGTTCATATAACGTTTCCCGACATAAGCACCAGTTTCACTTTTCGATATTTCAAACGATTTTGAACTGGGTTTATTTTGTAGCAGTTACTCCGTGTACTCCGTGGCGTATGATTTACGTGGAATATTACTTATGATAATCATACGCCACTATATAACAAAATAACAAAAGAGCCTAAAACATGACACATTCCTCTATACGATACTTACTAAATTCAAATCGATATTAAATTATTATGGCATGTAACGTGACAAAACGAATGATGCAAAACTTCTTCTTTATGGAGCTACTTTCACGCGCATTTCTCAGAATTGAGTCCCAAAATCATGTGTTGTACTGTGTTATTTTTATATATATTTTACGCACTATAACATATAAACGTTGTGACCAAAGTATTTGGTTAAGCTGCAGTTGTTGATAAGACAAACTAATTAATTTTTATTTTATGTAACTTTTCAATCAATGTCTCAACAAACATCTTAAAGATTTCATATAATTTCTCTTCTCTTCATGAATTTCGATTTGCTGCCCTGCAAAATATTCATGGTTAGCCATAAAAAACAATCAGCAGAAAACAATTCCATAAAAACACCCATATACTGAGCATAAATTCTTTTGTCTTCTAACTATTTCCTATTTCCCAACATTCCTCTTATTGTTATACTTCCGCTTCCGTTTGCGGTGAAATGTAGGCAAACATCTAAAGACGATGACGACGACGGCGATGAGGACGACAACGACGTTTGAAATCAAGACCCTAGCGCAAAAAAAGAGTTTTATGTCTAACTATTTGCCGGGTCTGTATGCCCGTCTGTCTGTCTATCTTTGGCCATAAAGAACAAAATAAAATGCAAACTAAGAATTTCAGGCACAAAGAGAACAAAATTACAAAAAAAAAAAACGGCAGTTTACGATTGCAATTATTTGTGCTCATTTCAACAGAAATATAAAAATAAACTAAATGATTTCAACAAATTTAAATGGAAATCAGCGACACAAACAATTTGAAGCAACTAACGACAGCAGAACACGGAGAGGGGCAGAGCGAGAGAATTGGTGGCATAGAAGGGGGAGTCATCCTGGGGGAGACAGAGAGTAAATACTACCATTGCCAATGTTGTTTGCTGCACAGAAAGGCAACATTTTTATGACAACTATTGGAATGTTTTAACTGTCTGTTGTTGTTGTTAATATTGGTTAGCTTGTGGGTATATATCCTCCTCCATGGGGAGACTCAATTGTGGCAAAAGTACTTAAGGGACTACCCAATGGCGTACTAAAACAAACACAATACTCATTCACATGCAGTTCATTCCACTTTTTGTTGTTGGTTTGAACCCTCAAAGTCATAAGATGACACTCGTAGGATATATTTTTTTGTTTTGCTTTCGAATGAATATCCTACATGAAAAACTATTGACTTTGTGTCTGAATGGTTGTGTTTTGGTATCACACAGTAAAAGGATTCTCATGGGGTTAAAAAGAGAGAGGGAGAAGGCTCATAAAAATTTGCATAAACATACTGAGGATTTTAATTTTTCTTTCAATTTCTATAGGTCTATGCACAATTCTTTAAGTATTTGATATTGTACCCCTAGTAGCGGAATTCATGTCTTGGAAGGCGTTCCATTAGGACTTCTTTAGACTCTGGAAGGCATGCTATACACATTTCCACTTCCTTTTCAAATTACTCGGGGTAACATTGTTTTCTGCTCTCGCTGCTGAATGAATGCCTTAGTTGTAAGAACTACTTTTTATCTGCCTTATATGGGAATGCCTTCTACCAGGTCTTCTCTAACAGAGGAATGGACCTAATATATATGAGGCCCGTTCCTTTGTTAGACAAGGCCTTTTCTTATGGTCTAGATAAGAATGCCTTCTGAAAATTAAATTCCTGAATATAAAAAATTTCCATAGTACAGGCCTTCCATCATGCTAGGAAAAGAGAATGTACGATTTTTTATTTGCCGATTAGAAAAAGGAAATGGAAGGCTTTATTAAGGGGTTCTTGTGTCAGGCATTCGAATTTTTTGGCGGATCTGTTAGAAAGTCTTCTGGAATGCCTTCTATGGGGAAGGCCTAATTAATTCCTCTGCTGGAATGGATGTTGCAAACTTCCCGATGTATATGTCAAGTTATAAATATATCTAATGGAATTATGCGTTAAGTGCTGTTTTTTTCTTCTTCAGATTATAACTGCGGTTAAGCTATTTCAATATGTCTTTTTACCAATTATTTACAAACAAATTTTTTGAATTCAAGGATTTTGATATCCAGGACTTTCTGCAATGGCCTTGAACAGTTTTGTGTATATATTCAGATAACACTGTGGAACATATTCAGGGTCATTGTCTAGGGAGTTAGGAATTCCAAGTCAGGATGTACTAGGTACTAGGTTAGTATAGTAAAACCCCCAAAAGGTTGGGCGTTCTCAGACATTACTTTTTATACCCTTACCCTACCCTATATTATTTGATGCGACCCAAAAGTGTAACACATAGTTGGAGTCAATTTAGACCTTGGTATTCTTTAAAACAAACTCGGTTGAGGACTTTTTAAGTCGTCTGATCCATGTCTGTCTGTCTGTCCGGCAGGTACGCACGCAACAATTGTTTTAAAATTTTGCATGGACTAATTGTTTATCAAAACCACTTACGGGATTGAATATGGGCTACATGACCACACCCCTTTCGATTCCTCCCATACAAATGTTATTTTCCGCCCGCTTGGGAAATCTAGTAATAATGTCAAACCAACTCGATTGTGCCTCAATTCTATATTTTGTAAAGTTATAACATTATACAATTTTGGAGAAAACTTGTAAGGTTAGCCACGCCCCTTGTGATACCTCCCATACAAATGTACCTTTCCGCCCACTTTAGAGATGGAGTAATAATACCAATGAATCCAACGCTATCGAACCCAAATTCTTTATTTAGTAAAGCTATAGCAGGATAGAGTTTTCTAGAAAAACTTAGAAGTCTAGCCACGCCTCATCTGGTACCTCCGATAGCCATCTGGTACCGCCCACTTTAGCAATCGGTGAATATTATTAATAGACCTAACGCGATTGTGCCCAAATTCCGTACTTGGTAAAGATTAAGCAAAAAATCTGGAAGTCTAGACACGCCCCATCTGGTACCTTCCATACAAATATGCCACTTCGCTCTCTTAAGAAATCGAGTAATTATATCAATATAATAGAATATTTGACGTTTTACTGAGGGTGAAGGTATATGTAAGTCGGATTGCCCGACTGAAACTTTCATACTGTTTTTGTATGACCGTTTGTATTTATACCCCATACGTACGCAAAAGAGGGGTTTGTATTCTTGAATTTCATGACTCTTTAAGTCGTATGATCCATGTCTGTCTGTCTGTCCGGCGGGTACGCAAGATAATTATCAAAAGACTATAACTGGGTTTTATCTTAGGCTCAGCCGCCTTCAGCGTCTTCGCAACGACCCTAAAAACCTTAGGAAATAAAAGAGTGGGCACTCCGGATCTTTAACTGGTTTGATATCCTTAAGATGTTTGATGGCGGGTAATGATGTCTGGGGATTATGCTTGATGGGTGGCCTCGTATCGTTGTTAATGTCTTGTGTAATGTATTGCGGTGCCTGGGGTTGTTGTCCTTTGTACAGAGAAGCGGTCCTTAGACGAGTGGCGTCTTCGCACTCGACCCTAAAAACCTTAGGAAATAAAAGAGTGGGCACTCCGGATCTTTAACTGGTTTGATACCCTTAAGATATTTGATCGAGGGTAATGATGTCTGGGGATTATGCTTGGTCGGTGGCCTCGTATCGTTGGTGTTGTCTGGTGTAATGTATTGCAGTGCCTGGGGTTGTTGTTCGTTGTAAGGAGAAGCACTCCTTAGACGAGCGGCGATAATTTGGGGACGGAAAACCGGACGGACTTGACTCGGTGGTAATTCTGTGATTAAGTACTGAACAAGTTTGACGCGGTGGTAATTCGGTGATTGGAAACAGGGCGAGTTTAACTTTGCGGTAATTTGGATTACCTTCGGATGGCCTAAATCGCTAGGGCCTTCTGGTGAAATTTGCTAAGGTCCTGAAACAGTAATATAAGATCATCTATTAATAGGCCCTGGCCTTACCAGTACGAGGATTCGTTGTACAGACTTAGTGTCCGTTGTACAGACTCGTAGGTCCGAATATACATGCTTATATCCCGATTGTACATGCTTTAAGCCCGGTTGAACATACTCATTGTCCGATTGTGCAGACTCATAACACGGTTATACAGACTCAAGGTCCGATTGTAAAGGCTTAATGCCCGATTGTACAGGCTCGTAGCCAGGTTGTACAGACTCAAGGGGTCCGATTGTACAGACTCAAGGTCCGATTGCACAGGCCTATAAACCGCTTGTACAGGCTTTGAGCCCGGTTGTTCAAACTTATTGTCCGATTGTACAGACTCAAGGTCCCATTGTGCAGGCCTAGAGCCAGATTGTACAGACTCAAGGTCCGATTGTTCAGGCCTATATCCCGAGTGTACATTCTCGTAGTCCGGTTGTACAGACTTAAGGTCCGATTGTACAGACTCAAGGTATCCGATTGTACAGACTCAAGGTCCGATTGTACAGACTCAAGGTTCAATTGTACAGGCCTATATCCCGATTGTACAGACTCAAGGCCCAATTGTACAGGCCTATAGCTTGATGGTACAGACTTGTTGTCCGATTATACGGCGCGTATCTCGGCGTATCTCGGCCTATTGGAAGAGCTGTCGGAGCAATTTTGAAAAGGGGGCGTGGCACCGCACACTTACTGCACAAACAACATATAGTTCATGGGATATAGTCTTCTTAATTATAGAAGAAAAGCCGTCAGAGCGATTTTTGAAAAAGGGGCGTGCCACTGCCCACTTCCGCCATGGCTGTAATTAATACTGCACCAACAATTATATATCAAATATCACATTCATATCTCTGAAAGTTTATGTGATATAGCCTTTCTAATTTGAAAGTTGTATGGGCGCCCCCTTTTTCAATCACAACCATGTATAGCCAAGGACTATAAATAGGTAATCACTTTGTACAATTTTCGTATCAATCGGTCTATCAAAAAAGCCGTCAGAGCGGCTTTTTAAAAGGGGCGTGGAACCGCCCTTTTCCGCGATGGCTGTAATTAATACTGCACCAACAACTTATATACCAAATCTCATCTTAATACCTCTGATAGTTCATGAGATATAGCCTTTATAATTGTCAAGTTGTATGGTGTCACGCCCCTTTTTCCAATCACAGCCAAGTATAGCCAAGGAATATCAACAGGTAATCAGAACCACTTGGTAAAATTTTCGAATCAATCGTTCTAATGGAAAAGCCGTCAGAGCGATTTTTGAAAAGAGGGCGTGGTACCGCCCCCCTTCCGCCCTGGCTGTAATTAATACTTCGCCAACAACATATATACCAAATCTCATCTTCATACCTGTGATAGTTCATGAAATATAGCCTTTTTAATTTTAAAGTTGTATGGGCGGTGTCACGCCCCTTTTTCCAATCACAGCCAAGTATAGCCAAGGACTATCAACAGGTCATCAGAACCACTTTTTAAAATTTTCGTATCCATCGGCCTATAAGAAAAGCCGTCAGAGCGATTTTTAAAAATGGGCGGGGCACCGCCCACCTCCGCGTTGATTGTAATTAATACTGCACCAACAACATATATACCAAATCTCATCTTCATAACCCTCATAGGTCATAAGATCCAGATGTTTAAAGTTTCAAGATGTAAGCCACGCCCACTGATCCGTTCCCGCCCATTTTTTGTTGGACAACGAATTTTGGTGCCAAACGCATCCACACAAATTTTTAAGGTAATTTGTGAAACTGTTACAAATGGAAGACCAAAAATAATATACCCTTCACACCGTTCGTGCGCGTCGTGAAGCGTATACAAATCAAGTTTGGACTGAGAACGTCACATTCTGTTAGAGTTTTACTATACTGACCTAGATAATTCACCCTGACTGGGAACTCCGCTTCCCCCAGATTAGCGGTTACACTATGTTATCATTACGGATAACCTGTCTAAAGATGAAATTGTAAACTTTTGGAATCATTGAGATTAACGGTCAAATTCAAACTATAATTGGTGCTGGACATTTTCGGCTGATATCTACTTCGCATATACATGTTTGACATAATTGTAGATACAGCTGATGATGTACCATTGTGCATCAGTTCGTCACAAAAGGGTCTGAAGATGAACTCGTCATTGAGTTCGAAACGCGTCATCCTAATGCGTGACACACCGAATTTGACCAAAAATATCAAACAATAAAAACACTTTTCTTGATCGTAAGCCGAATTTGATGTATCATTTGATACACTAACGTAAATTAAGTAGAATTTATATAAATGGTTTCCACTTTAGTAGGTCCTTTTTCACTTGCTAAGGTCCTTAAAATACTTTTTATGTTTCTTATTGAAAAAACTTTTAGTCCACAAAGCCAAAAAAAAATCTATAAACTGTGACAGAAGCCTAGAAATACATAAAAAGACGTAAAACCAACCTGATGACATCTATTGCAATGCCCTTATAATGTTATAAGATATTTTTAACTTTATTTCCCTTTTTTAACGTATTGCCTATATGATTTTTGTTTAACATTCCAATCGTGTACTATAAGTTGTTTCTTCTCACTTTCAAACAAAATACTTTTTCAATTGACAGCTAATAAATGTGATGCTATTTTCAATTCCTCAATAAATTCTCATTCAATCCATGAATTCGCCACTTAACGCCTTCAAATAGACATCGACCTCAATGAGGCATCAAGTTGTCTAAATACAAAAAAAAACAGGACCGAATACTAAAAATTCCAAAAACGTCTCTTTTACTACAAATCGTATGAACCTTAGTACGTGTTTTGAAATAAATGCCATTAAGTTAACAGCACTCACACACACACATAAGATAATGAATGACATCGACACCACCGCATACTGTACGCATAACTCACACCACATGCATGACTCCCTATCACAGACTTGACGCGAAAAAAAAAACAAAATACTGTCATCCTTAAATTATGCAACATAAAATGATGTAATGCTGCTGCTGCTTTAAAACTTTCACTTCATTATTAAAGCATTAACATTTTTAACACAAAAGCTTTTCATTTATATTCCAAACAGGAAGAGATGAGATGAGAAGTGGAACAATGTGATAGAGACAATTTGAGACAAAGTTTAATTGTAACGTAATTTGTAAAACTTTATTTGGAAGTGTCAATTAGGAGTAAGTTTTCTCGAAACTTAATTCAATTGTAAACTTCTTTATGCAAAGGATATACAAGGAATTTTCTTAAAACTCACACACACAGTATTATTGCTTGTCGATACATGAGAACAATTTTCTTATAACTAGAATCTTTTTAAACAAAATTCACATTAAATTCTCTTTAAATTTCTATTACTTCCTGTAATATTGAAATTGTTTTTACTTATTTTTTCTACATCTTCTTTACCATTGTCATGTACATTTATATGGCCTGTAATGATTACCAGCCATGATAAATGCTATTTAACACCCAACAGACTTATGCTCAGCCACATGAAGCCAACACTCAAGATACTGAGATATTCTGAGAGACATGAGAAACAACAGAAATAAACAAGGAGGACATCAAGACGAAAGCCGGCGAACACGGCGCACACACAGACAGTAAATCTTTAATTTATGACAGCAAAGACTAGGCTGACTTGAAAGAGCGCTACGGCATGGAATATAGTTGAGAAACATATAAGTCGAAAGCTAATATTTGCTGAATTATACAAGTTCACAGTCATAGTGTGAATTCAAAGATCACATATAGTGATCCGATAAGAGCAAGATAAAATTGAAATAAAACTTTCAATACATAGTTTTCATTTTTAAATAAAAGTATTCATAAAATGTTGTCCTTAATAAGGGCTTGAAAAGACACTTGAAATAGCAAAAAATACAGCGTGGCAAACAACTGACTATGCAATATTTTTTAAATTTTTCGTAACCTTAACTACAATCAACAAGTTTAAGTATTGGTAAAAAATTTAAGGACTTTGAAATGTCCTTGATATATCAAATGGTACAGTCCGACATTCAATTGATAGCATTGAAGTTTTCTTTATATTTTTTCAAAGTTACCACAATGATAGTACAAAAAAATTAAAATATCAAAGAACACAATACGCTAACAACATAAAGAATTTACATTTTCAAAAGCTATAATACCTGAGTCCGCATGATGAGAATTAAAAAATTTGAATTTGGTGGAAAGATTCCATTTTGTAAAAAGATTCCAGGATTTTGAAAGGTCCTTGAAATAATAAAAATTACATGTATGGTCGACTGTAATTTTTGGTATTTCCAGGAGGATTGGCAGAATTAAGATTTTTCTTAAACCTTTTGGAGATAAAAAACGGAGGTTAAAATATTAAAAAAAAATAAAATTTAAAATTTTCAAGGACATTGTTTCTTGGAATTGCAAAAAATGCAGTCCGCCATACCGCCGCGTTTTTTCTTCTTCTTTAAAGGCATTAACAACAGAAATTTATCTATCTTCGGTCTTTTGCGCTCCGTAGATAGTTCGTCACACCAAGCTTAGTTTAGAAGTTTTGGTCGACCCCACCCCCTGCGCCGCCCATCGAGTTTATTGCCAAAGACTTTTCGAGATCGAGCGTTTTCGTCCATTCGTACAACGTGTCCAATCCAGCGCATTCGGTCTATTTGAACGCGCTTGACTACGTCGATGTGGTTGTACAGCTCATATAGCTCATGATTCATTCGACGACGGTACTCGCCGTTAACGATGATGGGTCTAAATATTTTGCGCAGTATTTTTCTCTCGAATACTCCCAGAATAGATTGATCCGTTTGTGTCATTACTAGAGTATACAAACATTCGACTTTTTCGAAAAACCGGTTTCGGTTTTACTCGAAATTTACATTATTCCAAAAACTCGGTTTTCGAATACTAAATTAAGAAAAAACCGGGTTAACCGGTTTTTTCGGGTTTTTCAATTGTGCACAAAAGTAATAAAAAGTGTTACTATTATTACAAATTTAATTTTAAAATGTTAAAAACAACGTATTGTTTATATTATCGTACTAATAATCTGGTTTTTATTAAATACAGCCATTCATAAAATTATTTATACGTCTCCTAATATATTCCTCAGGGGAAATTTTCAGTTTAACCTTAAATTAAGTTTGAAATAGGTCCTTAAACACAATGTTTTTTTTATCGTTTTAGTGCTTTTTCGATACCAGGTGTTGTCATTGAATTGAATATTCTTATCGACTCCTTACGTGTCCTTATTTCAAGAAAAGTCTGAAAATGACATTATAATAGGACTTTACAACATTTAAATGTTCCACAAAAATGTTGCTGAGAAATTCTACTTAGGGTGCTCTAAGACAAAAATCAATATCTCCAACTTTTACTAATCACTTTGTTTTCAAATCACTGTGTGAACAGGGACCTAAAAAAGTCCGACCATCTATGTTTCTTCATGTTTTAATGCATCTTCGATATCAGATGTATTCAATGAAATTTAAGGGGGTTTTTTTGTGGAACATTTAAACTCTCTATCTGCACTCCTTAGCTGTTTTTTCACCCTTACATCGTGAAATGTCAGAAAATGATCTTTAAATGTGACTTTACAGCAAGCATTGAGCATATTATATGTTGTTATGCTGTGATTTTCATATTTTCAAAAAACCGTCAAAACCGAAAAAACCGACCTCAAAAAACCGGTTAAACCGGTTATTCGAAAATCGATATTTTGTTAAAACCGGCTGACGGTTTTGAACAAAAAAACCGGTTTGCCGGTTTCCGGTTTCGGTTTTGTATACTCTAGTCATTACCCAGAATTCTGTGCTGTAGAGCAAGACAGGTAGGATCAGAGTCTGGTAGAGCTGGCTATTTGTTCTCCGAGAGAGCGCTTTGTCGTTATATCGCTTGCTTAGCGCATAGTAGCAGCGGTTTGCGATCAATACTCGTCTTTTAATTTCGAGGCTGACATTATTATTTTTGTTTATAGCGGAGCCAAGGTATACAAAATCATGTACCACTTCAAAGTTATAGTTATCAACGTTCACGCAACGTCCCAGACTAGGGGACTCTTTGTTCGTTGAAACAAATAACTTGGCTTTGCCCTCATTTATCACCAGACACACTTCAGGCGACTGCTTTTCAATACTCGAAAAAGCCGCAGTAGCATCGCGAAATCCACATCCAATAATATCTATATCATCATCATACGCGAGTAACATGTGACTTTTGCTGAAGATTGTACCATTTCTAATTTCTGCAGCCTTCCACATAATCATCTCCATTACGATGTTAAAGAGATCGCAGGACAGACTATCGCCTTATCCAAAGCCTCGCTTGGTAGAAAATGGCTCTGACAGATTTTTGCCAATTTTCACAAGTATCCGTGTCTCTCAGTGTCATCCCGCAAACTAATACGTATTAACTTCGCGGGGATACCAAACTCAACTATAGCATCCAACAATTTCTTGCGTATCGGACTGTCGAATGCAGCTTTGTAATCGATGAACAGATGGTAGGTGTCGATCTGCATTTCTTGGGACTTCTCCAGGATTTGTCGTAGCGTGAATATCTGGTCGGTGGTGGATTTAACAGGTCTAAAGTCACACTGATAAGGTCCAATCAGGTTCGCCAGAATGGGCTTTAGTTTTTCATATAACACACTAGGAAGGACCTTGTATACGATGGGGAAAAGGCTAATCCCACGATAGTTGGTACACACACTTGGATCGCCTTTCTTAAGCACGGGACATAGGACACAGATTTCCGTCTGTGTCCTCACAGGTGGGGGTTCCTGTTTCAAAACTTTTACTTTTTACCTTTTGGTAGAACTTTCGGGCCTCACCTCTATCCCTGTAGTTTTTGATATACTCGCTCTATTTTTTCTTCCATAAACGCCTTACCGCCTGCGGCGTGTCATCTCTCTCCTTTTCTCATTATAACGCTCCGTCACGGCGCGCGTTGCTAGCAGTTTTGCCCTGTATGCAGCATCCATTTCCTCAGACAATTCGCGACATTCATCATCGTACCTGGGCTTGCTTGAGCGCGGTTTTTCATAACCCAGTATAGTCGTTGCGGCAGTGGTTATAGAATTCACAATATGCTGCCACTGTATGTCGGAAATATCAGTATGGGGGTTTTTGTTAGAGTAATTGAGAGAGTTAGTTGGAGTAGGAATTGGCTATCTCGGTGGTATGCAGCTTTGTGATGTCTAGCTTCCTTTGCGTTTGGTTACGAGCGTTTTTAGCACTGCTTTATTGCGTGGGAACCGTGGCTGCAACTAGGTGGTGATCCGAGTCAATATTTTCACCGCGCATCACATCCACGTCTATAACGCTTGAGACGTGCCTTCCATTAATTACCTCGTGATGAACCTGGTTTTTTTTGGTCAGACAATATCCAGATTGCCTTAATGCTATAATCTGGTTACACTCACAACCATGTTTCTTGCCGAAGCCAAACTAACCAGTCTGAATCCGTTATCGGATGTATTGTTGTGTAGACTGCTGGTCAGTCGAGCATCTTCCCTTCCTATTTTAGCATTAAAATCTCCCGGAACAATATCTCCTCCAGACACTCATAGAATGCATTTTTAATGTCATCGTCTGTGTCTTCCGTGGGGGCGTGTACACAAATCAGTGTAATGTAAAAATATTTCGCCCGGATGCGAATAGTGGCTATTCGGTCACTTACAGGGTTAAACCGCGAAACCAGGTGTCGAAGTCTCTTGCGAATATGAAACCACATCCAAATTCGTGTCTTTCTGCATGGCAGCTGTAAAAGATGTCACAGTTCTTTCGTCGTGTGTATCCCTGTCCCGTCCATCTCATTTCCTGTAAGGCGGTAATGTCAGCCTTGTATTTCACGAGGACATCCGCCAGTTGGATAGAGGCACCATCTCTGTATAGAGTTCGGACATTCCAGGTACATATGCTTAAATCATGGTCCATATAGCGTTTGCGGGGGTTCTTGTTTTTTCTTTTCATCGTGTTTTCATAATAATTGTTTTGTTTAAGAAGAGTGGCTAATAAGGTCACAGCGCCCGATCCAAGTTTCTTGGGGTTGCCAAAGCCACGCAGAGATTAGGTCACTTTACATTTCTCCATTTCACATTTGCTATCACTGAACGGATGTTCAGTGGCATTGCCCGGGGAATACGTGATCTTTTGGACGTTGTGAGCCGCTTGGGAACCTCTGGTTATTCCCAAATGAATAACAATCAGAAAGACTCAAATTAGAAATTCCCCACTCCCCGCCACGTTTGGTTTATTAATATTATTATATGTTTTGTAAAGTGGGCGCAGGGGTACATTTGTATGACAGGTATCAGAAGGGGCGTCGCTACCCTTCCAGTTTTTTTTTTCCAAATCTTTATCCTGCAATAGCTTTACTAAATACAGAATTTAGACTAGATCGCGATGGGTGTATTGATATTATTACCTGATTTTTTTCAATGCGGAGTGGTACAATTGCCATTTTCAATACCGTAAGTAGTTTTGGGGAAATATTAACTTGTGCAAGTTTTTAAAACATTTTATTTCGTCTTTCGAAAGTTATCGTGCGTACCAGCCGGACAGCCTGACAGACAGATACACGGACGGACAAACGGACATGGCTCAAACGACTTAGAAAGTCATGAACCAAATTTGTTTCAAAGAAACTTGGGATCTAAAGTGATTCCTTTTATGTGTCTCACTTTTGGTGTGCGATGAAATAGAGTCACACCTAACCAAAATTATCAAAGCTACAAAAATTCTTAATCTTAATGTAACCAGATCCTTGAAATAGCAAAAAAAAAAACTCCAATCCGCTTTTGTATAGCCAAATAGGAAAATATTATGCACATGTGTCGAAAAGTTATATTTCAACATATTGGCCGCTATGACAATTTGAATAACATAGAAATGAGCAAAGGTCCTTAAAGTGAAAAAAATATAAGTCCTCTATACAACTGAAACATTTGAACATTTGTGTATATATTTACAATTTTAAACTCACATTGCCTTTAAAGTAAAGTCAACACTATTTGTAAAACTATTGTAAGAATTCAGCGAAATGTTTTTAAATTGATTAAAAATAAAATTATAGTTTTTGTCATCACTGATATATTTTAAGTTCAATTAAAAACATTGATGTCATTGATATTGTGTGCTTCTCTGCCCTATGTAGCATGCAGGGACACACTAGAGTCGTCCTACACCAGTACCGTCGTTTCATAGCCAACAAAGATATTAAAATTTAAATAATAAATAACGCTTAAATTTGAAGCTAACAGAAAAGAATGAAACAGCAAAATAAGCAGAAAATACCAAAAACCAAAATGTCATGATGTGATTTTGAGTGGCAAGGGTAAACCATAAACATATAGCTTTTCTCGATAAAGTTAATGTTGCTTAAATAACAATTACAGTAAATAAGCTTATAACAACCGAGATATAAGATAATGATATCGTGGAAGATAATAGAAGATTAATGTTTAAATTTAAAATTTATATAAAATTTTACACATTGGACGTCATTCTAGTTTTTTTGTTAAAATATGTAATACATTGTATGGCCTCAAATATTTTGCTTTATTGCTTTTATTTATAAACCTACTCGTCTAAACAAATTTCTAATTATATTTTTCTTAGCCTTTTTATCTACTCGATATTCTAATTATCATATTTTTTTACTTAAACCAAAGACAAATAACCCAATTTGCTAACCAGAGTTCCTAATTATAATAATCTAATTTAGACCATAGATAAATAAAACAAATTCTTTCATTTATATTTCTAATTATACAGCCGAGAGTAATGTAATCAAATCACGAAAGTGTTGTGTAATTAAATCACAGAATTCGCGCCTGTCTCTTTTTTGTAGTCATCTTTTGTCGTATAAATTTAACGCATCAACGCGACTTTGCCACTAATTTTAATCCATCACTTTCATTTGTATATCTTACATTCTTTTGACGTACATAAACAAAGACTTATTCACTTTTCTGATTAGACATCTGTCAAATTGTACTGTTGTTGTGGGAGTGAATGGGTTATCAACCCTTTTCACCGTCTTATTTTTTTAGACGGAAGGGAAAAGCTTCACGATTGTTTGGTTTTATGTCGCTCCCAAATTTCTGAATACAGCAGCTATACCATTGTAGTTTATTGTTTAGTGAATTCTCATACTACGTTTTACTGAATTTGTCAAAAAAAATATTCAATATTCAGATATATTGGGTATCCAGGAAGAAAAGTGTGTGTCTTTTACTCCCAGCCCTCGTTGTATTACATTTTTTTTCTGATATTTGTTAAACAACCAGTGTTTTATCTATATATATAAAAATGAAATGGTCCACGTATGTCATACCATCACTTGAGAACGGCTGGAGCGATTTGGCTGATTTTTTTTTTATTCGATTCGAAATTTTCCGTAGATTGTTTGTGTTGAAAAAAATCAAATCCATGTGGTGCTAGGGTGGATTTATATCGAAAATTTGAATGCACGTACCAATTCAACTGAAATTTAGAATAGATATTTGTTTGATCATGAGAAAACATTTTATGTACAAATGGACCCGGTAGGTGGCGCTGGAGTCGGTTTACAATCAATATTTTAACGAATGGGCCAATTTAACTGAAATTCAGAATCTATGTTTATTTGATCATCAGAAAAAATTGTATGTCCAAATGGACCCGGTAGATGGCGCTAGGGTGGATTTATATCAAAAATTTGAATGCATGTACCAATTTAACTGAAATTTAGTATTTATGTTTGTGGAACATTGAGAAAATTTTTTTTGTATAAATTGACCCGGTAGCTGTCGGTATGATGGAATTATAATGAAAATTTTAAATAATTAAACAATTTGACTGAAAGTTAGAATGTATATTTGTTTTATTATGAGAATTATTTTTGTAAATATGAACTCGCAGTTGATTGGGCTGGGGTTGAATTATTTCGAAACTTTATATCAATTGTCCGACTTTACTTAAACTTAAAATATATGATTTTTTTGACATGAGAAAATTTTGAATGTATGTTTGGAACTAGTTGCCGGTGGTTAGCTTATGATACACTTAATTTTTGTAATGTCATTTAGTCATAGTTATTCAGAAGTACATTTTTATGTCACCACTAATTGTGAAAACGGTTAACCCCATTTGTCTCAAAATTTCAGTGAAAGTAGGGGATTGGCTGTAGATAGTCACCGAGACCGCAAAAAGGCTTAAAAAAGAATGACTAACTTTTATAATGGCGCACTTCCTACAGAATGGTGACATCAAAATGTACATCTTTTTTATATATATAGACTTCTGAATAACTATGATGTTAAAAAAAGTGACTAAATGACATGCCAAAAATTAAGTGTTTCATAAGCTAAACACCGGCAACTGGTTTCAAACATACATTCAAAATGATGGTATGACATACGTGGGCCATTTCATTTTTATATATATAGATTATTATAAGAATTGCTAAAACGGATCAGCAGTGTTGTCCATAACCACCGGCAACTGGTTCCAAACATACATTCAAAATTTTCTCATGTCAAAAAAATCATATATTTTAAGTTTAAGTAAAGTCGGACAATTGATATAAAGTTTCGAAATAATTCAACCCCAGCCAAATCAACTGCGAGTTCATATTTACAAAAATAATTCTCATAATAAAACAAATATACATTCTAACTTTCAGTCAAATTGTTTAATTATTTAAAACTAGCTGACCCGGCAAACTTCGTCCTGCCAGCAAAGTTAATGGCATAAGAAAGAGTTGTACCAAGCTCTATGGACACAAATAAAATATGTCCTAAGGGAAAGTGGTCTAAGAACTGAAGCCTCATACACACTTGCCATATTTTATATCTGAATCTCAAATGTTAAACGTTTTTAAAAGTTTACACGAAGTAGATGGTAGTGAAGGCTAAAGAAGTTCAGATATAATAATACGAACTATTTTTATCAGAAAAATTTGTATCAACATCCGTCAGGCCGTAAAAGATAAGTTTACTGACATACACAGAAATAAATATAATTATTAGGAAAGATAGGGAAAACAAAACAAAACTTTTGCTATGATCTCTTTGTCCTCAGATCGAGTATTGGTAAGTACTACCTATGTATCAAAATTTCTTTCATCACGACCAAAATACATTTGTATCTCACTACCTTCCCTCCCCTACTGATCAAAATAAACATATCGTTTCTATATTATCATCTTCATCTTGAATTTGCCTGCTCTGTAGATAAACCTCACCATTTTGCAACGCGTATTCCGTCCACTACTCAAAAATAAAATTTTAGCCGGAATATTCATAAATGCAGTGGTAAATCTTTTCTATGCATCCGTCTTATTTCTATGGGCCAAACCACTACATTTGACGCCGGCACCTTACAGAAGGACTTCTTTCGTTTGCCTCACTTACTCATAAATTTTCCATAGTAAGGGGTTTAATAAACCTTTTCGTACGTTCCATCAATTTTGAAAATTTGGTGCAGTCGTTCGGATTTGTGCGCGTACACACGTTTTGGAGATTCACACTTGACTATTAAACTATATTATAATCGAAAAGTTTTAATAAAAATATTCACTAAATTCACATCACCGTGTCCATCCCTTACAATTTTCATTATAATTCCACCCCAGCGTCACCTACCGGGTCCATTTATACATAAATTATTGTAAAATATGTTGAGTGTAGTTGAAATCTAATACCGATTTATTTATTTCTTTGACCTCTAAAACTCTCTAATTCTGTAGGAAGTGCGCCATTATAATAGTTAGTCATTCATAGCCAATCCTCAACTTTCACTGAAATTTTGGGAAAAATGGGGTCAACCGTTTTCACAATTATGGTGACATCAAACTGTACATCTGTTTTATATATATAGACTTCTGAATAACTAAGATGTTAAAAAAAGTGACTAAATGATATTCCAAAAATTAAGTGTATCATAAGCTAAACACCGGCAACTGGTTCCAAACATAAATTCAAAATTTTCTCATGTCAAAAAAATCATATATTTTAGGTTTAAGTAAAATCTGTCAATCGATATAAATTTTCGAAATAATTCAACCCCAGCCAAATCAACTGCGGGTCCATATATACGAATAAAATTCACATAATAAAACAAATATACATTCTAAATTTCAGTCAAATTGTTTAATTCGTTAAATTTTCATTATAGTTCCACCATAGCGACACCTACCGGGTCAATTTCTACAAACAATTTTTTCTCAAGGATCAACAAACATAAATTCTAAATTTTAGTTAAATTGGTACATGCATTCAAATGTTCGATATAAATCCACCCTAGCGCCATCTACCGGGTCCATTTGTACATACGATTTTTTCTAATGATCAAACAAACATAGATTCTGAATTACAGTTAAATTGGCCTATTCGTTAAAATTTTGATTGTAAACTGACCCCAGCGCCACCTACCGGGTCTATTTATACATAAAATGTTTTCTCATGATCAAACGAATATCCATTCTAATTTTCAGTTGAATTGGTACATGCATTCACAATTTCGATATAAATCCACCCTAGCGCCACCTGGATTTGATTTTTTTCAACACAAACAATCTACGGAAAATTTCGAATCGAATAAAAAAAAAATCAGCCAAATCACTCCAGCCGTTCTCAAGTGATGGTATGACATACGTGGACCATTTCATTTTTATATATATAGATTTTCATTATAATTCCATCATAGCGACAGCTACCGGGTCAATTTATACAAAAAAAATTTTCTCAATGTTCCACAAACATAAATACTAAATTTCGGTTAAATTGGTACATGCATTCAAATTTTTGATATAAATCCACCCTAGCGCCATCTACCGGATTCATTTGTACATACGATTTTTTCTAATGATCAAACAAACATAGATTCTGAATTTCAGTTAAATTGGCCCTTTCGTTAAAATTTTGATTGTAAACCGACCCCAGCGCCACCTACCGGGTCCATTTGTACATAAAATGTTTTCTCATGATCAAGAGAATATCCATTCTAAATTTCAGTTGAATTGGTACATGCATTAAAATTTTCGATATAAATCCACCCAAGCGCCACCTGGATTTGATTTTTTTCAACACAAACAATCTACGGAAAATTTCGAATCGAATAAAAAACAAATCAGCCAAATCGCTTCAGCCGTTCTCAAGTGATGGTATGACATACGTGGACCATTTCATTTTTATATATATAGATAATAGTTGGGGAATGGGGGACTTTCTAATTTCAATATTTTGATTGTTATTCATCTGGGAATAACCATAATATCTCTGATTGGAGGTCCCCAAGCAGCTCACAACGTCCGAGTGACCACGTATTCCCCGGGCAATGCCATTGAACATCTGTTCAGTGGCAGCAAATCTGAGAAGGCGCAAATGTCTTAGGAAGTCTTAGCTCTCTTAATGGCTTTAACATCCCCAAGAAACTATGATCGGGCGCGGTGGTCTTATACGCCACTCTCCTTAAACAAAACCATTTATTATGAAAACACGAAGAAAAGAAAAAACAAGAACCCCCCAAATGTTGACGACCCCCGCAAACGTTATAAGGACCATTATTTACGATATGCACCTGGAATGTCCGAACTCTCTACAGAGAATGTGTTTCAATCAAACTGGCGGATGTCTTCGACAAATACAAGGCTGACATCACTGCCATACAGGAAATGCGATGGACGGGACAGGGATGCACACGTCGAAAAAACTGTGAGATCTTTTATAGCTCCCATGCAGAAAGACACGAATTTAGATGTGAATTCATAGTCGGCAAGAGACTTCGACATTTGGTCTCTCGGTTTAACTCTGTAATTGATCGAATAGCCACTATTCGCATCAAGGCGAAATATTTTTACATTACGCTGATTTGTGTACACGCCCCGACGGAATACAAAGATGAGGACATTAAAGATGCATTCTATGAGCGCCTGGAGGAGATATATGACCGCTGCCCTGCACATGACATTAAAATTGTTCTGGGAGATTTTAATGCTAAAATAGGAAGGGAAGATGCTCTTGGTTCAGCAGTCGGAAAATTCAGTCTGCACAACATCACCACCGACAACAGATTTAGACTAGTTAGCTTCGCGTCGGCAAGAAACATTGTAATGAGTGGAACTAGATTCCCGCATAAAGTTATCCACAAGGCAACCTGGATATACCCTGATCAATAGACAAGAAACCAGATTGATCACGTGGTTATTGGTGGAAGGCATGTCTCAAGCGTTATAGACGTGCGTGTGATTCGCAGTGTAAATATTGACTCGGATCACCACCTAGTTGCAGCCAAAGTACGCACGCGATAAAGTAGTGCTAAAAACGCTCGTAACCAAACGAAAAGGAAGCTAGACATCGCAAAGCTGCATACCACCGAGATAGCCAACTCCCTCAATTACTTCAAACCAATTCTGATGTTCCCGACACCCAGTGTCAGCATATAGCGAATTATGTGACCACTGCCGCAACGACCGTACTGGGTTATGTGAAACCATGCTCAGACAAGCCCAGGTACAATAAGGAATGCTTACAGGGCAAAACTGTAGCGAATGACAACGCGTGCGGAGCGTTATAGTGAAAATAGGAGGGAGATGATACGCCTCTTCATGCGAAAAAAGCGTCCATGAAAGAAAACAAAGAACCAGGATATCGAAAATTACGGGGATAGAGGTGAAGCCAGAAAGTTCTACCAAACGGTAAACAGTAAAGACATTCGGAGTGTGCTGGAAATATGGAGGGAACACTTTCGATCTCTACTCGTTCCCGAATGCAGCATAAGTGACGAAATCACACCAATTATTGACGATGGAGTAGACTGGAGTAGGAATGCATGCCCGATGATTGGAATCTGAGTGTTTTATGTCCTGTACTTCAAAAAGGCGATTCAAGTGTGTGTACCAACTATCGCAAGATCAGCCTTTTACCCATCGCATACCAATTTAGCGAACCTGATTGAACCTTGCCACTGTGGATTTAGACCTGGTAAATCCACGACCGTCCAGATATTCACACTACGACAAATCGTGGAGAAGATCCAAGAAATGCAGATCGACAACTACCATCTATTATTGACTACAAAGCTGCATTCGACAGTCCGATACGGCAGAAACTATTAGATGTTTGGTATTCCAGCGAATTTTATACGACTTTGCGTAATGACACTGACTGATACGAAGTCTTCAGTGAAAATATTCACAAATCCGACAGAGCCATTTTCTACTAAGCGAGGCTTCAGACAAAGCGATAGTCGGTCATGCGATCTTTTTAACATTATAATGGAGATGATCATGCGGAAGGCAGCAGGAAACACGACTGACCCCAATCTTAAACAAAAGCCACATGTTGCTCGCGTATGCCGATGATAAAGATATCATTGGCCGAAGACTGCGGTATGTTACTGTGGTCTTTTCGAGTATTGAGAAGCAATCGGCAGAAATGGGTCTGGTCATTACTGAGGATAAAACTAAGTTATTTGTTTGAACGAACAAAGAGTTTACTTGTTTGGAACGCTGTGTGAACGTTGACAGCTATAACTATGAAGTGGTAAATGATTTTGTCCACCTCGGCAAGAGACGGGTATTGGTCGCAAACCTCTGCTACTATGCACTGACTTGGACACATTATACGAATGAACGAAAACGCACCGGCTCGAAAAGTCTTCGGCGACCTAAACTCCGATGGATGGACCAGGTGAAAGAGCTGTTGACTAAGCTTGGTGTGACGAACTATCAACGGAGCGCAAAATACCGAAGCGCTTGGAATACTTTTTTATGTGGGGCTACTGATAGAAAAATTTCTGTTGTTGCTGCCATTATAGAAGAAGAAGTTACTAATGGTGTGTAGTGTCAAGTGTGCAAATACATACAAGTTTCTACTTATGATTTATTTTTTGTGTAAAAAAATATTATCAATGTTATAAATATTAATTTGTGTAGTTTAATTACATTAAGACTTCTATTCATAATTTTGGTGTTTAATATTTTCATTCGCTCGGGGGTGTTGTGAATTGTGGGCTGCAATCCGTTTACTTCGTTTGTTTTTATTCAACCATAAACTCTTTTCAATAAGGTAAAATAAGAGTAGGTAGCATTCATCATAGACTGCAACATTTCCAAATTCATAGGATACACTTTGCCAACTAAAATCTAAAATATGATAATACAGAACAAAAAAATAAATTAGAAAAAAAATCTTAATATTTAAAAACTTATGTTTTTGTTCATGAATTATAACTCCCTTCGCTCAACTTACCGCACATGGCTTTTGCGATCTTAAAATCAATAATTGCAATGTCTTTTGCGTGGCAACATCAAATTCAAACCAACTGCTCTCATAGGCTGCCCCAGCGACATTTAGACTTTGAACATACAACTCATTGGCAAAATAATACATTAACACACTTTGAGAAAATATCATAGTGATATAGATAAATATGATGATCATTTGACCCACTGTTTCAACCTACAAAAAGCACAAAGATAACCAATTGATAACCCAAACACAACAACAACGCAACTTACGATTATCAACAGAAACAGCATAGCACACAACATGGCACCAAAAGCCAAATATTCCATGAGGTAAGTATAAGAAGTCAAGCGATTAATGGTATCCACATATCTACAAAAGTATTATCATATTAATACCCCTTTTTTGCCTTTTCTTTGTTTTACTTACTTTATCAACTCAAGTTGATATTTAATGCACCACTCTATGACTTCTTCAGCCTCTTCATTGGTGACATTTTTCAAATTCCTCAATTTATGTTGCAGCACATGACACATTAATATAGCAAACAGGACAAATGACACAATCAAATTGGTAAAGGGTATGTACATGCAACAACCCATGGGCGACATGATAACTTGTAAAAAGAAAAATATCTGATAAAAGGGTGTATCATATTTATCAACGCCCGGAATGTGCATGCCAAAGGGTAGAACTGAAAATAGAGAGAAGAGAGAAGAAAGAAGTCAAGAAGTGTACACTAAAATGTTGGGTTTAGATAGGTGATTAAATGTTTTGCTTAAAGCATTTTTTTTATGTAACGAAAATTGCTCTATAGACCGAAAAGTACCAAAAAGAACATCTCTTGTAATAATAAGTACTATACTTATACAAAAAAAAGGGAGTGAAGTTTAATACATTTTAGCGAAAACGCAAACCTCAAATACGAAATTCATCAAAACTATTTTGTAATTATACTTCAACTTAAAAATAGTCAATATCAATTCAAATAATGATATATAAAGGAAACAAAATCATTGGACACTTAGGAATGAGAGGAATGAAAATGTTTTGCATCACGTCATAGCCCCGTGGAGTAGGTCACTCCCACATATAAGATATAACAATCCTCTGTTTCAGATCAGAGATTTATCACAAGGTATATGCGATATAGATGATATTTAGCATTTGCTTATACAGGGGCCCAGATTGGACACTACGGACAGAGAGAAATAAAAGTGTTTTGCATCACGTCATAACCCCATGGGAGTAGGTCACTCCCATATATAAGATATAACAATCCTCTGTTTCAGATCAGTGATATATCACAGAGTATATGCGATATAAATGATATTTAGTATTGGCGTATTCTGGGGCCTAGATTGGGAACTACGAGCAGAGAGAATAAAAACTCCACCGCATCACGTCATAGCTCCATGGGAGTAGGTCACTCTCATATACGAGATATATATTAATACTCTGTTTCAGATCAGAGAAATAACACAAAGTATATGTAACATATATATTTTTTCATATACAAAATCGTTTTGATAAATGCCATTTTGCGGTTTGCGTCTTCGGAAAAACGTATTTAACTTCACTTCTTTTTTTTTCAGTACTAAGAAAAAGTATTTCTTGCCTCAAAGTACTTTTATTGCACCTGTAATTGTTGTATGTATATATTGAAACAACTCAACTACATTGTACTTTGTATTATATGATCGTAGTACTATATGAAAGTATACATGTCGGAATAGAAAATATTTTCCGACATTACTCTGAAAATCGTTCTGAAATAAACAACCTAATTTTTCTATTAAATTCGAATATCGGAATTTTCATTTGTTTGCTACAGTAATTACATTTAATATAATGTAAAGTATACTGAAAAGTACTATTGTCGCAAAGCATAGTTCATTTATTATACTAAAAAACACTTTTGCTGCACTAAAAATTGCTTTACTAGTACCAAAAAGTACTTTTATTGTACAGCAACATACTTATTTTGTTTAGACAAATATGTTTGCTTACAATACTTTTATGAAAACAGACAGTACTTTTAACAAATAGTTTTTTTTTTGTATCAGAAAGTACTTTTTTGTACTAAAAATTACCTTTATAGTACCAAAAAGCACACTTATTGTAACAAAAAGTAACTTTAATTTATTTAAGTCTTAACATTATTTTTAAGTATACCAAAGAGTACTTCAATTGTACCAAAAAAGTACTTTTATTGTATCAAAACCTATGTTTATTGTACCACAAAGCACTATCGTACTATTGTAAAAAAAAGTATTTTTATTGTAGCTCACAGTAATTTTTATACCCTCACTACGGGTAGGAGGGTATATATCATTTGATACGACCCAATATAGAATTAGCCACTTTAGACCCTATGTTTCTTTGAACCAAATTCGATTCCTGACATTTTAAGCCGTTTGAGATCGAAAGACGCAACCAAATATTTTGAAATTGTGCTCGAGTTAATATTTCCCCAAAACTACTTACGATATTACAAATGGGCTACAAGGCCACGCCCCTTCTGCTACCTCCCATAAAAATATATCATTACGCCACTTTAGAAATCGAGTACTAATATCAGTTCACCCAACGCGATCGTACCCAAATTCTGTATTTAGTAAATCAATAACAGTATAACGTTTTGAAAACAAATTAGAAGTCTAGCGACTCCCCTTCTGGTATCTCCCATACAAATTTATCATCCTGCCCACTTTAGAGATGGAGTAATTATATCAATACACCCAACGCTATCGTACCCAAATTCTGTATTTGGTAAAGGTATAACAGGATACAGCTTTAGAGGAAAAATTTTAAGTAGAGCCACTCCCCTTCTGGTACCTCCCATACCCATCTGGTACCGCTCACTGTAGAAATCGATTAATAATATCAATACACTCAAGGTGTGCCCAATTTCTGTATTTTGTAAAGCTACAACAGGATAAAGTTTTGAAGAACAAATTGGAAAAGTAACCATGCCCCTTCTGATGCCTTCCATATAAATGTACTAGTCCGGTTACTTTAGGAATCTAGTAATAATATCAATATAAATACTAGAAAACTTTATATTTTACTGAGGGTAAGGGTATATGTAAGTCAGGTTTCCCAACTGAAACTTTTTTACTGGTTTTTTTCACCAAAAACTACTTCTTTGGTACCCGAAAGTACCTTTATTGCACCAAAAAGTACTTTAAGTTAAAAATATTACTTTTATTTTACTAAAAAGTACATTGTTGTACCAAACAGTACTTTCTGTGCCAAAAAAGTATTTTTATTATACCAAAACGTTCCTGTTTTGTTCTACAAAGTACCTTTATTGTACCTAGTAGTACTTTTATTATACCAACAAGTACTTGTTGCAATTTTGTTACTTCAAAAATCCTTTAATTGTACCCACAGAATACTTTTAATATTATTGTACCAAACAATAGTTTTATTGTATTAAAAAGTACTTTTTTGGTTTCAAATTGGACTTCAAAGCACTTTAATTGTACCAAAAAGTACTTTTATTATTCCAAAAAGTATTTCTGTTTTATTACACTTTTTCTGTACCGAAAAGTACTTTTATTGTATCAAACTATATTTTTTATTGTAGAAAATAGTAATTTTAATGTATCAAAATTTATTTGTTGTATGTACCAACAAGTACAATTGCTTAGAAGTTCTTGTATTGTACCTCATAGTACTTTTATTGTACTAAAAAATAAATTTTTTGTACCAAAACGTTATATTCTTCTTAGTACGTTATGTTAATTATTGCAAAAGGTACCCGTCGTTTTAGTACTTCAATTGTACATAAAAGTACTTATATTGTACCAAAATACTTTTATTATATGAGCAAGTACTTTTGTTTTGCCAATTAGTAATTTTTTCTGTTTTTCCTCAAGCACTCATACAACCGCACATACTTATTTATAGGCGAATGCGAATCTCATCAGTTTGAGTACTTCAATTATACATAAAAGTACTTGTAATGTACCAAAATACTTTTATTGTATTAGCAAGCGCTTTTATTTTATCAAGAGGAATATTGTTTGTGTTTCCTCAAGGTCCTTCATTACACATCATTGTGTCATTTATATTTGTAGAGTTATACAACCGCACCTACTTATTTATAGGTAAATTCGAATTTCATCTGCTTAAGAAGCTTTTAATAGTCTTTTACTGCGAAGTTGTTGTCAAACATATCGCCAATGAAAGAAATTGAGAAAAGAACCGAACCCTGGATCTCTCGCATTCTAGACTAGAGTTCTTACTACATATCATGCCACGGCCGCTACCCTTTTTACTACTTCTAGGAAAGTTTTGTCTCTTGAGGATAAATCCCTTCATTAATATTTACATACATAGAGAATATAGATAATTTACCCCTGTCCTGAATTTAACACAATACAACATATGATTTTAGGACTCAATTTTGATAATTGTATGTGAAAGTATCCCCAAAAATTAAAACTTCTGCATCATCCGTTTTGTCAAGTTAGCTGCATTAATAACTCAGTGCAACATTTTTCAGCTCATTGATTTGGGACTCAATACTGAGAACTGCACGTGACAGTAGCCCCAAAAAGAAGAAGTTCTGCATCATTCGTTTTTTCAAGTTACATGCCATAATAATTTAATATCGATTTGAAGTTAGTAAGTGTCGTATAGAGGAATTTGTCAAGTTTTAGGCTCTTTTGTTTGACATAACTGGAGAATCACTAGTCCGATTTACCTGAATACAATCTATATAATCAATTTTTGGCCAAATTGGCTTTTGGATTATAAAATATATAAATAAATGAAATGAAACAAATTTAAAAAAAAACTAAGAATTACAATTCCTTTAACCTGTTCATATAACATTTCCCTACATAAGCAACAGTTTTACTTTTACATTCATCAATTAATTTTGAACTGGGCTTATTTTGTAGCAGTTACAATAGAACTGTTGTACTCCGTGGCGTATGATATATGTGGAATATTACTTATGATAATCATACGCCACCATATAACAAAAGAAATCGATATTAAACTATTATGGCATGTAACTTGACAAAACGAATGATGCAGAACTTCTTCTTTTTGGGGCCACTTTTACGTAAAGTTCTCAGAATTGAGTCCCATATTAATGAGCTGAAAAATGGTGTACTGTGTTATTAATGCAGCCAATTTGACAAAATGAATAAAGCAGAAGTTTTTATTTTTGGCGCTACTTTCACATGCAGTTCTCAGAATTGAGTAAGTCAACCTCTTAAGATATATAAGTTACTCACCTTTCGAGGATGCAAACACCGGATAGATAAAGAAACCAAAACACGAACAAACACCCATAAGCAAATTTGTATTCGATATAAATCTGGCCCTCAATGTGGTCTCCCGTAGCATCTTTTGTATTAAATTATCATCCGATTCCTATAGAAACACACGCAACAGAATTCATCAATACTATATATTACTTACTCAAAACACCATATAAGCTCAGGCTTACCAGCAGTTCAATATAAAATAAACGTATAGAATCCATAAATCTCTCATATTTGAAGCGATTAAGACACAACAAGATACCACGTATTATGGTATTACAAAATAGCACCGCTATATAAGTGTTACGCACAATAGCATCGATGGGTTCGGTGCTATAATAAATATCCAGAAATTGCGACATATTAATAAGGACATAGGATGTGAGACACATATAGCGTCGATAATTATGTCGCAACAAAAATGACCAAAATTTCATAATGCTCAAAGTGTTGCTGTACAGCGGTACATCCTCGATGGTGAGCAATTCCATGACGCTTGCAAATGCTGGTTAAGCACTTAGTAAATTTTGTAAAACAACTGTAGTTTGGTATCCTTCATCCCTTTATATATAGGCTAAGGCGGATTCACAGTAATGCATCAGCAGAAATTTTGTTCACAAATGACTTGAATTATTTTGTTTGCAAATTGCTTTGGCTTTAATGATAGGTTTTGTATTGATAATTGAATATTTTCTGCTACTTACACTTAAGATATTTGGCAAAGGACATCAAAAATTGATAGAGAAATTTTTGCAATATTGTAGTTAATAACTAGTTATAAATAAAAATCTAAAAATTTATTTTTATTAAACAGCTAAATATTGTATATAGAAATATGATAGTAACAACAATGAAGAAAACAGTTTGACATACATATATTTAGACTGCTGCCTTGGGTTGGGTCTTCAGCCATACATGCGTTTTAACAATGTGTAAAAGCTATAGGACACCTTTAGCAATGACTGCAGTTTATGCAAATTCATGGGGTAAACATTGCCTAATAATAGCTGCAAATGACAGAGTACTCAAAATGTTAGTTCAATACTCTCTTAAATATCGCTAGAGACATACTTACCGCACAAGGTTTCTGAGATCTCATTAGGAAAAGTTTTAAAGTCTTCTGTGTGGCAATATCATAATCGAACCAGTTGATGTCATAGGCGGCAGTGGCTACTAGTAAACTTTCCTCATACAGCTCATTGGCATAGTAGTACAGCAGTAGACTTTGGGTGAATGTCATCAGCATATACAATGAAATGATAAGCATTTCCGTTAGGGTGTTGACCTGCGAACGATATCAAGAAAACAAAATTATAATAACATAAAATTAAATAAAAGAATCATCGATATTATATAGACATAAGGTTGCCATATACAAAAGAACAACTATAATTGACCCTTATAAGTTCTATCTAGGCTCAGCCAGAGTATAAAGTTCTCATATATGATTTGACTCTTTTACAACTTTCAAAGGGCAAAGCTTTAGAGACTGCAATTAGATCCACCTTTATGTTATGTTCTTTAATTTTTTCTTCTTATATTTTTTTTCATTCCATTTAAATTACTACCCCAAAAAAGGTCATATCTTACTTACAATGATCATAGAAAATAAGACGGCACATAACATGATGCCATACAGTAAATACTCCATCAGAAAAAGCAATCCGTTCAGACTATTTATGGTATTCACAAAACTGTAACAAGATGAGAATAACGCTTAAATCACAGCAAAAAATGTTAATAGCCAATGCCATTAATATCTCACTTACCGTATCAAAGTCAATTGATATTTTATACACCATATGATTTCATCGTAAACCTGATTATGTCGCAACTGTGTTAAGCTTCTTAGTTTGTATTGCAACAGACGACACATCATGATGGCAAAGAGTATAAACGAGACAATTATGATGGTAAAAGGGATAAACAATAAGGCACCATGTGGTATGATGATGATGTGACAGAAGTATACTATCTGATACCAGGGAGTTTGATAGACATCCATGAAAGGTATGGCCGCACTGAAGGGTAGAACTGGCGAAGGGAATAAAAAAGGAAATTAAAAAAATATATTAATAATTTTTAAAAATATGGAAAATACTTAAAATTAAAAATATTTAAAATTTTTCACATTTTTTTATTTTTTAATATTTTTCATATTTTTTATATTTTACGTATTTTTAATATTTTTATTATTTTTATCATTTTAAACTTTTTGTGATATTTTTAATATTTTTTTAGTATTTTTATCATTTAAAACTTTTTTTTTGGATATTTTTAATATTTTTTATTTTTATATTAATTTACGTTAAGTGTATCGAAATGATACAACAAATTCGGCTCAAGATCAGAAAAGTGTTCCTTTTTATTTATTGTTTGATATTTTTATTTTTTTAAATATTTTTGAATATTATTAATATTTTTGATTTTTTTAATATTTTTTTAATATCTATATTTATAAAAATGAAATGGTCCACGTATGTCATACCATCACTTGAGAACGGCTGGAGCGATTTGGCAAATTTTTTTTTATTCGATTCGAAATTTTCCGTAGATTGTTTGTGTTGAAAAAAATCAAATCCAGGTGGCGCTAGGGTGGATTTATATCGAACATTTGAATGCATGTACCAATTCAACTGAAATTTAGAGTTGATATTCGTTCGATCATGAGAAAACATTATACGTACAAATGGACCCGGTAGATGGCGCTGGGGTCGGTTTACAATCAAAATGTTAACGAATGGGCCAATTTAACTGAAATTCAGAATCCATGTTTGTTTGATCATCAGAAAAAATTTGATATACAAATGGACCCGGTAGATGGCGCTAGGGTGGATTTATATCGAAAATTTGAATGCATGTACCAATTTAACTGAAATTTAGTATTTATGTTTGTGGAACCTTGAGAAAAATTTTTTTGTATAAATTGACCCGGTAGGTGTCGCTATGGTGGAATTATAATGAAAATTTTAACGAATTAAACAATTTGACTGAAATTTAGAATGTATATTTGTTTTTTTATGAGAATTTTTTTGTATATATGGACCTACAGTTGATTTGGCTGAGGTTGAATTATTTCGAAAATTTATATCGACTGTCCGATTTTACTCAAACTTAAAATATACGATTTTTTTGGCATGAGAAAATTTTGAATGTATATTTGAAACCAGTTGCCGGTGTTCAGCTTATGACACTCTTAATTTTTGGCATGTCATTTAGTCACTTTTTTTAACATCATAGTTATTCAGAAGTCTATATATATAAAAAAGATGTACATTTTGATGTCACCACTAATTGTGAAAACGGTTGACCCCATTTGTCCCAAAATTTCAGTGAAAGTTAGGGATGGGTTGTAGATGGTCACCCAGACCACAAAACGGCTTTAGGTAGAATGGCGAATATTTATGTTGGTGCACTTCCTATAGAATTAGAGAGCTTCACAAAGTGGTTTTTCGCATTTCGAATTTAGGGGACAAACACAAAAATGGGAACAACTGTTGCTCTCACCCAGACCAAACGGTTAATAGGGTTGTTGATCCAAATGAAGGGATTTTTGGAAACTGGAACTCCTTGGAATAAAAAGGGGCAAGGTACTATCATGGCTCAGACCAAACACCTCAGACCAAACACCAAAAGTATCAATCACCCAGTACACCAATACAAAAACTTATATGGCAGCCAATCGACTTAAAAATGTGGTTTTAAAATATATGCCTACCAATAAGTAAGTTTTTATCATATCCTGGACGAAACTGCTGAAACAATTTAGCAATTCTTACAAATGTAATTTCTTAGATTTATATAGATTTATACGAAGTGCTGAATATGTCCGGGAATACCTTTAAATTTAAATATTTCAGAGGCCAAGCAATAAACCAATCATTATTAGATTTCAACTGTACTCAAAATCTTTTAAAATAATTTGGGGGCAGGACGAAGTCTGCCGGGCCAGCTAGTTTTTAATATTTTTAATATTTTTAATATTTTTAATATTTTTAATATTTTTTAATATTTTCAATTCTTTTAATATTTTTAAAAAATATTTAATATTTAAACAATAAAAAACACTTTTCTGATCGTAAGCCGAATTTGATGTATCATTTGATACACTTAACGTAAATTTAATATATAAAAAAAAAACACGATCGACTAAAATTAACAATCAAACAGTTTAAAATACTCTGGCACGGCACGGCCTAAAAACTAAATGTCTTACTTTGACATAGAAAAATTTAGAGTAATCTTAGTTTAACAACAAAAACCTTGTAAAGAAGCTTAAGCTTTAAGGTAAAAAGGGGAATAGTGGGGAAAGAATTTCCTCCATTTCTCATGTTTGAATATTAACGGTCAAATTCAAAGAATACACCACTGGTGCTGGACATTTTCGGCTGATATCTACTTCGCATGTACATGTGTGACATAATTGTAGATATATATACAGCTGATGATGTACCATTGTGTATCAGTTTGTCACAAAGGGGTCTGAAGATGAACTCGTCATGGAGTTCGAAACGCGTCATCCTAGTGCGTGACACACTGAATTTGACCAAAAATATTTAAACAATAAAAAACACTTTTCTGATCGTAAGCCGAATTTGATGTATCATTTGATACACTTAACGTAAATTTAATATTTTTAAAATTTTTAATATTTTTATGATTTTTAATATTTTTAATATAATTTTATAATAAATATAATATAATATAATAATAATTTATAATATAATAATAAAAATATTAAAAATATTAACAATATTTAAAATATTAAAAATATTAAAAATATGAAAAATGTTAAAAATATTAAAAACTAGCTGGCCCGGCAGACTTCGTCCTGCCTCCAAATTTTTGTAAAATAAGTTGAGAGTAGTTGAAATCTAATAACGATTGGTTTATTTCTTTGACCTCTAAAATATTTCAATTTAAAGGGCGAGATTTTCCCGGACAAATTATGTTCTTCATATATCTTAAAAATTATTATATATTACTAGCTGGCCCGGCAGACTTCGTCCTGCCTCCAAATTATTTTAAAAGATTTTGAGTGCAGTTGAAATCTAATAACGATTGATTTATTATCTGGTTTCTGAAATATTTAAATAAAAGGGGCGAGGTATTCCCGGACATATTCAGTACTTCATATAAATCTATATAAATCTAAGAAATTACATTTGTAAGAATTGCTAAAATGTTTCAGCAGTGTCGTCCAGGACATGATAAAAACTTACTTATTGATAGGCATGTATTCTAAAACCACATTTTTAAGTCGATTGGCTGACATATAACTTTTTGTATTGGTGTACTGGGTGATTGATATTTTAGGTGTTTGGTCTGAGGTGTTTGGTCTGAGCCATGATAGTACCTTGCCCCTATTTATTCCAAGGAGTTTTAGTTTCCAAAAATCCCTTCATTTGGCTCAACAACCCTATTAACCGTTTGGTCTGGGTGAGAGCAACACTTGTTCCCATTTTCGTGTTTGTCCCCTAAATTCGAAATACGAAAAACCACTTTGTGAAGCTCTCTAATTCTATAGGAAGTGCAACAACATAAATGTTCGCCATTCTACCTAAAGCCTTTTGCGGTCTGTGTGACCATCTACAACCCATCCCTAACTTTCACTGAAATTTTGGGACAAATGAGGTCAACCGTTTTCACAATTAGTGGTGACATCAAAATGTACATCTTTTTTATATATATAGACTTCTGAATAACTATGATGTTAAAAAAAGTGACTAACTGGTTTCAAACATACATTCAAAATTTTCTCATGCCAAAAAAATCGTATATTTTAAGTTTGAGTAAAATAGGACAATCGATATAAATATTCGAAATAATTCAACCCCAGCCAAATCAACTGCGGGTCCATATATACAAAAAAAATTCTCATAAAAAAACAAATATACATTCTAAATTTCAGTCAAATTGTTTAATTTGTTAAAATTTTACAAAAAAAAATTTTCTTAGGGTTCCACGAACATAAATACTAAATTTCAGTTAAATTGATACATGCATTCAAATTTTCGATATAAATCCACCCTAGCGCCATCTACCGGGTCCATTTGTACATACGATTTTTTCTAATGATCAAACAAATATAGATTCTGAATTTCAGTTAAATTGGCCTATTCGTTAAAATTTTGATTGTAAACCGACCCCAGCGCCATCTACCGGGTCCATTTGTACATGAAAAGTTTTCTCATGATCAAACGAATAACCATTCTAAATTTCACTTGAATTGATACATGCATTCAAATTTTCGATATAAATCCACTCTAGCGCCACCTGGATTTGATTTTCTTCAACACAAACAATCTACGCAAAATTTCGAATCGAATAAAAAAAAAATCAGCCAAATCGCTCCAGCCGTTCTCAAGTGATGGTATGACATACGTGGACCATTTCATTTTTATATATATAGATTATAAGAATTACTAAAACGGATCAGCAGTGTCGTCCATGATGTGATGAAAACTTACTTATTGATAGGCATATATTCTAAAACCACATTTTTAAGCCGATTGACTGGCATATAACTTTCTGCGTTGGTGTACTGGGTGATTGTACCTTTTTATCCTAAGGAGTACGAATTTCCAACAATGCCTTCATTAGGCTCAGCAACAACATTAACAGTATGGTCTGGGTGATATCAACAGTTATTCCTATTTTCGTTATTGTCCCCTAAAATTTCGAAATGGGAAACACAACTTTGTGAAGCTCTCTAAATTTGTAGGAAGTGCGCCATTATAAAAGTTAGTCATTCTTCTTTAAGCGGTCTGGGTGACCATCTACAGCCAATCCTTAACTTTCACTGAAATTTTGGGACAAATGGGGTCAACCGTTTTCACAATTAGTGGTGACATCAAAATGTACATCTGTTTTATATATATAGACTTCTGAATAACTATGATGTTAAAAAAAAGTGACCAAATGACTTTCCCAAAATTAAGTGTATCATAATCTAAACACCGGCAACTGGTACCAAACATACATTCAAAATTTTCTCATGTCAAAAAAATCATATATTTAAGTTTAATCGGATAATGGATATAAATTTTCGATATAATTCAACCCCAGACAAATCAACTGTAGGTCCATATATACAAAAAAAATTCTCATAATAAAACAAATATACATTCAAAATTTCAGTCAAATTGTTTAATTCGTAAAAATTTTCATTATAATTCCACCCTAGCGACACCTACCGGGTCAATTTATACAAACAATTTTTTCTCAAGGTTTCACAAACATAATTACTAAATTTCAGTTAAATTGATACATGCATTAAAATTTTTGATATAAATCCACCCTAGCGCCATCTACCGGGTCCATTTGTACATACAATTTTTTCTGATGGTCAAACAAACATAGATTCTGAATTTCAGTTAAATTAGTTAACATTTTGATTGTAAACCGACCCCAGCGCCACCTACCGGGTCCATTTGTACATAAAATGTTTTCTCGTGATCAAACGAATATCCATTCTAAATTTCAGTTCAATTGGTACATGCATTCAAATTTTCGATATAAATCCACCCTAGCGCCCGCCACCTGTATTTGATTTTTTTTCAACACAAACAATCTACGGAAAATTTCGAATCGAATAAAAAAAAAATCAGCCAAATCGCTCCAGCCGTTCTCAAGTGATGGTATGACATACGTGGACCATTTAATTTTTATACATATAGATATAAAAAATATTAAATATATTAAATATTAAAAATGTTAAAAATGTTAAAAATATTAAAAATATTAAAAATATTAAAAATATTAAAAATATTAAAAATATTAAATATATTAAAAATATTAAAAATATTAAAAATATTAAAAAAATTAAAAATATTAAAAATATTAAAAACTAGCTGGCCCGGCAGACTTCGTCCTGCCTCCAAATTTTTGTAAAATATGTTGAGTGTAGTTGAAATCTAAAAACGATTGGTTTTTTTTTTTGGACTTCTACAATATTTTAATTTAAAGGGTGAGGTTTTCCCGGACAAATTCTGTTCTTCATATATCTTAAAGATTAAGATAATCTTAAAGATTATTATTATAAGAATTGCTAAAACGGATCAGCAGTGTCGTCCATGATGTGATGAAAACTTTCTTGTTGATAGGCATATATTCTAAAACCAAATTTTGAGGCTATTGACTGACATATAACTTTCTGCGTTCGTACACTGGGTGATTGTACCTTTTTATCCTAAGGAGTACGAATTTCCAAAAATGCATTCATTAGGCTCAGCAACCCCATTAACAGTATGGTCTAGGTGATATCAACAGTTATTCCTATTTTCGTTATTGTCTCCTAAAATTTCGATATGGGAAAAACCACTTTGTGAAGCTCTCTAATTCTGTAGGAAGTGCGCCATTATAAAAGTTAGTCATTCTTCTTGTAGCCTATTTGCGGTCTGGGTGACCATCTACAGCCAATCCTTAACTTTCACTGAAATTTTGGGGCAAATGGGGTCAACCGTTTTCACAATAAGTGGTGACATCAAAATGTACATCTTTTTTATATATATAGACTTCTGAATAACTATGATATTAAAAAAAGTGACTAAATGACATTCCAAAAATTAAGTGTATCATGAGCTAAACACTGACAACTGGTTCCAAACATACATTCAAAATTTTCTTATGCCAAAAAATCATATATTTTAAGTTTAAGTAAAATCGGACAATCGATATAAATTTTCGAAATAATTCAACCCCAGCCAAATCAAATGTAGGTCCATATATACAAAAAAAAATCTCATAATAAACAAATATACATTCAAAATTTCAGTCAAATTGTTTAATTCGTAAACATTTTCATTACCCTAGCGACACCTACCGGGTCAATTTATACAAACAATTTTTTCTCAAGGTTCCACAAACATAAATACTAAATTTCAGTTAAATTAGTACATGCATTCAAATTTTCGATATAAATCCACCCTAGCGCCATCTACCGGGTCCATTTGTACATTCAATTTTTTCGGATGATCAAACAAACATACATTCTGAATTTCAGTTAAATTTGCCGTTTCGTTAAAATTTTGATTGTAAACCGACCCCAGCGCCACCTACCGGGTCCATTTGTACATAAAATGTTTTCTCATGATCAAACGAATATCCATTCTAAATTTCAGTTGAATTGGTACATGCATTCAAATTTTCGATATAAATCCACCCTAGCGCCACCTGGATGTGATTTTTTTCAACACAAACAATCTACGGAAAATTTCGAATCGAATACAAAAAAAATCAGCCAAATCGCTCCAGCCGTTCTCTAGTGATGTTATGACATACGTGGACCATTTCATTTTTATATATATAGATATTAAAAATGTTAAAAATATTAAAAATATGAAAAATGTTAAAAATGTTAAAAATATTAAAAATATTAAAAATATTAAAAATATTAAAAATATTAAAAATATTAAAAATATTAAAAATATTAAAAATATTAAAAATATTAAAAATATTAAAAAGATTGAAAATATTAAAAATATTAAAAATATTATAAATATATAAAATATTAAAAGTATTAAAAATATTAAAAGTAAAAATATTTAAAATACTAAAAATATTAATACTATTAAAATTTAACAACAATAAAAAATACCAAAGGTATTAAAAAAAAACATTCTTTCTTAATTTAGCTTTTGTAACACGAATATTGTGTAACATATACCAACTTTCCTCTACTCACCCCTTTCACTGACAAAAATCGTATATACTACCAGTCCAACACACACCGAGGCACCCATTATCAAATTGATTTTAGTCAATTTCTGAGCTTTCTGCTCACACTCTGCCAACATACGTTGTATTTCTACATCTTTCATAGACACCACCTCCACGTACAGTGTCCGCATAAACTCTAGAAATTCTTCATATTGCCTTCGTTTTAGACACACATTGGTTGATCTTATAATTACGTCCAGCATAAGGACCGCCACGTAAGCATTTCGTATTTTAGTCTCTACCGATTCATTACTGGAGTACAATTGGAAAAATTGAGTAAAATTCAAGATGATAATTGGTCCAATGATCAGAAATCGACGCAACATGACTCGACTTATGATGAGGGCACAATATTTCCAAATTTTTAAATTGATGGCCAACATGGGTATGTCTTCTGCCGATGCAAAGGATTTAACAGTTTTTACTTTGGGTATAGTCTTGCTGGAAATTTTTTCATATTTCAATAGTTTGAGAAGGTACATATTTAGCAAAATAGATTTTCAGAAATGTGTTTGCAAGAGTTTCCAAATCGCTGTTGATGTAAGAAATTTGTATTTTGTTGTTTATTGTGTCAAAAAAGAACTTTGTGTTCTTAATGAACTATTACTATTGCCAGGCAATGATACGAGGATACCTTTTTAAAGCAGCTCAACTTCATATTTATATTGTGTATTATCTAAGACTGACTGCTTCCAAATTACGTTGCGGTTTGCTGCAAATTATAGTGAATTTTAACCAACATGATATTATCATTTATATTTGATACACCGAATTTTACCCATGAATTATTGTGTATATATAGTTAATATTAATGGGTTCAACTGCAAATTTTGCGGTTTACAACATTTCATATTTTTACATTGGTTCTTGTTGGTGGTTTCTTTAGATATTCACAAGGATAGGATGGCACATTTTATACTGGCGCCAAAGGTCTGCAGCAATTTAAGTTACATCATTTAAAAAAATACGTATCGTGTATTGGTCTGTTTTCAGTAATATACAAGAAATAAGTTATATATTGAGATATAATAATAACCACGAATGTTGTTTGCCTAATGATTGGAATCTGAGTGTTATATGTCGGCTCTATGAAAAATGCCCCAAATGCAAAATGCCCAAAAAAAAAAAAAACGAAAAATGACCCAAAATAATTTCCATACAAAATTGGGGAATTTTTCATATGAAAAATCCCCCATAAATTTTGGGGAACTTTTCATTTATTTTAGGTAAAATTTCGTTTTTAAATTTTGGGTCATTTTTCATATGCAAAATGACCCAATTTTGCAGATATGAAAAATACCCCAATTTTTTTAGCATATAATAAAAAATAAAAAAGCATGGTGCAGATGATAAAGAAATGGGGGGGGGGCGGACGCCCCCCCCTTTTTTTTTTGACTTATGAAATATGACAGAGAGATAGTTACGATACTGAGTTCGACGTATGCGGCGGGGGGCGTGCCCCCCACCGCATTCGTCTTTTAATAATGCTAAATAGAGAGTATAGAAACCAATAACGACGTATGCATTCGTCTTTTTATAAAGCTAAAGAGAGAGTATAGAAACTAATAACGACGTATGCGGCGGGGGGCGTGCCCCCCACCGCATTCGTCTTTTAATAATGCTAAATAGAGAGTATAGAAACTAATAACGACGTAAGCGGCGGGGGGCGAGCCCCCCACCGCATTCGTCTTTTAAAAATGCTATATTTGTTTAGAAGAATATTTTTTTGGGGTATTTTTCATAAATTTGGTGGGGTATTTTTCATAATTTTTGGGGAAAATTTCGTTCTTGAGTTTTGGGTCATTTTTCATTTTTTTTCGCCCAATTTTATTTTGGGTAATTTTTCGTTTTTTTTTTGGGGCATTTTGCATTTGGGGCATTTTTCATAGAGCCTTATATGTCCTGTGCTTAAAAATTGCGAGTGTGTACCAACTATCAGGGGATCAGCCATCGCATACAAAGTCTTGTCTAGTGTGTTAAGTGAAAGACTAAAGTACATCTAGCGAACGTGATTGGACCTTACCAGTGTGGCTTAAGACATGTTAAATCCACGAACAACCAGATATTCACACTACAACAAATCCTGGAGAAGACCCAATAAATAAAGCTCGACATTTACCATATGGTTATCGTGTTCAAAGCTTCATTCGACAATCCGATAAGACAGCAATTTGTAGATGCTATTGCTCAGTTTTGAATTCCTGCGAAGCTGATACGACTTTGAGAGATAACATTGAAGACACGAAGTCTTGAGTAAAAAAAAGGGAAAAAATTTGGCAGAGCTATTTTATACTAAGTGATATTATAGACGAAAGTCTGTCATGGGATCTCTTTAACATCATAATGGAGATGATTGTGTAGATCATGCTGCTGTAAATACAACTGGTACCGTCTTAATTAAAAGTCACATGCTACTCGCGTATGCCGATGATGTAGATATTATTCGCCGAAAACTGCGGTGTGTTACTGCGGTATTATCATATATTGAGAAATAATCGGTTGAAGTGGATCTGGTGATTAATGAGTATAAAGCCAGTACTGAAATTTTAGTCAGTTAAAAGACTGATAAATACCTTCACCCTATGTATGATATTGTTTAAGTAATGGATACTTCAAATTTTGTATGTAATCGTTCGGTTTTCTAAGGTTTAACCTGTCATAAGATAAACAAACTGAACAAATTCAAATATCCTTCAGTAGTCCTATTGGAAGTTATGGAAGAAATAATAACTTTCCAAAAATATATAATTTTGTATGGGAGGTACCTGATACTGACTCAAACTTAAATAACATTAATACATATACTAGCTTTTCCGGACCAACGAACACTTCTTTTATGTGATTGTAGCTTTATCTCATTGGTCTGAGTGATTGTGCCGCTTTAGTCCCTTTTTATCCCTAAAAGTACGAATTTTAAAAGATATATTCGTATCGCGCAACTAAAATGGACCGGTGCCCCCTCTAACTAAATAGGAAGCATGCCCATATACGATTATAGCTTTAGCCGTTTGGTCTTGGCGATGGTACCAGTTTACCCTAAGTGTTCAAATTTTGAAAAATCCCATTTGACATTTTTCTAATTCTATAGGGTGCAATTCTATATACATTTTCGTAACTCTACCTTAAGGTATTTGATCTGGGTGATATCATCAGTTTTATCCCTTTTTCGGTATTTTTACAACTTAAGAACGAATTTTAAAATTACCGTTTATTACTAGTTTTATCCCTTTTCAGTTCTTTTTTTACCCATAAAAGGTAAGAATTTCGAAAACCCTACTTGCTTCGTTCTAATTCCATAGGGAGAAAGCCTATATAACTTATCATGATTACATCATTAGCCATTTGGTATAGGCGATAGTAAGATTTTTTTACCTTTTCCGATTTATTTACCCAGAAACATCGGATTAAAAAACCAGTACAGAAATTTCAGTCAGTTAAACTGACTGATAAATACCATCACCCAATATAAGATATTGTTTAAGTCGTGAGTTATTGAAATTAATCGATTTGTAATTAAAACCAGTAAGAAAGTTTCAGTCGGGCAACCCGACCTACATTTACCCTAACCCTCAGTAAAACAAATAATTTTCTATTATATTGATATTATTACTCTATTTCGAAAGTGGGCGGAGTGGTACATTTGTATGGGAGGTACGAAAAGGGGTGTGTCTAGGCTTCCAGATTTATTCTCCATAACTTTATCCTGTTATAGCTTTACAAAATACAGAATTTGGGCACGATTGCGTTGGGTGTACTGATATTATTACTACATCCCTAAAGTGGGCGGAAAGGTACATTTGTATGGGAGGTACCATAAGGGGCGTGTCTAGACTTCCAGATTTATTCTCCATAACTTTATCCTGTTATAATATAACAATATACAGAATTTGGGGACGATCGTGTCTAGTGTATTGATATTATTACCCTATTTCTAAAGTGGGCGGAGTTGTACATTTGTATGGGAGGTACCAGAAGAGGCGTTTCTAGACTTCCAGATTTTTTCTCCAAAACGTCATCCTGCTTGAACTTTACCAAATACAGAATTTGGGCACGATCGCGTTAGGTCTTTTAATAATATTAATCGATTTCTAAAGTGTACCAGATGTGTAAGGGAGGTACCAGATGGGGCGTGGATAGACTTCCAATTTTTTTCTCCAAAACTTTATCCCGTTATTTTTTTACTAAAAATAGAACTTGGGTACGATCACGTTTGATTTATTGATATTATTTCTCCATCTCCATAGTGGCGGAAAGGTAGGTTTGTATGGGAGGTACGAGAAGGGGCGTGTCTAGGCTTTCAAAATTTTTTCCAAAACTTTATCCTGTTATAGCTTTACCAAATACAGAATTTGGGGACGATCCCGTAGGGTGTATTGATATTATTACTCGATTTCTAAAGTGGGCGGAATGATGTATTTGTATGGGAGGTACCAGAAGGGGCGGGCCATGTAGCCCATTTGCAATACCGTAAGTAGTTTTGAGAAAATAATAACTCGTGCAAAATTTCGAAAGTTATCGTGCGATCCAGCCGGAAAGCCACCAGACAGACAGACGGACATGGCTCAAACGACTTTAAAAGTCATGAATCGAATTTGGTTCAAAGAAACCTAGGGTCTGAAGTGACTCCTTCTATGTGTTACACTTTTGGGTCGTATCAAATGATATATACCCTCATCCCTAAGGGTGATGGTATACAAATACTTCAATCTAATTTGATAGTAAGCATTTCCATATAAATTTTCGCGATTATACCATTAGCCGATTGGTTTAGGTGATTATACAACTTTTATCCCTTATTGGTATTTTTAACCCATAAAAGAACGAGTTTCCAAAAATCCGTCCTTAGCTATTAATATGACCGACATAACATTAGTTTCAAAAGGGGCGTGGCACTGCACATTTCCCAGCATAGACGTAATCCCCCATGTACCATTTACATATCTAGCAAATCTCATCTCATACCTTTAAAGGCTCGCGAATTATGACCGATTCAAATTTTGGTTTGTGTGGGCGGTGCCACGCCCCTTTGTCTAAGTATGTTTTCATGTAGCCTTTGATAGAGACCCTACGGATAGTACTACACAGAGCAAATTTCATTGCAATCGGTTCATTTATTTCGCCCAGATAACAATTTTTTAAAAAGGGGCGTGGCACCGCCCTTTTTCCAACGAGACGTAATCTTCATTATATCAGTTACATATGTAGCAAATCTTATCTTCATTCCTCTTATGGGTCTTGAGCTAAGACCGATTGAAATATCGGTTTGTATGGGCGATGCCACGCCCCTTTGTCTAAATATGTATTCATGAGGTCCTATGGACAGTACACACATAGAAAATGCAATTGCAATCGGTCCATTTATTTGTCCATCGTACCCAAATCCTGTATTTATTAAAGCTATAACGGTATAAAGTTTAGGAGAGAAAATTGGAAGTCTTACCACGCCCCTTCTGGTATCTCCCATGCTAATGTACCACTCCGCTCACATTAGAAATCCATTAGTATCATTAATAGACCCAACGCGATCGTGCCTAAATTCTGTATTTTGTTAAGCTATAACAGGATAAAGTTCTGGAGAACAAATTTGAAGTCTAGTCATGCCCCTTCTGGTACCTCCCATACAAATGTACCATCCTGCAGACTTTAAAGATGGAGTAATAATATCAATACAACCAACGCGATCGTACCCAAATCCAGTATTTATTAAAGCTATGACGGGATAAAGTTTAGGAGAGAAAATTGGAAGTCTTACCACGCCCCTTCTGGTACCTCCCATCAAATATATCATTCTGTCCACTTTAGAAATTGATTAATAATATCAATACACTCAACTCGTGGCCAAATTCTGTATTCAGTCAAGCTCAAGCAGGACAATGTTTTGGAGACAAAATTTAAAGTCTAGCCACGCCCCACTCACTTTAGAAATGCATTAGTATGATTTATAGACCCAACGCGATCGTGCCCAAATTCTGTATTTTGTTCAGCTATATCAGGATAAAGTGTTGAAAAAAATTGGAAGTCTAGCCACGCCTCTTCTGTTGCCTCTCATACAAATGTACCACTCTTCCCACTTTAGAAATCGAAATCAATAGAAATTTTTAACTGGTTCAATATACTGTTTGAAAAAAAAAACTTGCAACCAACATTGATTCGAAATTCCTCTACAATAGAGCTTCAGTACAGGAGAACATCTATAGAACAATTTATTTTTTGATAAACTTGGTGATCATCGTTAAATAACACAGTACAGCTCATTTTCAGCTTATTGATTTGGGACTCAATTCTGAGAAGTGCACGTCAAAGTAGAGCCAAAAAGAAGAAGTTCTGCATCATTCGTTTAAGGCTCTTTTCTTTGACATAACTCGAGAGCCCCTTGTCCGATTTAGCTAAAGCAAATTAAAAAAAAAATTAAGAATTACAATACCTTTAATCTGTTCATATAACGTTTCCTACATAAGCAACAGTTTCACTTTTTTATTCATCAAATGATTTTGAACTGGGTTTATATTGTAGCCGTTACAATAAAATGATGCTGACGTATGATTTACGTGGAAAATTACTTACGACAATCATACGCCACCATATAGTATTTATGTTATGCCAAACAAAAGAGCCTTAAACGTGACAAATTCCCCTATACGATAGTTACTAACTTCAAATCTGTATTAAATTGTTATGGCATGTAACTTGACAAAACAAATGATGCAGGACTTCTTCTTTTTGGGCCTTCTTTCACGTGCACTTCTCAGAATTGAGTCCCAAAGTCATGTGTTATACTGTTTAATGAGACTCAGTCAGGACATTTGTCAGTTGAACAACTCTGGCTTATACCGATTCTTACTTAAACCAAAAATGTTTAAGCATTATTTACTAACACCAGAAAAGGTGTGAAAATACAAAGAGTAGTAAAAGTCTCAACGGAATGAAAATTCAATTGCACACAAACATGAACATCACATATAGACTACAGCAGGACAACTCCCTAAACAGCTTAGACAGGAAATAAAAGACATGTTGACTAAACGAAACTGTGACCGATGTCTAATCGAAACTCTCACATACATTAATTAAAACACACAACACATCAGTTTTGGTTTACTTTTCCTTCATAGATACGAGTATCTATACGATTTTAATCTGTATAAAATGCTGGCCAGAGTAGTGCCATATAATGCATTGCTTGTGACTCCTGCGAAGGACATTAAAATTGTACTTTGCTTATAAGAAATGATTACAGTGTTGCCAATTCTGTGTATAAATGAAAATGTTTGAGTATAATTAAGAGCAGTAACTTATTATTCTATATCACCTTGTCTTAATTAGTTCATTTATCTTCAGTGAATGCTGTGAGAAAGTAACAATGTCCCATTGCAATCATTAAGATTTCATATACACTGCTGAGATTAATTTCACAATTTCGGTAAAATATGTGTGCAATTTAAACAGAAATTAGGGTAGTTCAAGGAAGTGTGTGTGTGTATAGGTTTACATTTTGGTTTGTACTTTAAGGTAACAACGTTGGCACTTTAGAGGTCGTTGCTTTTGCAAAAACACTTGTAAAGTCTCTTTCCCCGTTAGATATCCTTTTGAAATTGAGCTTTATTTATTATTTAAATTTCAATTGGTTTATTGTTAAATGGGGGTAAGCGACCACACAGCGAGCACACTTCCTCAAGCAAGGACAACTTGACTACCAATTTGTAATTGGGAAAAAGACAACTGTACTAGTTAGGATGATACTATATAAAGTCTTAGTGGCTAAAGAATACATAAATTAGCAAAAATTTTTCATCTTTTGATAAGAATTCTCTACATCGAAGTTATTTAGTGGTAAACTTACACGTCCACAATACTTGTACTTATGTTTTTTGCTTATTAGACTTATAATACGATCTTGTACTTTGGTGTTCTCTCCCTTTTCAACTACTTAGTTTGTTTGCCTACCGCTTGCCTCACTACGAAGTCGTCTATATATAAATTCTGTTACACGTTTCTTCACAATTTCGTGCCTGAGTGCTGAGTCATCTGTATTCGGTTCTTGGTGGCTCCTGCCCTGGTGGTTTCATATTAGCGTACTGCCTAACCTAATGTGTACTATAGTATGTGTGTGTGTGCATGTGTGTGAGCTCGCATAAATGTGTTGACTTTGGTGCCATTTATCATGGTTTGTGTTTATTTACACAGATACATATAAATTTGTGAGCAAGCTAAATAAACTAATAAGGCATAAATAATTTAGGTAGTTGAATTCAAAATTCCAAACAATTTAATATGTAACTGTGTAGGTAAAAGTTTTCCAGTAGGGAAAAGTACTAGTTCGGAACCAGTATTATACAAGTTTTTTTTCTAGACAGTGAACTACTAACTGCTACTAGGGTATCTCCCAAACACTTGTCCTATTTATTTCGATTGAATGGACTGCTCGAGTCTAAAAGTTGCCTGAACATTACTAGCCAGATTGGTCAAAAACTACTCCCACCTCCCATATATTTAAAATCTATATTTTTGGGGTTGTCCGTCTGTCTGTCCCATCGATTACAGTACTAGTAAAGGAGCAATCCAGCTGAAATGTGGTATGCAAGCTTCTATTCTCTAAGCGGAGGTTAAGTTTTAAGTTAAACAAGATCGAACAAAAACCACTCCCACCTCACATACAAACTCGAATTTTAGGTGTGTCTGTCTGTCTGTGCCCGCGATTATTGCAATGGTTTAAGATCTATCGAGCTGAAATTTGGTATGCAAGCTTTTATTCTTTAAGAGAAGGTTAAGTTCTGAGATGAACAATATCGGACAAACTACAAACCCTTTGGAGGTTTTACTATACTGACCTAGTACCCTTACCCAGACTTGGAATTTCTCAGTCATTTAACAATTTTCTTAGCACGAAATAATATTTACAAGCGATTCTTCTCCGGTTATCAAGGCTGACATTTCTTATTTTAGTGAAACGAGGGACGAGCTGGCAGATGAGAGCATGTACCACCACACGTAGTTTTAGTTGTCAACGTCCACGCAGCGTCCCAAACGAGTAGATTCTTTGTTCGTTGATACCAGTAACGTAGCTTGGTCCTCATTCACCGTTAGACACATTTTAGTTGATTCTTTCTCTAGACCTGTAAAGACTGCAGTAACATCCCGCAGTTTTCGGCCAATGATGTCTACAATCCTGTCCACTGAAGCTTTCCTTATTACCATCTCCATCATCTGCGATAGGCTGTCGTCTTGTCTTAGACCTCGCCTGTCTTAAAATATCCTTTCCAATTTTCGTTGAAGCCTTCGTGATAGTCATGGTCATTCCGCAAAGGCATATCAGCTTTGCTGGAATACCAAACTCAGTTATGGTTTCGAATAATTTTTGCCACAGGTTGTCGAAGGCAGCTTTATAGTCGACGAAAATATGGTACAGGGGGGTAATGAAAGCCTCTACAAAAAGAAGACTTGATAACTTTTTTCCTGTTTACTATATGCATACAAGAAAATGTCAGTCGGAGTTAGGTCAGGCCACCTGGGGGCCATCAGAAGTATGAGTTTCTTTAAATGACCCTGATAGGAAATTTGCTTGCTAATTTAGCCATAACCGGCTGTGCTATGTCTAAATGTGCACTGTCATGTCAAAACCACACAGAGTTTAAAGGAATTCTCTTTCTGCGTAGTTCTGGACAGAAATATTGTTTTGCATGCTCATGCAATGGTCTACAGTAACCGTAACACTTTGTCCGTATTGTTCGTAGAATTGTGGCCCGACAATACAGCGTTGAGAAACTGCACACCACACTGTGACACGAATTGGATAATGTTAATAAGTAACATGTATCCGAACCCTGGATTATCCATATCATCGCTAACTTACTAACTTCACTCATTCCTATGAAAACGGCATTTTAAGACTGAAAGTTTAAGTAACGCCTTAGCAACATACATTTTAATTATTCATTCCGTTTGAAGATACCATAGGTTAAAGTTAACTCTAGTCTTGAATATCCGACCACACAATTTGGTTAGAAAAAGATGCCCAGCAAAATATTTTGTTGCAAAGAAACAATTACAGAACAGCTTTTACTGATAAGTAACATGTTCCACTTTCGGTTGCACAATATATTATTTTTGTTTGAAATTGTCCCAAAACCAACATGTTCTCATGGAACCTGTTATGAAATGAATTGCTACATAACTGAATTAGATATGCTGTTTTTTTAAATTTCAGTGATTTTCAATTGGGTGCTAGTTCGAAATATATTTTAAATCAGATTTTTGAGTTTTTCTTAATAAATTCCCTCTAAAACATACTTATTTCGAATACGAATATTCATTTTCTGTTCTACGGAATCTGTGGTGCAACATGTTGTACACAATCGGTTATATAGAACCAGAAACAGAATAGAAAGTCGATTAAAAAAGAAACGATTATAGTATCAATACCATTCGCAACAAGTTCTGAAAAATTTTCCTGGGTGACTTAAGCTCGACTCTGAATCACAACCTGATTCGACCACATCCACTTTCTTTTTTTCGTATCAATCTTAAAACTTAAAAACTTAATTTCCCTTTGCACCCCATGAATGAGGTATGGGATAGCTTCTCGCGTTGTTGTGAATTAACACGCTTTCTATTTTTAGATTCACAATTAACGGCACCTACTTATTTATCGACGAATGCGAACGTCACTGTTTTTGAGAAGCTCTTACTAGACAGGACGATTGAATCGACGCTTAATACTGCGAAGTTGCTGTCAAACAACATTCGAGGGGAGCCGACAATGAAAGAAAATTTTATTTATTTTTTTCTTTTAAGATGACTGGAGCCAGGTTTGAACCTGCGATCTCCCGCATGGTAGTCGCGTGTTCTAACCACTATGCCACGGCCGGTCCCGTTTCGTATCAATCTATCTATACATATAATAGGCTTGGGTGACTGACTGATCACTCCACAGCCCAAACGGCTAAGGCTAGAACCGTGAATTTAGAATGTAGGTTTCTTTTATGACGTAGGCGCGCACTAAGAATGGATTATTGGAAATTCGGACTGCAAGGGGGTAAAATGGGCGTGGGACCACGCCCCTTTTGAAAAAATCGTTATCTGGGCGAAATAAATGGACCGATGGCAATGAAAGTTTCACTGTATAGTACCATCCCTATGGTCTCTACCATAGGCTACATAAAAACATACTAAGACAAAGGGCGCGGCACCGCCCACACAAACCAAAATTTCAATCGGTCATATTTCGTGAGCCATTAAAGGTATGAAGATGAGATTTGCTACATATGTAAATGGAACATGGGGGATTACGTCTCGCTGAGAAATGGGCAGTGCCACGCCCCTTTTAAAACAATTGTTACGTCGGTCATGTTAATAGAACGATTGTAATAACATTCTCATAATATACATATTTTAAATTGCTTACTGGCTGTAGATATGATGATGAAGTTTGGGATGGAACCGGCCGTGGCACAGTGGTTAGAACACGCGACTACCATGCGGGAGATCACAGGTTCAACTCCTGGCTCCATTCATCTTAAAAGAAAAAAAAAATAAATTTTTCTTTCCTTGTCGGCTCCCCTCGAATGTTGTCGACAGCAACTTCGCAGTATTTAGTGTCGAGTCAATCGGCGTGTCTAGTAAGAGCTTCTCAAACAGTGACGTTTGCATTCGTCGATAAACAAGTAGATGCCGTTAGTTATGAATATAAAAATAGAAAGCGTGTTAATTCACAACAACGCGAGAAGCTATCCCATACCTCATTCATGTGGTGTAAAGGGAAATTAAGTTTTTTTCTTTTTAAGTTCCCCTTTTCGAGTAAACGTCAGCTAAGAACGGATTTTTGGAAACTCATGCTTTTATGGGTTAAAAATTGCCAATAAGGGATAAAAGTTGTACCATCACTTAAATCAATTGGCTAATGGTATAGTCGCGAAAATTGATATGGAAATGTTTACTATCAAATGGGATTGAAGTATTTTTTTTAAATCCGGCAAATGATGTTATCATGATAAGTTATATAGGCTTGCTCCCTATGGAATCAGAACGAAGCAATGAGGGTTTTCGAAATTCTTACCTTTTAGGTGTAAAAAGGACTGAAAAGGGATACAACTGGTAGTTAACGGCTAAAGGTATTGTCTCAAAAATTGTGCGATGTGAATTTCTCCCAATTGAATTAGAGAATTGTCAAATGCGGTTTTTCAAAATTCCATTTTAGTTGTGCGATACGAATATATCTCTTAAAATTCACATAAATGGGGTATTCGTTAGTCATATGAAGCGTTGGCATTTTACCTGTATTGCTAAAAGTCATAAGAAAGTTAATTGTAAGTTCGGGTGAAGCAACGCGAGCCGGGAAAGCTAGTTTCATATAAACCGCATCATACAACTGCATCATCAAGTCATCCTACGTAGACAAATCCCTCTTCTAGGAACCAACTACCACCCAAACTAGTGGATCTCGATACCACCATCATTCAACTTCTTGGATTCTCAAGAAGTAATCATCGTTTCGAAATAAACACATGCAATTCCCTCTCCTTCAGTATTTCTAGGTTGGAACTACTCCTTGGGCTACAATTTTGTTTGTTTACGTAGTCAATACAGCACAGAACATAGCAATGTGTAAACGGTTAATTTAGCAGTGGTTGGTGTACACCAAAGGATCACCATTTTCAGTACAGGACATAATACGTTTAAATTCAAAACATAAGTCACGCATTTGTTGATGGACTTGAAGTGCTTTGTCAGAACTCCATCGGTACCGGCTGCTTTATTATTTTTCAGCGGCGATATCGCTCTTCTTAGGTCTGTCTGGCTTGGTGTCGGGCTATCTAAGCCTTTATCGACTATTACGAATTCTTCCTATTAAAACATTTCCTGACAAAATTTCATCATTTAAGTTTTACATTTCAGTGGTCAAAAAATCGGGTTGTTGCACCTAAAATCCCACTGTGCGACAAAAAAAACGAGATATTGCCTGTGAACAGTTCCTCGAATGCCAAAAAAAGGATATTATGTTATTGCATTGCATTGTGACTGACTGTTAAGAGAAGATTCATTACAACAACCCGAAGCCCAAAAAGTTATGGGTTTAGCCATCAACATCCTTCGAAAAACCGAATTTTCGTGGCATTAAGTTAATGCTATGTATTTGGTGGCACCAGCGCGGCGAGATTTACCACGAGCTGCTTAAACCGAACGAAACTATTGCGAGGGACATCACCTCGTCTGACTACTACTTGTACCGCTTAATGACACATGACCTGTTCCAGCAGAAATTCTATTTACGAGAATTAGAATTCCTAAAAATTGCCAGAAGATGGCAAAAAGTTGTGGGCAACATTGGACAATACTTTTAATAAAATATTGTTTTTTTCATTTTTGCACAATAAATAAACGCTCGTTACTAATTTAAAGTCCAATTACAAAATTTGTTTTAGTTTTTATATATAAGACAATGTGCGTATTTTTGGATCATAATAAATATTTCGACATCCGAACTGCGCCAAAGAAATTCAAGCGTAAGCTAAGCAACCCTCTTAACACGGAAGCTTCAAATTAAATTATATTCTTTGTAAAATTCCTTTAAAATCTCACCCAACTGTGCTGTAAAACTTTGTCTCGAAAACTATTAACAAGTTTTAAATGTAATTTAAATTGCCTTGCTCTCTTCTGCCTTTGTATAATATTGTTATAAACAAACACTTCCTGCCTAGAATTTAAAATAAGCTACCAATATTGGTTTAAGGCTAACCTGAAAGCGAAACAACTTTACATCATCTTTTCGGCACCGGTTTACACTTTAAGGATGACAACATCATGTTTACATGTATGTATCATATGTTGTGTTAGTTAACGTGTCGCCTGTTAGTGTTAAGCATTGTATATAGCCTGGCTTGTTAGAGGAGAAGTGTGCCTGTGTGTGTGTCTGTGCGTAGATGTGTGATGATTATCTTAATGTTATTTATTTTTACACACACACGTATTAACGTTCACACATTAAGTCTCAGTGGGAGTGTAGTCATTTGATGCCTACCTACTTCTTAGGACTTTATTTAACTGTTTTTGTTGTTGTTAGGATGGATGCCTACTTTAAGGCGTAGAGCGTAATTTAAAGGTTGCCACGTTTATTAGAGTGGAACGTAGATTAGGTGTTTATGTTGTAACACTTTAGTGAAAAACACTACAAAGAACATTGAAGACATAAATGTACCTAAGAAAGTGCTATAAATGAGTTAAGACTTAGAGGCATGTTAAGTTTTATACTACTGTCAAGCTTGTCAAGGATTTTATAGTATATTTATGGCCAAGTATAGTTTTAAGTTTTATGTTGCTCTCTCAATACTATCTGGGTTTGCTATTAGTTTCCTATCTTAAAGTTATTATCCGTTTTTCTTTTGAATATAACATATACTCCATATCCCATCATTTATTAATATTGACATTACAAAACTTTTTCAATTACTGGTTAATTTTCCTGTGCAGAACATTTCTTCAACTGTTACTCATTGAGCTAGGCGCTGTGGTAGAGAAGTTTGCTGTTTTCTGTCGTTTTACTTTTTACTTGTTTGCTTTTTGCCATTGTCAGGTTGAAATGACAAATAATAATATACTTAGTTAGTTACTTATTGTTTGTTTAACAAACAAAGGCAAAAGTTAAGCAAAACTAATTAGGATTCCTTAATTAACGCATTAAAGAAAGATAAAAGGATTTTGAGCGGGGAAAAGATGAGAATAAACGAAAACATTAAATTAGACCAGTAAATTACTGGAGATAAACTAAGGACAGTAATAATGAAATTGAAATTTTAAGAAAGCGGAGACGTATACTTAACGAACATGATTCAATGTTACTCATACGTACCCAAGATCTGCACAATGAAAATTGTAGAAATCTATTTTTACATTGTGCAGAACTTCGGTACGTATGAGTAACATGTTTCTTGTTACTCATACGTCTATTCTTGTTAGTCTTAATGTCCTTAACGTCAGATCGACACACTGTGTGATAGCCAAGCTCACATTTTTTAATTTTTAATTTTAAATTTGGCAAAATTAAAAATTAAAAAAAAAAATTTTAAATTTAAATTAAAAATTAAAAATTAAAAATTAAAAATTAAAAATTAAAAATTAAAAATTAAAAATTAAAAATTAAAAATTAAAAATTAAAAATTAAAAATTAAAAATTAAAAATTAAAAATTAAAAATTAAAAATTAAAAATTAAAAATTAAAAATTAAAAATTAAAAATTAAAAATTAAAAATTAAAAATTAAAAATTAAAAATTAAAAATTAAAAATTAAAAATTAAAAATTAAAAATTAAAAATTAAAAATTAAAAATTAAAAATTAAAAATTAAAAATTAAAAATTAAAAATTAAAAATTAAAAATTAAAAATTAAAAATTAAAAATTAAAAATTAAAAATTAAAAATTAAAAATTAAAAATTAAAAATTAAAAATTAAAAATTAAAAATTAAAAATTAAAAATTAAAAATTAAAAATTAAAAATTAACTGAGAATATTTAAATGCATTTTTTTGCCCCCAAATATTGGAAAATTATATCGAAGGAGTATTTTTTGTCCAATCTTGCTCATCTTAGAACACTACCAAATTTTGGCATGATACTTATTAAACTACGGCAGGACTCGCGATGGCAGTTAGACTGACACCGCCAAATACGTTGAGCTCGTATGGTAGGGGAGAGTATTTTATGTTCGACCTTGCTCATATGAGAACTTAACCTCCACTTGCAGTATAGAATCTTGCATAACAAATATCAACTCGATAAGTCTAAAACTACGGCTGAAACCGAGTGGGCAGATAGTCCGACACCCCGTAAAAAGTGCGGAGCATGTATGGGGTAGTGGAAGTAGTTTTGTCTGATCTTGTAAGTCTTGGAACTTAACCTCCACTTAGAGGATAGAATCTTGCATATCACATTCAGCTATATAGCTTTTAAACTGCGACTGCAATCGCGTAAACAAACAAACGGATGGACGGACAGACGACATGTTTAACTCGACTCAGAATTCAGTGCTGATCATTTATATATACTTACATATCAATTTGTATGGAGTAAATAAAATGCACCAAGCGATTATTAAAATCGTAATCTACGATGAATTCTAAGAAAATTTTCCCAGGAAACCCTAGGTCTAAAATCAAAATCGAAAAACTTTTCGTAATGGAGAAAAAAAATCCCCAAAAGCCCCGCAACTGCCACAGAATCGATCCTAGAGGGTACAACTGTTTGAACGACTCCCACTCACTTGGTCCTCCTAAAATTTTCCCAAACATACCTACTCCCCATCTTCACCCCCCTCCCATACAGAACATTTTTTTTGTAGAATGTACTCCTTCTGCTCTAACTGCATCCGAAGTCGCCCCTAAGGAGTAAAATGTATGACCAGCCCCCAATAGTTTGTCAGATCATATCTATCCCCTATTTTTAACTCTTTAGGGGGTCCCCATAGAATTTTTATAGTTTTTTTTTTTTTTGAAATCAGCTCCTGCTGCTACCATGGTGCCTCCAAGAGGGATAAAATGTATGACCGACCCCCACTAGTATTTCACTCGTAACATATTTCCCTAACATACCTACACCAGAATTTTATAAAAGAAAATTAAAACAAATACCTTAAAGTTTGAAGACAGAGATTAGATATGAGGATAGATATGAGAAACTGTGAGACCGGTTATACATTTGACTCCTCTAAAAACACCTTTCGGGCAGTTAGAGCGGTGGAAAAATTTTTACAAAAATTTTAAGTTTGTATGGGACCTTTCCTATGGGGTGGAGCCTAAAACGTGACAAATTCCCCTATACGATACTTACTAACTTCAAATCGATATTAAATTATTAGGGCATGTAACTTGTCATAACGAATGATGCAGATGTTCTTCTTTTTGGGGCAACTTTCACTTGCAGTTCTCAGAATTGAACCCCACATAAATGAGCTGAAAATGTTGTAATGTGTAATTATTTTGAATTTTTTGTATGGGGGCTATGGTAGTTATTATTTTAAATTTTTTGCTATTGATGTGTTTAAGAGTAGTATAGCCTTCCAAAATAACTATATTACAATTGTTTTGGCTATATCATAATAATTTCTACCCTCTTTCTTCACCATCTCCTTTAGCTTTTGCGTTTCATTTGCATTAATTTGATTTGTAAAAAAATCCTTTAAAGCTAATCGATCCCAACAACGTCTTCAGACACCTCTGATTCTATTACCATAGCTAAAAAACTTCTCTCCGTTTTCATATGCCAGACAATGTGCGAATTCCTTTGTGCAATTACAATAATCTGAAATTATTTTGCATTTGACATGACAGTGATAGGTGACAGTCTTGTATTTCGTAGCAACTTATTGAATTACTCTAAGAACCCAGCACACACACACACACCTACACGCCCATAGATAAACACTTAAAATGTACCAGCACACATACACTCTTATACTGGCATCTTTATCTTCCACAGGATGCCTAGGATCCTTCAGTGCTGCTCGCTCACTAACAAAAGAATGATAATGAGTGAATGCCTTACAAAGAACAGATTGTCTTTTGCAATAAACATTCTTTATTATCCTTAGGCAAAAATTAACAAGAACATTTTGCAAATAATCAAAAGCAAGCAACGAAGTGTAGAAATAAGGAATAAATTGTAAAAAAAAAATAAGAAGATGAAATCAATACCAGATAAAGGCAATGAACAATGATGTATGAAGAGACAAGCAATATAACAACGAAAACATTTTAAACAAGCCTTGGCAATGCGGAAGTGCTTTTAAGCAGCGTACAACATAGAGAGAGCGAGTAAACATATAGCGTTGTACACTGATTGCTTTTCTGCAATTGATGATAAACAACACAAGGGAAGCGTTTAAATACAACAGGATGCATATATACAAACACAAACACAATCACACACACACACAAATATATGCAGTTTCATTTACTTCAATAAACGTACGTGTATTAGTTTACATTGTTCTACCGATCACTCTGTGTGTTTGTTGGCTGCCACCGTAGCGTATGATTAACATTTAATTTGCCAAAATACATACCCGCTCCCGCTACCTTGTACACTTAGATGGCGTATAAGTAACTTTTGTGACGTTCGTTTGCTTAAACATTAACATATAATGTGTTTTCAATTAAATTTCCATTAAAAATTCCATGTTTATTTGATACACATGTGTGAAGAGGTGGGTTTTTTGCTTTGGCCTGTCTCTCTCAGTCTCAGTTTCAAGTGCAAAAACGTGCTGTGAATTAGATTTCATAATGTATTTATATAAAAATGATATGTGAGATGGCGTGGTCGATAAGGCTAATATATGCTTAAGCATGAAACTTTGCAAGAAATGGAATTTGTTACGCGCGATAACAATAAATAACTTCAAATGTTGCAAATATTCTTGGTGAAATTAAAAAGGGAACTGAGAGCCTTATTGGGAAATAATAATATATCACAAAGTAATAATACTGGAAACACTGTTTATGTAGAATGTAGAGTACGTCGATATGACACAGAAACACCAGAAATCTTTGAAAAAATCTAAAATATCGTTTAGAATGATCGGAAAGAGCAGTTGCATGAGTTAGCTGACATCGTAAAGATATCAATAGAACGTATTGGCTTCATCTTATATGAACATTTGTCCAAGAGATACTCTGTCCAAAGTGGATGCCCCCTTGTGCACTTTCCCTGTAAGTTGCACAACTTATAATTTCCCTATAATTTTCTCTTTGGGGCAATCACAAGGACATTCGCTCATTTCCATGTCCTTCGAAATGTTTTCATAATATGACATCATACTGACAAGTATGAACCTTAAATATCAAAATGAGAATTGTAACCAAAATTTTAGAACTTAAACTTAAAAAAACTTAAAAAACTTAATTTCCCTTTGCACCCCATTAATGAGGTATGGGATAGCTTCTCGCGTTGTTGTGAATTAACGCGCTTTCTATTTTTAGATTCACAACTAACGGCACCTACTTGTTTATCGACGAATGCGAACGTCACTGTTTGAGAAGCTCTTACTAGACACGCCGATTGACTCGACACTTAATACTGCGAAGTTGCTGTCAACAACATTCGAGGGGAGCCGACAATGAAAGAACAATTTTTTAGATGACTGGAGCCAGGTTTGAACCTGCGATCTCCCGCATGGTAGACGCGAGTTCTAACCACTATGCCACAAATTTTAATTTAATAATTTTAATGCTAAAGGATTTTTTTTGGCTCTTGGCACCTTGGAATGTTGTTGATTATTTTTTTACAAATCCAAATTATAGCAGCCGTTAACATATTTGGACATAACGATGTAAACATTGCTCAAAATTTCACAGGAAAAGCATATAAGTCATTTATATGATGGTTTCGGTAAATCCTGGAAAAGACCAAACAGAAACAGATCCACATGTACCATCTTTACGTTGACTATAAAGCTGCCTTCGACAGCCCGATACGGCAGAAATAACTCCGAGCCATGGCTGAGTTTGGTATTCCAGCGGATCTGATACGCCTTTGCGGAATGACGCTGACTGCCACGAAGTCTTCAGTGAAGATTGGCAAGGACCTTACGGAGCCATTCTGTACGGGACAAGTCCCCAAAAAAGACGACGGACTGTCGCGTGACCTCCTTACCATAGAGATGGAGATGATAATGTGGATAGATGCAGTAACTACGAGTGACACGATATTTGACAAAAGTCATATGCTACTTTCTTACGCTGATGACGTAGACATAATCGGTCTAAAACTGCGCGATGTGACTGCAGCCTTTCCAGGTATACAGAAGAATCAGCGAAAATGGGTCTAACGTTGAACGAGGACAAAACGAAGTTATTAGTTTCAACTCACAAAGAATCTACTCGTTTGGGAAACTGCGTGAACGTTGACAACTATAATTTCGAGGTGGTAGATAATCTTATCTATGTAGGCTCAGCCATCAATAAAACAAGTAATGACAGCCTTGAAATCCGGAGAAGATTCCTGCTTGCTAATAAATGCTACTACGGACTAAGCAAGCGATTTAATGACTGAACCCACTCTCGACGAACAAAAAGCTTTACAAGATGCTGGTCTTAACTGTCTTGATGTATGGTTCAGAATCCTGGCCTATGACACAAGCAGATGAATCGGTTTTGGCAGTATTAAAGAGAAAAATACTACATAAAACTGATGGGCGCATCATCGTTAACGGAGAATATCGACGTCGTATCAATCTTGAGCTGTGCGAGCTGTACACTGACATTGACTGAGTGGTCAGACGGAAATAAACCTATTGCTATAAAACAGATCTTTACAAGCGACCATCATTTCAATCATTAGTGGTAAACTTGCATTGCATACTTGACGAATACTTCTAATATCTTTGGCTTGCTTATTTAAAGGGCTACTAAGATTAAGCGCCGATCTTGTACGCTCTGTTAACAATTTGTTACCCCAAAATACTTCTTAAACTAACCAAACTAACAACGTCTAACTAACCGAAATTAGAAACTCCTATCTATAGCACCGGCATAGTGGTTAGAACACGCGACTACCATGCGGGAGATCGCAGGTTCAAACCAGGCTCCCCTCGAATGTTGTTGACAGCAACTTCGCAGTATTAAGTGTTGAGTCAATCGGCGTGTCTAGTAAGAGCTTCTCAAACAGTGACGTTCGCATTCGTCGATAAACAAGTAGGTGCCGTTAGTTGTGAATCTAAAAATAGAAAGCGTGTTAATTCACAACAACGCGAGAAGCTATCCCATACCTGATTCATGGGGTGCAAAGAGAAATTAAGTTTTTTTTTTATCTATAGCGCCAAGTAGTATCTGTATACAAATATAACCTTATATAGTCGTACCAATTGGTAATAAAATGTTCGCCTTCATATTCCCGCAGACCGAAAATAAATATAGTGTCGGTATATTCATCGATCATGCAATTTCGATCATTACTGACATCGTTGCCAGTATTTCCCTTCAAAATTTGTCAGCATCGTGTAAATGAGGTTGTTGTGTCAGAAATTACCGACATACTTTTTTCTAACGAATTTTTGAAAAAAAATAAAAGTACTTTTACTGTGTACAGTAATTTTTGTACAATAAACTTTACCTTTTGGTGCCAATGAAGTACCTTTTGATTCCAGCTTTCTCTGTGCCTGGTTACGCCCTGCATAGACTACAACGCACCTTCACTGCAGTTAGGTGGTGATCCGAGTTGATGTTCGCACCTCTGATCACTAGTACGTCTAAGACACTTGACGCATGCCTTCAGTCGATTACCACGTGATCTGTTTGGTTTCTGGTTACTTAATCGGGTCAAATTGTGTGCTGTAATTTATCATGCTCGTTGCTGTAGAGAAATTAATCAGTCTGATTCCGTTTGGCGATAAATTGAACTAAACGGAACAGATGCTATAGATTTTTTGTTTGACTAGGAGAACCACGGAGACACCACCCTTCTATTGTAGTAAGTGGAAAAACTACCGTGGAATTAGCCTCTTACCGATTTCTTATAAGGTCCTCTCTAACATACTGTGAGAAGGTCTAAAGCCTCTGTCGCTGTACCCTTGTGAATACCAAATCCTCTGTTCGGATTGGCAAGGATCTATCTGTGCGTAAACGGCGAGTTTAGAATTCGGATGAACCATCAGCTGTACGAGTTATACCAACACATTGATGTGGTCAAGCGATGTGGTCAAAGTGCAACGATTACGCTGGCTGAGCCATGACATGAGGATGTATGAGGAAACTCCAGCGCGAAAGGTATTCTATCAAGACACCGAAGGACGGCGCAATAGAAAGAGACCGCGACTACGCTAGAAGGACCAGGTGGAAGAATCACTGACGCTGTTTGGTAGGACTGACTAGAGACGGTGCACACGATCGAAGCGAGTGAAAATCTCTTATCAGTCTCCGACTTAGTCAATTGTTTTAAGGCTTATAATATAAAATTTACTTTTTATATATCACTTTATGGTTCGAGTATTATTTGTGTATCAAATATTATCGCTCTAGGGCTAAATTACAGTATTGTCACCATGATGCTAAAATACAGTTTTGCCATGCCCTCTTCGCCCAGTGATGCAAAATTTAATATCTTCTGCATCATATTTGTGTAGGCGAGTACTATCTGAGTACCAAATTTTATCTATATGGGGCTAAAATACAGTTTTCCCACGGCCCATCCACCCACTGATGCAAAATTAAAACTTGTTTTGCATATTTATATTTGTGTTGTTGAGTACAATCTGTGTACCAAATTTTATATCTCCAGGGATAAAATACGCCCATTGATCCAAAATTAAAATGCCGTTTGCATATTCATATTTCTTTTGCCGTGTACCATCTGGGTGCTAAATTTTATCTATCTATGGCTAAAATACAATTTTGCCACGCCTCCTTCGCCCAATGATCCAAAATTAAATTCGTATTGTCGTGTACTATCTTGGTGCTAAATGATATCTCTCTGGAGCTAAAATACAGTTTTTCCATGCCTACTCGGCCCACTGATCTAACATTTAAATTTCGTCTGCATATTCAAATCCGTCTTGTCGAGTACTATTTGTGTACCGAATTTGATCTCTCTAGGGCTAAAATACAATTTTGCCACGCCCACTTCGCCCACCGATCAAATATTTAAATTACGTCTGTACATTCATATTCGTGTTGTCGAGTATTTACTAATTTTGTACCAAATTATATCTCTCTGGGGCTCAAGTACAGTTTTGCCACGCCCCCTCAACTTACTGGTCGAAAATTAAAATTTTTTGAAAAAGTGTTGCCGAGCACTATCTGGATATCAAATTTTATGTCTCTAGCTCAAGAAAGTTTTGCCACGCCCACGGACGGTAATTTCCATGCGGTCTCCGTGCTGCCTTCCCAATTTCATTGAAAACTGTTCACCCGTTTAGACGTAATTGAGCCACAAACATACAAACAAACAGACAAACGTTCACATCTATATATATAAAAATGAAATGGTCCACGTATGTTATACCATCACTTGAGAACGGCTGGAGCGATTTGGCTGATTTTTTTTTTTATTCTATTCGAAATTTTCTGTAGATTGTTTGTGTTAAAAAAATCAAATCCAGGTGGCGCTAGGGTGGATTTATATCGAAAGTTTTAATGCATGTACCAATTCAACTGAAATTTCGAATGGATATTCGTTTGATCATGTGAAAACATTTTATGTACAAATGGACTCGGTAGGAGGCGCTGGGGTCGGTTTACAATCAAAATTTTAACGAAAGGGCCAATTTAACTGATATTCAGAATCAATGTTTGTTTGATCATCAGAAAAAATTGTATGTACAAATGGACCCGGTAGATGGCGCTAGGGTGGATTTATATCGAAAATTTGAATGCATGTACTAATTTAACTGGAATTTAGTATTGATGTTTGTGGAACCTTGAGAAAAAATTGTTTGTATAAATTGACCCGGTAGGTGTCGTTTTTAACGAGGCTTTAGGTTTTAACGAATTAAACAATTTGACTGAAATTTTGAATGTATATTTGTTTTAATATGAGAATTTTTTTTTGTATATATGGACCTACAGTTGATTTGGCTGGGGTTGAATTATTTCAAAAATTTATATCGATTGTCCGATTTTACTTAAACTTAAAATATATGATTTTTTTGGAATGATAAAATTTTGAATGTATGTTTGGAACCAGTACATCTTTTTTGTATATATATAGACTTCTGAATAACTATGATGTTAAAAAAATAGACTAAATGACATTCCAAAAATTAAGTGTATCATAAGCTAAACACCGGCAGCTTATGATACACTTAATTTTTGGAATGTCCTTTAGTCTCTTTTTTTAACATCATAGTTATTCAGAAGTCTATATATATAAAAAAAGATGTACATTTTGATGTCACCACTTATTGTGAAAACGGTTGACCCCATTTGTCCCAAAATTTCAGTGAAAGTTAAGGTGTAGATATTCACCCAGACCGCAAAAAGGCTTAAAGAAGAATGACTAACTTTTATAATGGCGCACTTTCTACTGAATTAGAGAGCTTCACAAAGTGGTTTTTCCCATTTCAAAATTTTAGGGTATAATAACGAAAATAGGAATAACTGTTGATATCACCCAGACCATACGGTTAATGGGGTTGCTCAGCCTAATGAATGAATTTTTGGAAATTTTTATAGTGGATATTTGTTTGATCATTAGAAAAAATCATTAGATTTATAACCAAAATTTAAACGAATGGATCAATTTAACTGAAATTTTAAAAGCATATTTGTGTGAACATAAGAACGAATAGTATGTACAAATGGACCCGGTAGGTAGCACTGGGGTGGGTTTATAACCAAAATTTAAACGAATTGGTTCAATTTAACTGAAATTTTAAAAGCATATTTGTGTGATCATAAGAACAAATAGTATGTACAAATGGACCCGGTAGGTGGCGCTGGGGTGGATTTATAACGATAATTTAAAAGAATAGACAAAATGTTGCAATTTTAGTAAATGTTTTTATTAATTCGTGAATGTTTTTAATTGATTATAATATATGTTAATATTCATGTATTAATCGCCGAAATGTATGTACGCGCACAACTCTGACCGGCCTTATTTTCAAAAAAGAACATTCAAAGAATTTTCTTAAATCTCTATAGATGGTATGCCAGTAAGTGAGGCAAGAGAAAAAAGTTTTTCTCAAAGGTGCCGGCGTCAAATTTAGTCACCATAGGTAGCGCTGGAGTATATTTATATCGAAATTTTCAAATGATAGACCAATTCAACAGAAATTCAGGAAGTACATTTGTTTGGTCATGACAAACAATTTTATGTACAAATGTACCCGGTAGGTGGCGCTGGGGTGGATTAATACTGAAAATTTGAGCGATTAGACCAATTTAGCTGAAACTCAGAGGGTATATTTGTTCGATAATGAGAAATTTTTTTTGGTATACATGGACACGGTTTGTGGCGCTGTTGTGGACTCATTTCGCACCAAATTGGATAATTATTTTTATTTGTTGCAGATACAACACGGATGCGCAGAAAAGATTTGGCACTCTAGATATGAATATACAGGCCATAATATTATTTTTGAGACTTGACACTGTAGATGTTCATATATAGTAGTGGAGGAGGCGTTACACAAATATTTTTTAGTCGTGAAGAAATAAAATTTGATACACAGATACTACTTAGCACTACTCAATCAGAGGGCGAAGAGCGCTAATCTAAAGTTTTTCTAATTGGCTTTATGTTCCGATTCATTGAAAAGATCCAAAATATCCACTTTAACACTCTGAACAATAGAATGTATAAAAAGCAAATGTGGTTTTGTGAAAACTCTACACTCCATTTTATGTATTTGTTTTCTTACAAGTATGCACGTATCAATTACTTTGTAGGCAAGACGAAGTTTGCCGGGCCAGCTAGTCTGTATATATTAATAGGATTAGATTGAAATTATTAAGTTTGTTTAACACAAACGACATTTGACTTCATGACGTGCTTCTTTTGTTTTATAATTTACTTATTTTGCTTTTATTTATTTGTAGTTTGGTTGATATCTGCATGAGATTTAAACCAATTTGTAGTCATTTCCAAAATACATAGTTAATTTATAGTTAATGTTTTTTATCAAGCGATTATTTTATTTACTACTGGGAACAGATAAACATTTACATTTGTAATATTAATAGGGATAGGAATTACTATGATAAATTTAAACATTTAGCAAACAAAATTATTTACTTAAGTTTGTGAATTTCAACAAACTGATTTAAAATATTTCTTAAAACAAACTCTCAGACAATCGAAAGGAAATCGATACAAAAATATGCAAAGGAAGGCCACATCTTTTTGCATAAATTCCGTTGACGTCTAGTGTTTTTTTTTTTACTTTTTTTGTAACTACAACATTCTACCAATTGCTATGAAATACTTCCGGTTCCTGCGTCAAGAAATTGGTTGCAATGAAAGCTCTTTGCTACAAAAACAATGAAACCGAAACAAATAAACCACAAGGGGAAGAACAAAAGCATCAATAAATCGAACACAAAATAGAAACAGATTTTTACGATTGCAATTATTTGTGGCCATTTTAGCAGAAATATAAAAATAAAATAAACGTTTACTACGATTTTGAATAACAAGTTTTCGTGCTGTGTGCTGCGGCGGCGGCACCGCAATGTCTTGTGTGAGTGCGTGTGTCTTGCAAGACACCATAAATAAATACAGCGACCGTACGGCAAATGGTTGAAACAACAGACAACATCACAAGACGAGATGTTGAAGATGTTCATATTATACTTTACATATACCCAAGCATACGCACAATTGCTACAAAAGAGATTTTAGGTATTTTTGTATACATACTCGTAGTATAGTTGCAATAATAACGATGCCATCTCGCCAAAACTTACATGAGCTATTTCCTCTTATGACAACATTCACTACACATTGGGGACTTTCAATTCCCCCTATTTTTTTTGTGTCTCATTTTCAAAGACCACCACATGTTTGCTTTGGCGTCTTTGATTATTTAGAAACCCTTGCAAATATTTTATTTCACCAAAAACTATTGAAGACATCCTTAAGGGGGTCGTGCGATATTAAAACCTCAAAGTAAAAAGGGACACATAACAATTTACATAAGGGGCTTAGGATTCTCTTTGCATTTCCGTATGATTTTGGTTTTATTTGTATTGTTATTACTTTGCATAAGAAGACTTAACGAAAATCCTTTTGGGGAATCTCTCTAGAGTTTGCATGTAGGAAATGGTAGGTTTTGTATAGATGATGGAAGTATTTGTAGAAATTTGAGTAAAAGGCAAATATTGTTTAAATTTTTATTCGGTAGCAAATTTACGGAATTTTCGCATGGAAGAATTAAAATCAGTGCACACACACTCATACAGGTGCCTTAAAGTTAGACCAAACGGCAGCTTTGTAACAATTGTCATCCCTATTAATGTTATTAATGGGAATGTCTGCACGTCTATTTGTTTGTTTGTTTGTGCCTCAATTACGCCTAAACAGCAGAACCGATTTCAATGAAATTTGTTAGCCTTCCATGGAATGGGCGTGGCAAATATTTTTTTATAGCTAGAGAGATAAAATTTGACACCGAGATAGTACACGACAACACGAATATAAATATGCAGACGAAATTTACATTTTGAATCAGTGGGAGTGGTGAAACAGTAGTTGAGCCCTATAGAGATAAAATTTCATACACAGATAGTACACTTAAAAAAAAAACTTAATTTCCCTTTGCACCCCATGAATGAGGAATCGGATAGCTTCTCGCGTTGTTGTGAATTAACACGCTTACTATTTTTAGATTCACAACTAACGGCACCTACTTGTTCATCGACGAATGCGAACGTTACTGTTTGAGAAACTCTTACTAGACACGACGATTGAATCGACGCTTAATACTGCGAAGTTTCTATCAACAACATTCGAGGGGAGCCGACAATGAAAGAACATTTTATTTATTTTTTTCTTTTTAAGATGACTGGAGCCAGGTTTGAATCTGCGATCTCCCGCATGGTAGTCGCGTGTTCTAACCACTATGCCACGGCCGGTCCCACGTTATAACTATCTTAAATTATGGAAACATTTTCGAGAGTATTACAAGTGTTTAAGGTCCTTGAAATTGGAAATAGGCCCTTTCTCGTCATAAAAGTGACTTATTTGTAATTGTTTTGTCTAATTTTGGAAAAACAACACCGTTTTACATTTAATACTGTTAGCCGCAATAATTGGCTGAAATTATGGAAAAATTTTCGAGAAAATAGGAAAAATTCAAAGTCCTTGAAATTGCAAAAAGTCCTTTTACTTACAAATAACTCATTTCATGATCATGTTCATGTTCTCACTTTTTGATGAGTGTTGCTCTTACGTCATAATTATATTAAATTATGGAAACATTTTCGAGGGTATTACAAGTGTTCAAGGTCTTTGAAATTGGAAATAGGTCCTTTCTCGCCATAAAAGTGACTTATTTGTAATTGTTTTGTCTAATTCTGGAAAAACAACACCGTTTTACATTTAATAATGTTAGCCGCAATAATTTGCCGAAATTATGAAAAAATTTTCGATAAAATTGGAAAAATTCAAAGTCCTTGAAATTGCAAAAAGTCCATTTACTTATAAATAACTCATTTATACAGATTTTTATAAAATTTTGGAAAATGTTCTCACCTTGTGGTATATCCGCAAAAATAACCTGAAATCATGATTAAGAAATTTCGATAATATTGAAACTGTTCAAGGTCCATGAAATTTGAAAAAAGATCATTTCACCTTATAAAAGTCCAGTTGTATTTTTTTTGCAAACTTTTCACTCAATTAGACTCATGTCTTAGTTCAAAATGGTAATGTCTAAATATAAAAAAAATTTCGAATACGTTGATGCGGACCAAGGTCCTTGAAATATAAATACATGTCCCTTGCCATAAAAGTGAATAATTTGTAAATTTTTTGCACACTTTCAAGAATTGTGAAGACGCAATAATTATCTAAAATTATGGTAAAAAAATAGAAAAACATTAAAGTCGACTAAAGTCTTTTATATAACCAACGATCGCCTACGTCATAAAAATTAAAAATTTTGTAAATTTTTTGTAAAATTTAAAGAAAAGTTCAATATTTAATTAGGTTTTATCGATATTTCCCTAAAATTTTGGAAGCATCTTCGAGGATCTTAGAAATGGCCTAGTTCCTTGAAATTAGCTTTTTCAAGCTTTTTTGCAAATTCAAACATTTTGAAAACATTTTTGGGGATCTTAGAAATGTCCATGGTCCTTGAAATTGTGTAAAATAAAAATTCAAAAAAAAAATTTAAATTATGGGAAAATCTCACTTCTGTAGAATTACGTATTATGAACGCAATGATAATGTACTAAATAATGGCAAAAAATATTTTGGACTTCCGGACATTGATGCAGAACAAGGCAGCAGTAAATGCTTATCGCCATGAAAATCAATAAATTTGATTTTTTTGTAAAATGTTAAGAAAAGTACTTTTACATTTAACTATGTGACCCTTAATCATTATCTGAAATTTTGGAAAAATTTTCTAGAATATTGTAAGTGACGAATATCCTTGAAATTGCAACACATCTTAACCTGCACATTTTTGGTAGAATTTTCGGAACATTTAATTTATTACCCCCCTTCTGATATTCCGAACAATTTGTCAATATTCATCATTTCGCTATGTTATATGTTTGAATGGCGACTGCCCAATTTCATGACAATTCAAATTTTGAGTGCTTCTCATATGACTTATCATTCCCCAGGGGTTACAATTACTATACCCGAATAATTTTACATTTAAAACACACACACACGCCAAGTCGCACCTACAAACGTCGAACATCATTAAAGCCAATTTGTACAACACGTACCCTTTGGCGTTTACAATTCCGTTTGTTAATTTCGTTACAGCCCCTGATGTTGTTGGACTCCAACATTTTGTGTTTTTGCTCTCTGCATCCTGTGAAACCACATCCGCCGATGGAAAACCTTTGTGTTTGTGTGAACATGTAGTATGCACATTGTTACACCAACACACACATACACAGATTCGTACACCGGAAATTCAATAACAATAGGCGCAAAGGCGTTCTGGTTTCCACATCACCAACACAACCACCACCACCACCATTGCCTTTAGTTAGCAAACTGCTATGGACCACAATGTTGATGTAACAAATACCAATGGAAATCAGTATATGGAATACAAAAAAAAAAGAATTTTTGCAGATGTTGTTGTGATCATTTGCTTTGAAAATTTTTGTTTTTAAGAGTTTTTCACATTTGAGATAATTTTCAGTTAAAATTCTAATCGAACTGCTCGACGCCATCTGTGTCAATCACATAGCCAAGTAATAGAAGAGGGAGAAAAAAAAACGCCAATTTCGCATTATTGACTTTTCTACCTGTACGCGCATGGTGGAAAAATCTAATCAACGCCAAAAATGCGTGTAGTATTAGACTCGATTTAAATTTTAATGTATCAACGAAATCAGCGAAATTGGAAACGGTTTTTTTTTTTTAATCTAGAAAGAAGCAAAAATACAAATGTTATAACGTTTACCATGAAATATTTCAACATTTAGCTTATTATTACCTCACCCATAGGGAAGAGGGCAAATGTATGTATGTATATCATGTGATACGAGAAAACTGTAAAGCATTGAAGTAGACAATTGGGATTAATATCGACTTGAAGTAAGTAAGTATCGTATACGGGAATTTGTCACGTTTACGGCTCTTTTGTTTGACATAACTCGAGAACTACTAGTCCGATTTAGCAACAGTTTCCCTACATAAGCAATAGTTTCACTTTACCATTCATCGAATGCTTTTGAACTGGGTTTACTTTGTAGCAGTTACAATAAAACGGTTGTACTCCGACGCGTATAATTTACATACAATATTACTTATGATAACACTATGACACAAAATCAAACTTTTTGAAAAACACCCGAACGGGACAATATAGGTTCGATAGTACAACCGGAGCTGAGTAAAACCCTAGCTCAGTTTGGCTAGATTGGCTACCAAATTTTTTTTTGGCCCCCTAAACTTTTTGAAATTTCTGGACCCTTTGAAAAAAGGTGACATCAATTGTTGGCCAACAGTTTCTACAGTTTTTAATCTAGCTCTTTCTCTTCTTCAACAAAGTTTTAGCTAATAGTCCGCTTAAGAAGCTGATATAATAAAATTTCTGAAAAAAATTAGACTTCCCTCGTTTATTTTCAAAAAACTTCGATAAAAATTTTAATTTTTTCACTATTTTTTATATAAGTCGTAGGGAATCCAGATTTTTTGCATACTCTATTCAATGAAATTGTAGTTTAGGTAACACCGAATAACTTCTCTGAACAAACCTATGCAATCTGAACAAGTCTAGGGATATTAAATAGCTCCCAAAACACACTATCTACTTAAAACAAATTATTTTTTGAGGAGTTTTGGGCCATTGTGCAATGTTTTTTCTTGCTATCTTTACCAAAAAACGTACTTATTGTATAACTGAATAAATTCTGTAAGCAACCAATATGATCGGAATAATCCACCCCCTTAAATGTTCACAAAGAGCATTAGTGTGTTCCTTATATGCCATTTTTCGAATTTCGTTAAAAATCTGTATTAATCGCGATGTTGGTCACCTGTCTTCACCTTAAGTTTCTTTTTGCCAATATTAGGAATATATTGTGAGAAATTGTGTATCGATTGTTAGACATTAGGGTGTGCCGCAATGAGGTTAAAGTATAATTTTTGTTCTCAAATCAGTTTATTGCCGCTGAGTATTTTTATTTCGTATATAGACTAGTAATAAGACGTACAATAGCTGAAATAAAGACCTGAAATATTATGTGTTTGCTTTTACCATATCTCTTATAGACGCCGAGATATTTGATATAGAAGTGGGGGTATTTTTAAAAAAATTATTAAAAATGTTGAAATTGAATTTCGATGTAGATTATTATGGGCAATTATATATTTCAACTTTTAAAGGTTAATCAAGTTAAAATCTATATGTCTAAAAAGTAAATGTGTATATTATCACTATCTCTATCAATTCTCGAGATATCAGGCGTTAAAATCGGAATTTTTGACTGTATGCATAGCAATGTCTAATGAACTTTATTTCTATCTGAATACCCATTGAATACTTACCAATAACGATTTTTATATGATAAAAATAAAAAATCCCCTCAAAAGACCATTGGATATTAATGGTTTTGGTGACATTTGTAAGCATACACAATGGATATACAGGTAAAACAAAAGTTAAGTAGTCATTGCTATGCTTTTTAAGCCCCTGATATGTCGAGAATTGATAGAGATAGTGATAATATACACATATACTTTTTAAACATATAGATTTCAACTTGATTAACCATTAAAAGTTGAAATATATATTTGCCCATAATAATCTACATGGAAATTCAATTTCAACATTTTTAATAATTTTTTTAAAAATACCCCCACTTCTATATCAAATATCTCGGCGTCTATAAGAGATATGGTAAAAGCAAACACATATTATTTTAGGTCTTTATTTCAGCTATTGAACGGCTTGTTACTACTTAGTCTATATACGAAAGAAAAATACTCAGCGGCAATAAACTGATTTGAGAACAAATTCATACTTTAACCTCATTGCGGCACACCCTAATGTCCAACTATTGATACAAAATTTCTCACAATATATTCCTAATATTGGCAAAAAGAAACGTAAGGCGAAGACAGATGACCAACATCGCGATTAATACATATTTTTAACGAAATTCGAAAAAATGCCATATAAGGAACACCCTAATGCTCTTTGTGAACAATTAAGGGGGTGGAGTATTCCGATCATATTGGTTGTTTACAGAAGTTAATCAGTTCTACAATAAGTACCTTTTTAGTAAAGATAGCAAGTAAAAACATTGCACAATGGCCCAAAACTCCTAAAAAACTGATTTGTTTAAAGTAGATAGTGTGTTTTGAGAGCTATTTAATATCCCGAGACTTGTTCAGATTGCATAGGTTTGTTCAGAGAAGTTATTCGGTGTTACCTAAACTACAATTTCACTGAATAGAGTATGCGAAAAATCTGGATTCCCTACGACTTATATTAAAAAAAGGGAAAAAATTTAAATTTTTATCGAAGTTTTTTGAAAATAAACGAGGGAAGTCTAATTTTTTTGGGAAATTTTATTATATCAGTTTCTTAAGCGGACTATTAGCTAAAACTTTGTTAAAGAAGAGAAGGAGCTAGATTAAAAACTGTAGAAACTGTTGGCCAGCAATTGATGTCACCTTTTTTCAAGGGGTCCAAGGATTTCAAAAAGTTTAGGGGGCCAAAAAAAAAATTTGGTAGCCAATCTAGCCAAACTGAGCTAGGGTTTTACTCAGCTCCGGTTGTACTATCGAACCTATATAGTCTCGTTTGGGTGTTTTTTTCACTGTTGCACTGTGTTATCATCTCCATCACAATGTTGAAGAGATCGCACGATAGGCCGTCACCTTGTTTTAGGCCTCGTTTGGTATAGAATGGCTCCGTAAGGTCCTTGCCAATCTTCACTGAAGACTTCGTGTCAGTCAGCGTCATACCGCAAAGACGTATCAGCTTCGCTGGAATACCAAACTCAGCCATGGCTTCAAGTAATTTCTGCCGTATCGGGCTGTCGAAGGCAGCTTTATAGTCGACAAAAAGATGGTACGTGTCGATCTGTTTCTCTTGGGTCTTTTCCAGGATTTGCCGAAGTGTGAAAATCTGGTCAGTTGTTGATTTTCCAGGTCTAAAGCCACACTGATAAGGTCCGATCAGGTTGGATAACACTGGCTTTAGTCTTTCACTTAGCACACTCGACAGGACCTTATATGCGATGGGTAAAAGGCTGATCCCGCGGTAGTTGGAGCACACACTTGGATCACCTTTTTTCAGCACAGGACATAATACGCTTACATTCCAATCGTCGGGCATGCACTCTTTAAGCCAAACCGTGCGCAAGAGCTGGTGCATGCTCGTTATCAACTCCTCGCCACCGGACTTGAAGAGCTCTGCGGGCAGACCGTCGGCACCGGCTGCTTTGTTGTTTTTCAGCCGCGATATTGCACTTCTTACCTCGGCTTGACTTGGTGGTGGGCAATCTAAGCCGTCATCGACAATTGGCGTGATAACTTCACGTGCGCTGCCTTCTGGAACCAGCAGTTGCTGGAAGTGTTCTCTCCATATGTGCAGCACACTTTGCGTATCCGTGACCAGATTTCCATCACTGTCCTTACAGGTGGGGAGGCCATTACCGTATCCATTTGCTCTTACTTTCTGGAAAAATTTTCGGGCCTCACCTCTATCCCTGTATCGCTCAATATCCTCGTTCTCCCGTTCCTTCATCTGACGTTTTTTTCGCCTAAATAGCTGTCTCGTCCGTTTTGCTTTCTCCTTATGCCGTTCCCTAACAGCACGGGTTGCAATTGGATGTAGCGTTGCCATATAAGCATCATGTGTTGTACTGTGTAAATTTAGTCTCGCGGCTTAAGAGTCTCATGAGAATTAAGCTCTCTCCAAGAACGACACTTCTGCTTGTTAACATTCTCTTTTAGCCAGATATGATTCATTTCACCCAAGAAGATGATATGAAGATAAAATTCAAGTTCAACGTCCAGTTGTTTCTCATCACATTCTCGGAAATCCGCTGGCTTTAATTCTTACACCCGTTGGATCTTATATAAATATAGGCTAGGATCTTTCCGAAAAAATTTTTAATGTAGTGGACGAACATAGACCGAGTTGAAGAGAACGGCGGCAGATCGATCAAATCGATTCGTCTATCACACTCACATCTACATAGGAGATAACTTTTTCTGAACGCACGGTTCGGGCTCGATTTGGATGAATATTATTCAAAAGAGTAAATGTGGTCATGAATCGAGCCATAGTATTCTACACAAGCTGCTCAGATCGACGATTATGCGCATCGTAAACTTGACAAAGTTCTCTAAAAGTTTGGCGAACAGTGCGCAAAGTAAATGTCCATGATTTGTAAAAGTTGTTTTGATGTATGTTTCTTTGATAAACCAAAGTATACTGAAACAAAAGTGAAACACCCTTCATTCATTAGTATGACAGCTAGTTTTACAGTTACCTCTATCGAAAACGCTATACGTCTACAGAAAAACACTATTCACATAAGTCATTTCATTTAAAAATCAGTTAATTTCCATAAAGCGAGAGTTAGAACAGTATCTTACATAGGGTGAGGGTATTTAGTCTGTGAATCTAAATGAAATTTCTGTACTCGTTTTATTATATGTGAAATTGTTATTTTATTGTACCCCGTGACTTGCAAACAACTTGTCAAATTGTCTAATATATTTTTTGTGAGTTTATAAACTTTATCGCTAACGGCAGAGCTTTTCTCATAAAGTTATAACAAAAGATACCACATAAAATATATAGTCCATATAGTTGCTAGACCAACACTAATAAACCAGTTCTATAGTGATCGAATAATTTATGAAGTCATCCAAACAATTACCAGTTACACAGCGACAATGCTAACGAAAAATCCTAAAAGGCCTAAGCGTCTGCAACAAACGGAGCCGGCAGCAAGTGGCTCATAAACTATCACATGGTACTAACATAAGACCATACGACTTATGGGGAGCACACCACAAACATTATGGACTAACACACACACACACAACAGGTTACAAAAATGTCACTTTAGATATAAGCAGAAAAAACACGCCAATGACTGGATATCAGTGAAAATGAAAATGAAATTAACTTTCATTGCAACACTGTACAATTTATTTAATGCAAATGAAAATAACAACTTTTTTCTTAACGTTCACCATTTCAATGGCGAGCTTTATTTTTTTGACGCCCCAGAATATATTGCTGTGATAAAAGAAATGATTACCAAACATTAAAAGAAACTCTAAAATGGCAATGCAATTTTTATTTAAAGCATAAAATTGTGTAGCATGCAAAATATTTTTAGCACATGTGTGGAAGTGAACTATAAAATCGCCTGTGCATGATCTCATACCAGTCAGCGAGTCTGGCAGTTGCTTTTAAATTTTATTTGCTATTGTGATTTTTTTTATAGACACAATACTTTTTATTGCAATATCGTAGTATTTTCATGCCGGTTTGCTGTTGTCTTTGTGTTTTTTTTTGGGTTGTCATTTAAAAAGTAGGCCCATGTGGTAATATTGTGGATTTTTATGTGGCCGTCATCATTGATATTGAAAAAAAAAGCTGCGCGAACTCGTAAAATCCTCACTGTCATTTATGGCAACAGACATTTCATTTGAATGTGTGTGTGTTGGTGTATCTGTCTCTGTTTGTTGTTATATCTTGATATCTTTGTGCAATTTCCTCCTACAATACCTAGGGACGGGCACAATTGCCGCCAAATTCAATTATTTTTCATTGTTGTTCATCTTTTAAATACAGTGGAAGAGAAATGTAACGAGGGGTGGAGAGGACGGCTTGTGAAGCTGTTTATTAAGATCATAAAATACGCTACTTTACGCTGGGTGAAATAACATTCATAACATTCAGAAATGTAAAACATTTTTCCGAACTTTAAAGAATCAGAAAAAATTCTGCAAAAAATGACCCCCCTGCAATTATTATTAATCATACGTCAATAAGTTTCAATACGTATGATCAATGTTAATCGAGAGGTGACTACTTGAATGTTGCGTAAATAACACAGTACAACATTTTTCAGCTTACTGATTTGGATTAAAGCAATTGTAATTCTTATTTTTTTAATTTGTTTCAGCTAAATCGGACTAAACACGAAGAAAGCTGGACATCGCGAAGCTGCAAACCCCAGAGATAGCTACTGCCTACTCCAACCAGCTCTCCCAACTTTAACGACACAACGCCTCTACTTCTGACGTTCCCAAAACACAGTGGCAGCATATTGCGCATTCCATGGCAACCGCCGCAACAACCGTGCTAGGATATGAAAAGCGGCGCTCAGACGAATCCTGGTACGATGAAGAATGTCGCATAGCGTCTGAGGAACAGGATGCTGCTTATAGGGCAACGCTACAGCCATTTGTAACCCGTGTTGTAAGGGAACGGCATAAGGAGAAAGCAAAACGGGCGAGACAGCTATTTAGGCGAAAAAAACGTCAGATGAAGGAACGGGAGAACGAGGATATTGAGCGATACAGGGATAGAGGTGAGGCCCGAAAATTTTACCAGAAAGTAAGAGCAAATGGATACGGTAATGGCCTCCCCACCTGTAAGGACAGTGATGGAAATCTGGTCACGGATACGCAGAGTGTGCTGCACATATGGAGAGAACACTTCCAGCAACTGCTGGTTCCAGAAGGCAGCGCACGTGAAGTTATCACGCCAATTGTCGACGACGGCTTAGATTGCCCACCACCAAGCCAAGCCGAGGTAAGAAGAGCAATATCGCGGCTGGAAAACAACAAACCGAAGAGCTCTTCAAGTTCGGTGGCGAGGAGCTGATAACGAGCATGCACCAGCTCCTGCGCACGGTTTGGCTTAAAGAGTGCATGCCCGACGATTGGAATGTAAGCGTATTATGTCCTGTGCTGAAATAAAGGGATCCAGGTGTGTGCTCATACTACCGCGGGATCAGACTTTTACCCATCGCATATAAGGTCCTGTCGAGTGTGCTATGTGAAAGACTAAAGCCAGCGTTATCCAACCTGATCGGGCCTTATCAGTGTGGCTTTAGACCTGGAAGATCAACAACTGACCAGATTTTCACACTTCGGCAAATCCTGGAAAAGACCCAAGAGAAACAGATCGACACGTACCATCTTTTTGTCGACTACAAAGCTGCCTTCGACAGCCCGATACGGCAGAAATTACTTGAAGCCATGGCTGAGTTTGGTATTCCGTGTTTGTGGAATAACGCTGACTGACACGAAGTCTTCAGTGAAGATTGGCAAGGACCTTACGGACCCATTCTATACCAGACGTGGCCTAAAACAAGGCGATCTCTTCAACATTGTGATGTAGATGATAATGAGAATAGCTGCAGTAAACACAAGTGGCACTATATTCAATAAAAGCCACATTCTACTCGCGTACGCTGATGACGTAGACATCATCGGTCGAAAACTGCGGGATGTGACTGCAGCCTTCTCAGGTATACAGAAGGAATCAGCGAAAATGGGCCTAACGGTGAACGAGGACAAAACGAAGTTATTAGTTTCAACGAACAAAGAATCTACTCGTTTGGGAAACTGCGTGAACGTTGACAACTATAATTTCGAGGTGGTAGATAATTTTGTCTACCTAGGCTCCGCCATCAACAAAGAAAATAATGTCAGCCTAGAAATCCGGAGAAGAATCCTGCTTGCAAATAAATGCTACTACGGACTAAGCAAGCGTTTCAATGACAGAGCCCTCTCTCGACGAACAAAACTCCAGCTATACCAGATACTGGTTCTACCTGTCTTAATGTATGGCTCAGAATCCTGGGTTACGATACAAGCAGATGAATCGGTTCTGGCGGTATTCGAGAGAAAAATACTCCGTAAAATATATGGGCCCATCATCGTTAACGGAGAGTATCGGCGTCGTATGAATCGTGAGCTGTACGAGCTGTACACTGACATTGACGTGGTCAAACGCATTAAGGTGCAACGGTTGCCTTGGCTAGGTCATGTTGTACGCATGGACGAAAATGCTCCAGCTCGAAAAGTCTTCGACAATGAACTCGATGGACGGCGCAGAAGAGGGCGACCAAAACTCCGATGGAAAGACCAGTTTACTGAGAACCTTACAGAACTCGGTGTGACTAACTGGAGAAGAAGCGCAGAATATAATCCAATATAATATAATGCGGTATATAATCCACTGGGATTGCATAGAAGTACCAGCTGAGTAAGTAAGTAAGTAAGTAAATCGGACTAGTGGTTCTCGCGTTATGTCAAACAAAAGAGCCTAAAACATGAGAAATTCCCCTTCACTATACTTATTAACTTTAAATCGATATTAAATTATTATGGCATGTAACTTGACAAAGCGAATGATGCAGAACTTCTTTTTTTGGGGCTACTTTCACGTGCAGTTCTCAGAATTGAGTCCAAAGTCAATATGCTGAAAAATTTCATGTGTTGTACTGTGTAATATAGTGAAAAAGTTAAATTAAAATCGGTTCAGCAGTTTTCACGTTAACCTTCACATATGAACGTTTGACATAACCCCTCTCATATGCTTAACTTTAACTATGTATTAACTTCTATTTAAACAACTTCTTTATCTCACGCCCTATATATAGAAATAATTATCATAGTTCGTCACGTCCAATCAATTTTATTTTACTTCACCTCCAACACAATAACCTTCAATTGCCCAAAGAGTTGTGACTTAAAAGAAAATCTTCTGCTCTGAACATAAATCCCGCTGTGGCCATATTACAAAGTCATCAATCACTTCAATAATAATGAGCAAGCCGCCAGCAGCCACTGGTGTTGGTGATAACGATGCCACAGAAAACAAAACGATATATTCACCAGCAATATTTTCTCTTTCTCACTTTATTTTTATATATCATGGCTAACAATTTTCTTCCTCGGCTATAGAATGCAATAACAACAAAGGCATTAATGGATTAAAACGGCCATTGTGCGAAAAATATAGACTCAAAAGAGCGGATTTCAACGTCGTTACCGTAGCTAAAAGAATAAACGAAACTGAAAAAAAAGAACACAAGCAACAACGTAGGCGACATAAAAACCACTCACTGTTATGGCGAAAATGTGACGATGATGATGCTGTGATCCACACTAGCAAACGTAATGCCACAGTTTATGTGTGTGTGTGTTAGTGTATGGAAATGACTGCGGTGATGTTCTTGGCCAGACTGGCGGTAAATGTTGCTGAGTGCTGCTCCAGTGGCAGTCGGTGCGGTGTCACATCGCCACATTGAGACTAGAGTTGCATTGCATCAATGTTGATTTCGTTGACACGTTGATGCTGTGGCTAAAGTCTGTCTTTGGTGTTGACTATGGCTGCCAGCTTGCTCAGTTTGATTATTCTTTTGCTTCGCGTACAAATCAATTTAATTTGATTTTCCTCTGCTCGTTTTTTTTGAGACTCGTCTTTATCTGTTTTTGTATGCCTGTGCTTTTTAACTGCATATACGTATGTACGATATTAAAATAGGCCTTTATGTCTCACGTTTTATTGGATTGAAATGAGAAAAATTCTTGAAACGGGTGGAAAATAGGCGAGGAATTTATAGAATGATATTGTAATCACAGTTGATAAGAGTGTAAATACATAGAAGGCATATATATACAAATTTAGATAAATACTAAAAGAATAAACATATTAAAAATATTAAAAAAATTAAAAATATTAAAAATATTAAAAATATTAAAAATATTAAAAATATTAAAAATATTAAAATTATTAAAAATATTAAAAATATTAGAAATATTAAAAATATTAAAAATACTAAAAATATTGAAAATATTAAAAATACTAAAAATATTAAAAATATTAAAAATAATAAAAATATTAAAAATATTAAAAACTTTAAAAATATTAAAAATATTAAAAATATTAAAAATATTAAAAATATTGAAAATATTAAAAATATTCTATATATTAAAAATATTATAAATATTAAAACTATTAAAAATATTAATAATATTAACAATATTAAAAATATTAAAAATATACGTTAAAGTGTATCAAATGATACATCAAATTCGGCTTACGATCAGAAAAAGCCGAATTTGATGTATCATTTGATACACTTTAACGTAAATTTAATATAAAAACACGATCGACTAAAATTAACAATCAAACAGTTTAAAATATTAAAAATATTAAAAACTTTAAAAATATTAAAAATGTTAAAAATATTGAAAATGCTTAGCATATTAAAAATATTAAAAATATTAGAAATATTAAAAATATAAAAATATTAAAAATATTAAAAAAAATTAAAAATATTAAAAAAATTAAAAATATTAATATTACAATATTAAAAATATTAAAAAAAAATGTAATATTAAAAATATTAAAAAAATTAAAAATATTAAAAACCAAAAATATTTAAACAATAAAATAAAAAAAATAAAAAAAAAAACACTTTTCTGATCGTAAGCCGAATTTGATGTATCATTTGATACACTTTAACGTAAATTTAATATATTAAAACACGATCGACAAAAATTAAAAATCAAACTCTGGCACGGCACGGCCTAAAAACTAAATGCCTTACTTTGACATAGAAAAAATTTAAAGTAATCTTAGTTTAACAACAAAAAACCTTGTAAAGAAGCTTAAGCCTTAAGGTAAAAAGGGGAATAGTGGGGAAAGAATTTCCTCCATTTCTCATGTTTGAATATTAACGGTCAAATTCAAAGAATACACCACTGGTGCTGGACATTTTCGGCTGAAAATACATCACTGGTGCTGGACATTTTCGGCTGATATCTACTTCGCATGTACATGTGTGACATAATTGTAGATATATATACAGCTGATGATGTACCATTGTGTATCAGTTTGTCACAAAGGGGTCTGAAGATGAACTCGTCATGGAGTTCGAAACGCGTCATCCTAGTGAGTGACACACTGAATTTGACCAAAAATATTTAAACAATAAAATATAAAAAAACACTTTTCTGATCGTAAGCCGAATTTGATGTATCATTTGATACACTTTAACGTAAATTTAATGTATAAAAACACGATCGACAAAAATTAACAATCAATATTAAAAATATTAAAAATATTAAAAATATTTAATATATTACAAATATTAAAAATATTAAAAATATTAAAAATATTAAAAATATTAAAAATATTAAAAATATTAAAAATATTAAAAATATTAAAAATATTAAAAATATTAAAACTATAAAAAATATTAAAAATCTTAAAAATATTAAATATCTCTATACTCTCTTTTCTTTTGCTTCATTTTGTATTTTTCTTTCATTCTGAGGAGAAAGAACAATCTTCTCCAAACTGAAAAACATTATTAACAAACAATCGCACACATCAAATTTAAAACTCTTAGGGAACAAGTCATTATTACAAGCCAAGCGTGAAGCAAAACATTATTTGATCAACATCAGTGACTTGCTGATTGTTGAAGCAACTTTTCCTTTTCAAGCTTTAGAACGTACCCTCCTCGCCTCATTACAACAACAATGGTTTACTGGAAAGAATACCAATCCTTTGCTGGAAAATCCTTCGAACATTTGCAATTTTACCTATAAATTACATTGCTGCTGCTTACAATGTTAAGTTATATTATGACGACTGTGTTTGCCTTAATATAAAACAGGGGGCAGAAAATTTATGGAGAAAAAGCAGATTGTTTGAATTCTCAGCGATTATGGTTTCTGCAATTACTTTCCCCCTTAAGGGAGCTGTATGTTGTACGATTATGATGATGATGATGATGATGATGATGATGATGATGATGATTGCGATGACTGTGATGACGGCGATGACGACGATGATCATGATGGCGTTGACTGTTACATATAGTATGAATAGAAAATTATGAAAACGAGACATAAAAAAGTAGGATTAAGTGAAATTTTATGCATCAGCTATTTAAGGAGTACTTTTGTTGTTAATTCCATTAGCAAATGAGGAAAAACGGAATAGGCAAATTGAATTTAACTAAAGCGGATTTAAATTTGTAAGGATTACAAAAATGTATTCTATTTTTTAAAAAATAGTTAACTCAATGAATGGCTGAAGTGAATTTTCTTAGAATGCGAAAATGTACTTTTTTTGGTCGTCGGCAGTGTGATGCAAGGTAAAGTTTCTGATCAGTTTAACTTGACAAACCCAGAGCGATCCTTGCCAATTGCACTTCAAGTCTACTCACAGAGCTTCGTATTCGTGGTACTACTGCGGATGGAGTACCCCTACGTGGTGACGCCTCAAAATTGTACTGGACTGTTAATTGCTATAATAGGCAGGGAGACCGCATTTGAGCCTACCATCTTCAGTCTGCAAACCGAAACGTCGAACAATGGCATCAGACTGTTTGATTTCTCTGCGGCAAGAAATATGGTAGTTAGCTGCACTAGATTTGGCCATAAAAAATTCATAAGGCAACATGGTAATCTACGGATCAATTGACGAGGAATCAGAAGAATAGCTGACGTGGTAGTCGATGGAAGGCACGCATCGATTGTTCTGGACAAACGAATGATCAGGGGTGCGTACATTTACTCCGATCACTACCTTACCGCAGTTAAGGTACGCACAAGGCTAAGCATGGCGAAAAACGTACGCAACCAGGCACAACGAAAGATAGACATCGTTAAACTGCGAACCACAGAGGTAGCGGATGCCTACTCCAACCACCTAACTCAACTGCTACGGAATGCTCCAACCCCTGATAATATTTCCCCGCAGTTTCAATATATAGCCGACTACATAGAACGGACTAAGAGAAGCCTATTTAAGTACTCAAAGCCGTCTTAGGATGATTGCTTGTACAACTACTGGATACGGACACCACTCCATAAGACCCCACACCAACCCATGACGATGGTATTAACTGTCCACCTCCGAGCCAGAGCGAGCTACGTGTGGCAATATCCTGCCTTAATAATAACAAAGCAGTTTGAGCCGATGGTCTCCCTGCGTTCAAAGTCCTATCGAGCATAACGTGTGAATTTCAAAAGCCTATTATAGAAATACTAAATGGACCATATCAGTGCGGCTTTAGAACTGGTAAATCTAAGCAGACCAAATATTCACATTACGGAAAATCCTGAAAAAAACTCATGAAAAGCAGATCGACACCTACCTCCTCTTTGTCGACTACAAAGGTGAGGCCATGCCTGAGTTTGGTATTCCTGCAGACCTAATTCGATTTTGTAGATGTGTCTTGGAAAGCACCAAATCCTTAGTTAAGATTGGTAAGGATCACTCTGAACCATTCAACATGTCCTGTACACTATTTAGTATAGTTATGGGGAATGTAATGAGAAAGGGTGGTGTCAACATGTCTAGCACCATATTCCACAAGAGCCACATGTCACTAGCCTATGCCGATGATATAGACATCATTGGCCAAAATCTGGGGGATTTAACTGCAATTTTCTCATCCCTGGAGAAGGAGTTAGCCAAAATGCGTTTTCCGGTCAACGAAGACATAACCAAAATAATGATTTCGACGAACAAAATGTCCTCTCGATGGTGACGCATCCTGAACGTTGACAATTATTCTTTTGAGGTAGTAGATGAGTTTAATAAAAAATAGTGTCAGCCAAGAAGTCAAAGGGAGAATAGCGCTCGCCAATAGATGTTTTTATGGACTTCGTCAAAAAACATAAAACATAAAAACGCCAAAAAACATATGGACTTATCTGTGTCGACGGCGAGTTTCGCCATCGGATGAACCATGAGCTGTATTAGCTTCACCACGACATTGACGTAGCTAAAAGAGTCAGAATTCAACGACTATGCTGGCAAGGACATGTTGCCAGGATGGATGTAAACGCTGCAGCGAGGAATTCGTTTGAAGGTGAACCTAAAGGACGGCGCAGATCAGGGAGATTCAAACTTCGTTGGAAGGACCAAGTGGTTGGCGACGTGCCACCATCTGGAAGGGATAACTAAATAATGCATGCATAAGACCGAAGCGGGTGGAATTCTTTAATACTTTAGGCCTCTAATTTATAAACCACGTTCGTAAGTTCTAATAAGCCACTTAAATAAGTAAGTAAGTAGTTTCTATGAGGAACATGGGGCCTCAACGATTGTTTACCATTCATGCTTATTTGCTGCTACTATAGGATGGATGTTAGGTTGATTCTTATTTGGCAAAAAAAAAATGTTTTTGGAATTTTTCATGGGCCAAGTAAAAATTTTATTAAGACGTATAAAAAAACTCTATGTGAATTTTTTTAATTTTTTTCTTAAAGGTTTAGGGGTCGCTACCGGCGATTGAAATTCAAAATTTTACCGTCATCCTGAGGGATAAGCTGAATAACTCGAGTAAACCTTAACTGATCCTTATGAAATTTGACTCGTGAGTGACTATGGACTATATAGGCCAACCCCTTCTGGTACCTCCCATACAAAATTACCTATTTTTAGACAAATTATTTTTTACCAATAATTTCCAAACGGACAGCTGGATGGCATTTAAACTTGGCCAGTTTAATTACCTTGTTATAGCAGATAAACCCCTAGAAAATAAAAACCTTTGTCACACCCCTTCTGGTACCTCCCATACAAATGAACGAATTAACCCCCATATTTTTACCTACATATCTTTTTACTAAAAATACTGAATTCAATAAAATTTTGTGTGAGATGAACACATGCAAAAATTTGACCCGTGGGTGAATATGGACTATATCGACCAACCCCTTCTGGTACCTCCCATACAAAATTACGTATTTTTAGACAAATTATTTTTTACCAATAATTTCCAAATGGACAGCTGGATGGCATTTAAACTTGGTCAGTTTAATAACCTTGTAATAACATAAACTCACAGAAAATCAAAACATTTGTCACACTCCTTCTGGTACCTCCCATACAAATGGCTGAATTAACCCCCATATTTTTACATACATTTTTTTGTAAGTATGCTGAATTTATTTATATTTTGCTAAAGATATACGCTTATTGTAATTTTACTAATGCTTATCTTAAATATAAATCTATTTTAATGAATGTTGTTAGATATTCAACATAGATAATGCAACGCTATTGTCTTGCCCCCCTCCACTAATTATCAGCCCAACTTAGGAATTTTTACAGTACAGTTAATAAGAAATGATTTATTTCAAATTCGTTCATCAGTTTTTGTTGTATTATTATTTAAAAAGGTACATTTCGAAAATAAAAATTAAATTAAACAGTTAAAAAATAATATTAAAATAAAAATTTAATATATTTATATTAAACATGAATTCATTGCATGAAAAACTTAACATTAAAAAATATAATTATAAACAACTGTATTACTGCATACAATTTTCTTTAAATTTTAAAATATTGTAAAATATTTTTTACACATGGTAGATTTTTTTGGATCTGAATATTTTTTCTAAATTCTTTCACCAATAATAATAGGAACTGCTTCTGTTTTCCATAATGTGTATGCAATTTATTGTATTCCTGCATCAAGGCCACTCCGTGTTCAACAATATCATTAACAACCTTCGACCTAGAACGAACTAATTCTTTACTTAATTTAAAGTCTGCATCTTGCTCCCAATCTTCAACCATCTTCTTCTGAATTTTATGAGAAACTTTGTCATCAAAAATGCAAATCCAACTAGCTCTTCCTAAAAATACCAGAGATGACCTAGAATTTTTTTAAGGCTATTGGCGCTGTCTCTTTATTAATTGTTGCATAAGACTTCAAGTCTTTTAATAACTGGAGGTCATTTCTTGAAGCAGAAGGTCCAGAAGTGGATTCAAACCAATATTTAAGGTAAATATTAATTATAAAAATGCAAACATCCTGCATTCCACATAATTCGCTTTCGTTTAACTTGAACTGCTCTCTGAATAAATATATTTTTAAGGAATACTAGTGGGCCCGGCAATGCTTCGCTATTGCATTTTAACTTGTAATATATTTCACATTTAGGTCTACAAAGTACTTTGAAAACGGTACTTAAGCTCGATAATGATATGTTGAGTTTATTAACTTATTTAACTAATTTCAAGCAACTCCTTAACATGAAAGTTAACAAATTAAGTGTTGTTGTTTTAAATTCTAAATATCATAGGCTCTATGACGATAGTAAAAAGTTCATCAGCAAAGTCATATCTTTTACAAATCGGAAACAGACATTCCGTTTAAGATCAAAATTCAATGTAGTAGCGGTAACCGTCTGTAAACTAACTATCTCTTTGGGCGTAAAAAACACTTTTGACATGCCTTCTCCGCCTATTGACCGAAAATGGAAATTTCGTTTGAAGCTTTGTGCCTTTAGCCATAAAAACCTCTTTTGCCATGTCTTCTTCTCACATGGATCAAGAATATTTTCGAATACTATCTTTGTATTGAACTCGTATTACCATTCAAAGGGAAAACAGAACGCGCATTTTGAAAATAAATTTGCAAGATTTGTAAACATTGTTCTTGTGTAGTCTTTACATGGTGATTTTCAAAGAAAGTCTCAATGAAAGTCTATCACACTTCACACACCTCGCCTGAATGACGAATTGGTTGACCTAAAATGGCAACAAAAACGGTAAATGGGGTTTTGTTGGGTGTCAATTGTACATTAAAAATCCACATGAATCAAAATCCTAGCTGATACTTTTTTTAAGATAAAAGGATTTTTCGTTTATTTACTCCGTTTTGCGCTTCTTTTGGAAGTGACGTTCGTTGCCTCATGATTATTGAAAGCGTATAGACTTCAGCTTTAAGACACTTCTATCAAAATTTAAGTTTTCTGCACTAAATTAAGCTTTCCCAGCGCGAGTTAGGAATTGATATTACACACAAAGTTTATTGGTGACATTTTCTAACAATTCATCGTAGATTTGGTTACAATTTTTGCGAATAAAAAAACTGGCCCATCTTACTGTTCATATCTCTAGGCGAACTGCAATATACTGTGGAATTATGACAGTTATAACTGTTTATTTTAAAAGAGATGTGGTACAGCCCACTTCCACTCTTACTGTAATTTATACTGCAACAACAAAATATGTAACAAATCTCATCTTCATACCTCTTATAGTTCATGAGATATAGTCCTTTTTATTTTCATGTTGTATAGGCGGTGCCACGCCCCTTTATCCACTCACAACAAAATATAGCCAGGGACTATCTACAGGTCATCAGTACCACTTGATACAATTTTCGTATCAATCTGTCTATTGAGAAAGCCTGCAGAGCGGTTTTGAAAAGGGGGCGTGGCACCCCCCACTTCCACGCTGGCTGTAATTAATACTGCTCCAACAACATATATACCAAATCTCATCTTCATACCTCTGGTAGTTCATGAGATATAGCCCTTTTGATTTTCAAGTTGTATGGGCGGTGCCACGCCCCTTTATCCAATCACAACCTATTATAGCCAGGGACTATCAATAGGTCGACAGTACAACTTGGTAAAATTGTCGTATCAATCGGATTATTAGAAAAACCGTTAGAGTGATTTTTGAAAAGGGGGCGTGGTACAGCCCACTTCCACCTTGTCTGTAATTAATCCTGCTCCAACAACATATAAACCAAATTTCATCTTCATACCTCTGATAGTTCATGAGATACAGCCCTTTTGATTTTCAAGTTGTATGGGCGGTGCCACGCCCCTTTGTCCAATTGGACCGAATTGTAAATATAAACCACCCCGGGCGCCACCCAAACGCATACAAAAAAATTTATACAAATCGGTCCAGCCGTTCGTGAGTTATACAGTCACAACACACTTGCAACAATTTTTTACATTTTGATTGTCACTCCATAACTCAAAATCAACTAACCATCATCACTCCTCCCTGTACCTTCCCTAAAAATTTTATGGCAATCGGTCGAGCCGTTCTCGAGTTATGGAGTGACAATCAAAATGTACACTTCTTTTTATATATATAGATATTGCCTTAGCCTTCCATCTAGCACGGTGAAGACCTGCTGGTGCTCTGAAGAATATTTGTGTTTTTGGAACATCCCGCAGAATATTATTGTCAGCTTACGTAGCTCTTTGTAGTCCTCTCGTGGCTGAAACTCCTTAAGCTGATTTTCGGCAAAACAAATAGCATTCGCAGAATTCTTTACTTGTCTTAATATGAGATCATCCGATATGCCAGGTTTAAAATTGGAATGATCAATTTTTGTCCAGGCATTTTTAAACCTCTTAAAAAGTACTATTTCCGGACCAGTTGATATTCCCGAAATACAATGCATAAGTCATATTATATGACTTATACGTTTAAAACTGCGCATTCGTATAAACATTTTAAGTTAACATATTAAAAAAATCAAAATTTTCTGTCAAATAAGTAGCATATATGTAAAACTATGAGGGTGAATTCGGTCATTTGTATGGGAGGTACTAGAAGGGGTGTGACAAAGATTTCGATTTTCTGGGGGTTTATCTGTTATTACAAGGTAATTAAACTGACCAAGTTTAAATGCCATCCAGCTGTCCGTTTGGAAATTATTGGTAAAAAATAATTTGTCTAAAAATAGGTAATTTTATATGGGAGGTACCAGAAGGGGTGGTCCAATATAGTCCATATTCACTCATGAGTCAAATTTTTGCACGTGTTCATCTCACACAAAATTTTATTGAATTCAGTATTTTTACTAAAAAGATATGTAGGTAAAAATGTGGGGGTTATTCGGTCATTTGTATGGGAGGTACCAGAAGGGGTGTGACAAAGGTTTTAATTTTCTGGGGGTTTATCTGCTATTACAGGGTTATTAAACTGACCAAGTTTAAATGCCATCCATCTGCCCGTTTGAAAGTTATGGGAGAAATAATAATTATCAAAAAATAGGTAATTTTGTATGAGAGGTACCAGAAGGGGTGGGGCAATTCTGCCCATTTACAATTCGATTACTTCGTTATGGAAAATATTAATACTGAAAAATTTTCATAAGGATCAGTTAAGGTTTACTCGAGTTATTCCGCTTATCCCTCAGGATGACGGTAAAATTTTGAATTTCAAACCCCGGTAGCGACACCTAAACCTTTAAGAAAAAAATTAAAAAAATTCACATATAGTTTTTTTGTACGTCTTAATAAAATTTTAACTTGACCCATGAAAAATTCTAAAAATATTTTTTAAGACTCACCCTAATGGATGTAAATGCTTACACAATAGAGCCTATTATTTTAAAATGCAGTGTGTCATTAATTGTTTTTTTAATCAAATCATATTTAAAAGCCACCTCAGTGTACGTAAAGTCATCGGTTTAAAATTCTCAAAAATTTTTTCAAAATAAAAAAAAAAGTCATTAGGGTCGGCACGTATTTTTTATGCGGGAGATTCAGGCTTCGATTTATGCTCCAGTCAACTACATATCATTTATCGGCAGCTACCTTTATGATGTCGACGAAACTTCGAATTGGAAGTCTGGTAAAAGCTTTTGAAACAACTGATGGTGCATTCGTCTACAAATAGCAGGTGTCGTTGTGTGAGTCATAAAATAGAAAGCGTATTAATTTACAATAACGTGAAAAGCTACTTCAAACCTCATTCATGGGTGTAAAGGGAAATTAAGTTTTAAGTTTAATAAAGTTCAAATTTTTGTTTCAATTTTCTACAATTCTTCCAACGAAATTTTTTTATACCACATAGGTGTCTACTAACCCATTCACCCACCCACATTACTGCAAAGCCAATTATGTTAGCGACATAAAATTTGCTACTCACGAAATTTATGTTTTCTTTATTACTTTGAAAATTTTTATTGACATTTTTTATAGGTTTATTATTTTGTTGTGTCATGACAAATGCAGGAGTGTGTGCGGCAGGCAATGTTACCATCTGGTTCATCTTTAATCATAAAATTGTATTTGTTAAAGAAATATGTGTCTTTTCTATGTTTTTTTTGTTGTCTTTGGCAATGTCACATTTTTTGCGAATACAATGCGGATAAATGTCAATGTCCTGTGTGTGATTGTCTGCAGCATGCAACAAATGTTGATACATATTGCTGGTGTTTTTTTCATGCGTTGTTTGTTATCAAGTGAAAACATCTGTCAAAGTTTTAAATGTAATAGGGAAATACATATGAGCGGATGGGAACAATTGAATGCCATTGTTAAGCAATATTTTTTCGATGTACATAAATATTTGAATGACAAATATACTCAGACATATATAAACATAAGAAAAGATGGGTAATATAGCTATAAATAAGAAGAGAGAGGAAATATTTGTTATCAAAACGTTTGTCAGTTTTTAACTAGGATTGAATCCGTGAGAATAAGCGAAAATATCAAGAAAATTTAATTCAAACGGTTGATTTACAAAAGAATGAAATCTTGTTTCAACACATGATTTTGGGACTTAATTTTGGGAACTGCACGTGAAAGAAAAAGAAGTAGTTCTGCATCATTCGTTTTGCCTAGTAACATGCAATAATAATTTAATATCGATTTGAAGTTAGTAACTATGGTATAAGAGAATTTGTCACTTTTTATGCTCTTTTGTTATATTGTTATATGGTGGCGTATGATTATCATAAGTAATATTCTACGGAAATCATACGCCACGTAGTACAACAGTTTTATTGTAACTGCTACGAAGTAAACCCAGTTCAAAATCATTTGATGAATGAAAAAGTGAAACTGTTGCTTATGTGGGGAAACGATATATGAACAGATTATAGGAATTGTAATTCTTAATTTTTTTAAATTTGTTTCAGCTAAATCGGACTAGTGGTTCTCGAGTTATGTCAAACAGAAGAGCCTAACACGTGACAAATTCTCCTATACGATACTTACTAACTTCAAATCGATATTAAATTTTTATGGCATGGAACTTGACAAAACGAATGATGCAGAACTTCTTCTTTTTGGGTCTACTTTCATGCGCAGTACTCATAATTGAGTCCCAAATCAATGGGCTGAAAAATTCTCCACTGTGTATTTGAAGTGAACTGAAATTTGCATAACCTTTTCCACAAAAAAAAAACAAAACTATTTCATACTTCATTTTTCTTGGCAATTAAGAAAATTCTAAAAAATTTACCCCAACCAAAACTATTACTACTAAGTTTGCCAACATAAATGACTTTGCTATTTTACCTATAGCTCATATAACATACATACCCTTTTGTAAATTTTACACAAAACCTTAATGACATGTCCTGTACTGCATTCCAAATACATGAACCTGCAGCAGTGTTATTAACGCAAGTGCTGCATGAACACAAACATTGGTTATCGACACACTTGTCACAATGTAACTAACACTCAGGGGTGGTATACCAGTTTTTCTAGTTTTTCTTTCTCCACTACCACCGATTTTATCAATAATTTTTAGACCTGCATGAAGTTGCAACATTGGTGTACCTTAAGGTGAGGGTGCGTGGGTGTGGCTGCATGCAGTTTATATTGCAACAATAGACATGAATATGCACTTGCCATGATGATAAACAACAAATGGCATAAGCACGGAAAAAACGCTTACGGGCAAACAGCACAACACACAGACACAACATGCAACGCGAAAAACAGCCATGGCGCCGGCATTTACTAAAGCACTGATACATAGAAGGACGTATAAACAGACATGCTAGACATTGCCAGTACTACCACTGTTGCCAGTACTATCTACGACTGTTGTCAGTAGTTAACGTTATGTTTTGCTAGACTCTGTGGAACTTAAGCGGCAATATATGAATGTGCAGCACACAATCAATATTTTATATGTTCCATTTTAGATGAGTACAAAATTGCAAATCGCTGGCGCCCTATTGCCGTATAAGTTTTTACTACTTGTATGTATCACATACAGGGCTAGTGGGTGCGAGGGCTATGAAGTGAAACAGTTGCATTGCATTTATATTATGCAGCCGATGGGCAAGGGTAGTTGCAATTGAGCATATAATTTGATAGCGTGTTATGTTTGCTTATATTTAAATAAATTTTTAAAACATTTACCTTTATATTAAGAACCTTGGAAACAATCATATTAGCTGTTAGACACATTGTTGGTCCTGCAAAACAAAATTGCAAGGAGTTTGCACTCTGGCTCTCTTAGTAGTGTTGTTAGCTTCAAGATACTAGGATCGTTTACGGTGGTCTAATAAGATAGTCTTCTAAAAACAAACCAATTTTTATGAAAATATAAGGCAAATGAAAGGTGTAGTCAAGTGCCTTATGTTGTTGAAATGGACGAACATTATCCAGTACAACAAGTCTTTAACAATAGGGTCGAAGGGCGGCGTAGAATGGGACGACTTAATCTAAGTAAGAGGGAAAAGACTACCCTTTTATCTTTTTCGGTAAGATATCCTCCTAATTTAAACAGTCGGGTCCCCGCAAGTTGTCCTCTCCGGAGGATTTCGGGAAGTATCGCCACCCCGTACATGAGAAAGCCACCGGTGCACAGTGGGGAAAAAAAAGTTTTTTTGGACATTTGAAATTTTAAGCCGCAATTTTCGACCGATTTTCAAAATTCTTTTTTTGTATTATTGGAAACAAAATTGTGCACAGAATGTACGTTTTTTTATTCTGAATTCCTTACCGTTATTTTTTTTAAAATTTGTCAAAGTCGATGCTAAAATAATTTTTGATTTCAATGTCAAAAATTTTTTGGACTAGGTGTCCTAAAAATTTCGATCTGACCTCAATTAATGTGAACATATGTTACGAATTAAATTCAGTGAAAAAATAAGACAGAAAATTTTTTTTGGCTCAACTGCAAGTGAATATTTGGAGGCACTATTTTCACACTTTAACTGCTCATAATTATTATCCGATTAGAACAAAACCTAATATGCAGCCTAGAAAAGTTTTAAGAAAGTCGTTTGTAAAAAATAAGCCAAATCGGTGAAGGTCACCATGCAATTTTTTTGCATATGTACCAAAATAATGCAGTTTTAAAATTCCAATGAAATAAAATTTTGTGTTTACAAGTTGGCTAAGTGGTGGGCTTTCCATTTAAAAAACTAATACCATAATACGTTACATCATCTGTCAAAATAAGGAAATTTGTTAAACGCATATACAAAATTCAAATATATTTGCAATACATAGGGCTTAAAATCGCAATATAAACATTTCATATGTATTAGTGCTTAATTATGTATGCCTTATGATATTTTGATACGTAAATGCAAATAAGAGGGTGTAACTAAAATTTTTAAAATTTCTTTAGGAAATTGGGTTAAGTTCAGTATTGAAATTTAAAAAGTGTTAAAGCGTTTCACAAGTTCTTTTATTTTGACAGTTGATGTAACGTATTATGGTATTGGTCTTTTTAAATGAAAAGCACACCACTTAGCCTACTTGTAAACACAGATTTGTATTTTATCAGAAGTTTAAAACTGCATTATTTTGGTACATATGCAAAAAAATTGCATGGCGACCTTTACCGATTTGGCTTATTTTTTACAGTCGACTTTCTTAAAACTTTTCTTGGCTGTATATTAGGTTTTGTTCTAATCGGATAATAATTATGAGCAGGACACCGAGTTAAAGTGCGAAAATAGTGCCTCCACATATTCACTTGCAGTTGAGCCAAAAAAATTGTTTTCTCTTATTTTTTCACTGAATTTAATTCGTAACATATGTTTACATTAATTGAGGTCGGTTCAAAATTTTTAGGACACCTAGTCCAAAAAATATTTGACATTAAGGTCAAAAATTATTTTTGCATCGACTTTGACAAATTTTAAAAAAATAACGGTAAGGAATTCAGAATAAAAACGTACATTCTGTGCACAATTTTGTTTCCAATAATACAAAAAAAGAATTTTGAAAATCGGTCAAGAAATGCGGCCTAAAATTTCAAATGTCCAAAAAAACTTTTTTTCCCCACTGTGCGGTGGAGCGCTTGGCCGGCCCGGCGATGGTGAAACGCGTTAGAAGGGGCGTATGTACTGGGACATATTGATGATTCAGGTTTGTCTGTGGTTCAGGTTTATATCAGCAATACGTTGCCGTTTTTGGTGATTCGGGTTTTGTCGGGTATTCAGGTTAACTTCAGCAATTTCGGATTATGTGATACTGTCCATAGAGCCTCTATCATAGGCTACATGAAAACATAATTAGACAAAGGGGCGTGACTCCGCCCACACAATCCAAAATTTCAATCGGTCATATTTCACGAGCCATTGAAGGTATGATAATGAGATTTGCTACAAATGTAAATGGAACATACATACAATTTCATATATTTGAAATTGGTTAACTAACTGATTGGGTGAAATGGCTGTAGATAGGATGATGATGGGGTAGTTGTTCTCCTTTTCGTGTAAACGTCAGCTAAGAATGGATTTTGGAAAATTCGTACTTTAAGGTGTAAATATTACCACTAAGGGATAGACCCAGACCAATCGGTTAAAGCTATAATTGCGAAAATTGATATGGGCATCCTCACTATCAAATTGGATTGAAGGTTTTTCGAAATCCGATATTTCTGGGTAAAAAATGTCGAAAAGGGATGTAATCATAATAATTTATATGGGCTTGCTCCCTATGGAATTAGAACGAAGCAAGGAGGGTTCTCGAAATTCTTACCTTTTAGGGGTAAAAAAGGCCGAAAATGGAAAAAAAACTGGTACTAAACGGTTAAAGGATTAGTCTTAAAAATTAAAGTGATTATTTCGTTGTAAGATGTTAAGTAATTTTTCGAAATCCGTTCTTTAGTTGTAAAAATACTGAGCAGTGTTCCCTATAGAATAAGATACCCGCCAGATGGTGTATTTAGAAATTTGAACATTGGGGGGTAAAAAAGGCCGAAAGCGTATATAACTGGTACCATCGCCCATACCAAACGGCTAAAACTATTATCGTATATGGGCATATAATTAGAGGGGGCACCACTCAATTATAGTTGTGCTGTACGAATGTATGTTTTGAAATTCGAACTTTCAGGGATAAAAGGGATTAAAACAGTACAATCACTCAGACAAATGGGATAAAGCTACAATCACAAAAATGTGTATCCGATTGTCTTATGAAGCGTTTGCATTTTATCTGTATTGATTACATTCTTAAGAAGTTTCTTTGTAGCTAGTATGATTATATTGGTATGTGGTTCAATTATGCATGGAAACAAAATATCTGTCAATAGGCCGCCGCGACCTCAGCGGCACACCTCCATCCGATGGTTCAAGTTTTCGATGACGCTGAGGCATAATTGAGGTTCTTTGCCGGTAATGTGCTGAATTAGCTCATCCTTTAGCTCTTGAATTGTTGCTGGCTTATCGACGTACACCTTTTCTTTTAAATCCCGTCTAAGTAAACAATCCAACGGTGTCAAATAACATGATCTTGGAGGCCAATTGACATCGCCACCACGTGAGAGAAAACATGGCCATAGAATTTGACGAGCAAAAGAGCTATTGTTTCGTTAGCTGTGTGGCAGATGGCACCGTCCTGTTGAAACCACATATTGTCCACATACATATCTTCCAAAAGATCGTTATCATCTCACGATAGCGAACAACATTCATAGTAACTGCCTGACCGGCCTTATTTTGGAAAAAATACGGCTCCATGATGCCGCCTGTCCATAAACCCGATAATATCATTCGCCCAAATACAGCAATTTTGATTATTGACGAATCCACTGAGGAGAAAATTTGTCTCATCACTGATTTTATTCGAAAATTGATAATCCACTGTAGCCATTTCTTGCCACCATTCTAACCATTGACGACGTTTGGAATGATAAAGAGGATTTAGTTCTTAAGCCAATTGCAACTTGTAAGCGTGTAAATGCAAGTCTTTATGCATAATATTCATCAACGACGATCGTGAGAGGTGCAATTGTTAGGCACGACGACGAGTTAAGGTTGACGGCTCTTTAGCCGCACTATCGCGAACAGCAGCAATATTTTTTGCAGTACAAGCTGTACGCGCATGCACTGGTGTTTTCACATCTCCTACAGAACCGGTTTGCTCCAATTTTTGCACAATTTTTTCGATTGTACGCACATTTGGACGATTAAATTGACCGAAATGTGCTTCACATTCAACATCGCCCCTTACAATTTAACCACCCTTGTTGAACCCTCTAGGCGCCATCCTGGGGCAGTTGTGAGGCTTGTTGTGGATTTTTTCCTAATACGAAATTTTCTCATTAAAAACCGGATGCTCGATTTTGATTTTTGACCCATGGTTTCCTAGTCAAATTTTCTTGGAATTCATCGTAGATTACGATTTTGATAAACGTTTGGTGCATTTTTTTTCATGTTTTTTCGCTTTCGATTACTTTTTGCTTCAAAGTCAATTTTAAAACAAGACAAAAAAAAATAATAGCTGGGGTAGGGTGACCTTAAAAAAAAACTTAATTTCCCTTTGCACCCCATGAATGAGGTATGGGATAGCTTCTCGCGTTGTTGTGAATTAACACGCTTTCTATTTTTAGATTCACAACTAACGGCACCTACTTGTTTATCGACGTATGCGAACGTCACTGTTTTGAGAAGCTCTTACTAGACACGACGATTGAATCGACGCTTAATACTGCGAAGTTGCTGTCAAACAACATTCGAGGGGAGCCGACAATGAAAGAAAATTTTATTTTTTTTCATTTAAGATGACTGGAGCCAGGTTTGAACCTGCGATCTCCCGCACGGTAGTCGCGTGTTCTAACCACTATGCCACGGCCGGTCCCGGTAGGGTGACCTACTTATTATTAAAAACATCCATAATTTTTTTGTCTATAAATAAAAATAAATACCCCTAATACAATAGTCTAAATTGACATCGGTGTTAAAAGTAACAATGAAACCAACAATTATAATTTTTTCGACCCATTCTAATGTATATGAATGTTTATACGTGTAGACAGATTTAACATTAACAATTTTAGTAATATTAAGAAATCGATTTCATATAAAAATCCACTTCAGTTTTTTTCTTCTAAAAATTCGTTAGTCTTACTCGTCTGCATTCATCTGTTTAGGGAATAGAAACGTCACTTGATGTAACACGACGACATAATGAACAATCGTTCAATACATTAAGGACCTAAATGCCAACACAACACTACTACTGTAACATTACTAAACATACATGCTACTTCCTTCTCAACGGCCTGGAATCGCGCCTCTCTTCACACCTCCTTGTCATTCTGCGCTCAACTATGACTGGCAGGGTATTAGCAGCCCACTCACGTAGTATATCGGAATGTTAAGTCATACAAAATGTCAGCTTTATTTTAGCACAGGAACCCATAAGATTACACATAAAGTTAATATTAACAGATATGTATGTCAGGACATACATATGTTTGCAAATGTGTGTAAACATATAAACGTTGTTAGTAGCGAGTGCGTGAATGTATGTGTATGTATCTATATCCTGTCTATGAATGTCTAGTCAAGTGTATTTATTTATTGTGCTTGCAAGTGTTTAGCCAAATCTTAAGAAAGTTAATTAGCAATTCATGTGAATGAAATGGACAAAGTATGAGTTGTAGTTTTCGTAGCATGAATGTTTGGCGAGAGGCTGAAGAGATGGTAAATAACAACATTTTATTGACGAACTGCTAAGTAATTCAATTTGACTGGAATTCCGTTCACAAGTTAAATTTTTTTCTAATGGTTACTTGTAAACTTAGCTTTGCTTGTTTAATGCCCTAATTTCTGTCTAGAGAATTTTGTTTTGGCAAATCATGCTTTGTATGCTGTGCACTGTTAGAGGTGCTGCTGTTATATCATGCTGACTCCGCATAATATTGTTGAATGCTGCATTTAGGAATCAATTGCCGACACTCGTTTATAATACCATTATATGTAATTACGATACGATAAAAACAATCGCTAAAGTGTCTGTATATAGAAATTTTAACACAGGGTATTAGGATATACAGTACAACATTTTTCAGCTCATTTATTTGGGACTCAATTCTGAGAACAGCACTTGGAAGTAGCCCCAAAAAGAGGAAGTTCTGCATCACTCGTTTTGTCAAGTAACATGCAATAAAAAATTAACATCGATTTTAAGTTATTAAGTATCGCTTAGGGGAATTTGTCACACTTTAGGCTCTTTTGTTTGGAGTAACTCGAGAATTTAGATGAAACTAAACCAAATTAAAAAAAATAATGAAATACGATTCCTTTAATCTGTTCATATAACTGTTTCACTTTTCCATTTATGAAATGATTTTGAACTCGGTTTATTTTGTAGCAGTTACAATAAAACTGTTGTACTCCGTGGCGTATGATTTCCGTGGAATATTACTTATGATAATCATACGCAACCATACAAGAATATAACAAAAGAGCCTAAAAAGTGACATATGCCCTTATACAATACTTACTAACTTCAAATCTATATTTAATTATTATCGCATGTAACTTGACAAAACGAATGATGCAGAACTTTTTTTTGGGACTACTTTCACGTGCAGTTCTCAGAATAGAGTCCCAAAATCATGTGTTGTACTGTGTTTTGTAATGTTTTTTTGTGCAACATAAAAAAGTACACATATTTTCATCATAGAATCATAGAATCATAGAATCATAGAATCATAGAATCATAGAATCATAGAATCATAGAATCATAGAATCATAGAATCATAGAATCATAGAATCATAGAATCATAGAATCATAGAATCATAGAATCATAGAATCATAGAATCATAGAATCATAGAATCATAGAATCATAGAATCATAGAATCATAGAATCATAGAATCATAGAATCATAGAATCATAGAATCATAGAATCATAGAATCATAGAATCATAGAATCATAGAATCATAGAATCATAGAATCATAGAATCATAGAATCATAGAATCATAGAATCATAGAATCATAGAATCATAGAATCATAGAATCATAGAATCATAGAATCATAGAATCATAGAATCATAGAATCATAGAATCATAGAATCATAGAATCATAGAATCATAGAATCATAGAATCATAGAATCACAGAATCATAGAATCATAGAATCATAGAATCATAGAATCATAGAATCATAGAATCATAGAATCATAGAATCATAGAATCATAGAATCATAGAATCATAGAATCATAGAATCATAGAATCATAGAATCATAGAATCATAGAATCATAGAATCATAGAATCATAGAATCATAGAATCATAGAATCATAGAATCATAGAATCATAGAATCATAGAATCATAGAATCATAGAATCATAGAATCATAGAATCATAGAATCATAGAATCATAGAATCATAGAATCATAGAATCATAGAATCATAGAATCATAGAATCATAGAATCATAGAATCATAGAATCATAGAATCATAGAATCATAGAATCATAGAATCATAGAATCATAGAATCATAGAATCATAGAATCATAGAATCATAGAATCATAGAATCATAGAATCATAGAATCATAGAATCATAGAATCATAGAATCATAGAATCATAGAATCATAGAATCATAGAATCATAGAATCATAGAATCATAGAATCATAGAATCATAGAATCATAGAATCATAGAATCATAGAATCATAGAATCATAGAATCACAGAATCATAGAATCATAGAATCATAGAATCATAGAATCACAGAATCATAGAATCATAGAATCATAGAATCATAGAATCATAGAATCACAGAATCATAGAATCATAGAATCATAGAATCATAGAATCATAGAATCATAGAATCATAGAATCATAGAATCATAGTATCATAGAATCATAGAATCATAGAATCATAGAATCATAGAATCATAGAATCATAGAATCATAGAATCATAGAATCATAGAATCATAGAATCATAGAATCATAGAATCATAGAATCATAGAATCATAGAATCATAGAATCATAGAATCATAGAATCATAGAATCATAGAATCATAGAATCATAGAATCATAGAATCATAGAATCATAGAATCATAGAATCATAGAATCATAGAATCATAGAATCATAGAATCATAGAATCATAGAATCATAGAATCATAGAATCATAGAATCATAGAATCATAGAATCATAGAATCATAGAATCATAGAATCATAGAATCATAGAATCATAGAATCATAGAATCATAGAATCATAGAATCATAGAATCATAGAATCATAGAATCATAGAATCATAGAATCATAGAATCATAGAATCATAGAATCATAGAATCATAGAATCATAGAATCATAGAATCATAGAATCATAGAATCATAGAATCATAGAATCATAGAATCATAGAATCATAGAATCATAGAATCATAGAATCATAGAATCATAGAATCATAGAATCATAGAATCATAGAATCATAGAATCATAGAATCATAGAATCATAGAATCATAGAATCATAGAATCATAGAATCATAGAATCATAGAATCATAGAATCATAGAATCATAGAATCATAGAATCATAGAATCATAGAATCATAGAATCATAGAATCATAGAATCATAGAATCATAGAATCATAGAATCATAGAATCATAGAATCATAGAATCATAGAATCATAGAATCATAGAATCATAGAATCATAGAATCATAGAATCATAGAATCATAGAATCATAGAATCATAGAATCATAGAATCATAGAATCATAGAATCATAGAATCATAGAATCATAGAATCATAGAATCATAGAATCATAGAATCATAGAATCATAGAATCATAGAATCATAGAATCATAGAATCATAGAATCATAGAATCATAGAATCATAGAATCATAGAATCATAGAATCATAGAATCATAGAATCATAGAATCATAGAATCATAGAATCATAGAATCATAGAATCATAGAATCATAGAATCATAGAATCATAGAATCATAGAATCATAGAATCATAGAATCATAGAATCATAGAATCATAGAATCATAGAATCATAAAATCATAGAATCATAGAATCATAGAATCATAGAATCATAGAATCATAGAATCATAGTATCATAGAATCATAGAATCATAGAATCATAGAATCATAGAATCATAGAATCATAGAATCATAGAATCATAGAATCATAGAATCATAGAATCATAGAATCATAGAATCATAGAATCATAGAGTCATAGAATCATAGAATCATAGAATCATAGAATCATAGAATCATAGAATCATAGAATCATAGAAGCATTAGGTGAGGATAATTTGGCAGCCGCCAGCCACTTGGCTCCCATTGTGATGACCTGTTGTTACAGCTATAATGTTTCTTAGATGGAATCTCGACAGATTCAGCGAAAGTCGTGTTCTCGGTATATCCATGGTAGGCCAAAACTCTTTGATCGCTGTGCAAGTTGATACTCAATTCTGAGAATGGCACGTGTAAGTAGCCTCAAAAATAAGAACTTCTACATCATTTGTATTGATGCTATGATACTGAACGACGGCTATTTCGGTATGAATTAAACTAAAACGATTCGGTAGCCTAATCGACAGTTGGACATACAACTACTCCGAGAAGATAACACGGCCCGCTCTATCTCGTAGTTTTGATCCGTCCGTGAAAATTTAGATGACATCTTCTCCAAAGTATTCCCCTAGATAGAAAACAAACTCTTTTGACTGTGCAATCCATATGACACCGTACATTGAGTATATCAAGAATTATGGCATGACCATAGTACTTGTGCTTCCATGCCCCCCCTTAGTTGGAGTAGTTCCAAGTTTCCCTGTTATCATGATTGCTACCAGTCTCAAAATGCGATAGAATTTCAGTCGTTAGTGAGCCTTCTTCAGCGCCAGAATAAAGATTTTTTTTATAATTTTTCTCATTTTCTTGCAAACATCACCATCAAATATTTCTTAAGCACTTTATAATAATGTCTTTCCATTTTTTTCCATCAAAAATCGTAGCGTATGATTAATTAATATTCATCATACGCTACATATGTACTACAGTGCTGTTTACAGCAATTTTACATCGAAGTATCAGCTTTGTGACACAAATCTTAAAACCGCAGGAAACTTCAATGTATATACTATTATATATAGAGACATAATTATAATAATCTACTTTCCTAAGCTAACAAAAATTCTCCTCCGGTCTCCATTACAGAAGCCATACAAAATGTCAGGAAAACAAAACACGTTTCAGCTATTGTCGCCCATTTTGTAATATAATTGTCTGCAAACTTTACATAATAATATTCAAATTTCATTATACGAAAAACGACAAACAAAAAACGACAACAACACCAACACAATGCTATAATACTGCCGGAAACACGTGAGCCAAAAATAACTTCTTGGAATTTGTTGTGAATATTTGCAAGTCAGGTTTTGTCTCGTGTATTGTTTGCCACCATCAAGTAAAGCAGCAACATCTTATCCTTTAACGGAATACTAACTAGCTATGTGTGTCTTAACCATCTCAAATAGAAACAACAACGTTGTTGTATTCCCTCTGCCACTGCTATGTGTGTGCGAAGCAACAATACCTTAACTCGCCAGCTGTTAACGTTAACAAAGCTTAAAGTCTAACGCACAGTTGGAATTTAAATGTTTTTGGAGGAATTAATATAAACTGCTTTAAGACTTTAGCTTTTTCCTATACTGAGATGGCTTAGTTAAGTTGGTCTAGAAATGTTTATTTTACAAAACTCATAAAATTGATTTAATGCTCTTATTATGTGAACATATGTTGCCGTTGTAGTTGCTGTTGCTTTTATGTGGCGGACCTTATTGCTGTTGCTGCCAAAACCAAAGCAAATTTTATTACACATTTGCTGCAGTTAATGGTTGGTTCTAATAGATTTAAGTAGACGTAACAAGATTAACTGGAGGGGGGAATGGAAATTTATTAAAGGTTTAAAGGAAAATTATGTTGGGATAAAAAATCGTATCTTCTCAGAGGTGGCGTGATGGCGCTAAAGGATATTTGTTAGTTAGTTTACAAGGAGTTAAAAAAATTTACTATTTTTTGCCACAACGACATTACCTCTTTGGTGAAGTAACTGTACTTTTTGGTACAATAAATGACTTATTGGTAAAATAAATTTTCTTTTTGGAACGATTAAAGTACTTTTTGGTGCAATAAAAGTACGCTCTCTGTACAGCAAATGAACATTTTGGTTAAGTATATGTAAATTTTTTATAATAAATACGAATATTTTGTGGAACAACAAAAATACAGTTTAGTACAATAAATGTACTTTTTGTAAAACGAAGGTCCTTTAAGAAACAACATATGAACGTTTTCAATAAGTGTACTAATTGAACCGAGACCGGCAGTGGCATAGTGGTTAGAACACGCGACTACCATCCGGGAGATCAGAGGTTCATTGTCGGCTCCCCTCGAATGTTGTCGACAGCAACTTCGCAGTATTAGTGTTGAATCAATCGGCATGTCTAGTAAGAGCTTCTCAAACAGTGACGTTCGCATTCGTCTATAAACAAGTTGGTGCCGTTAGTTGTGAATCTAAAAATAGAGAGTGTGTTGATTCACAACATCACGAGAAGCTATCCCATACCTCATTCATGGGGTGTAAAGGTAAATTAAGAACGTAAGTACTATTTGAAACAAAAAAAGTATGTTGTGGTACAATAACAGTACTTTTTTGTACAAGAAATATACTTCTGAGTACAATGAAAATACTGTTTGTTATACAAAATGTACGTTCTATCTTTATCTTTATCTTTATCTTTATCTTTATCTTTATCTTTATCTTTATCTTTATCTTTATCTTTATCTTTATCTTTATCTTTATCTTTATCTTTATCTTTATCTTTATCTTTATCTTTATCTTTATCTTTATCTTTATCTTTATCTTTATCTTTATCTTTATCTTTATCTTTATCTTTATCTTTATCTTTATCTTTATCTTTATCTTTATCTTTATCTTTATCTTTATCTTTATCTTTATCTTTATCTTTATCTTTATCTTTATCTTTATCTTTATCTTTATCTTTATCTTTATCTTTATCTTTATCTTTATCTTTATCTTTATCTTTATCTTTATCTTTATCTTTATCTTTATCTTTATCTTTATCTTTATCTTTATCTTTATCTTTATCTTTATCTTTATCTTTATCTTTATCTTTATCTTTATCTTTATCTTTATCTTTATCTTTATCTTTATCTTTATCTTTATCTTTATCTTTATCTTTATCTTTATCTTTATCTTTATCTTTATCTTTATCTTTATCTTTATCTTTATCTTTATCTTTATCTTTATCTTTATCTTTATCTTTATCTTTATCTTTATCTTTATCTTTATCTTTATCTTTATCTTTATCTTTATCTTTATCTTTATCTTTATCTTTATCTTTATCTTTATCTTTATCTTTATCTTTATCTTTATCTTTATCTTTATCTTTATCTTTATCTTTATCTTTATCTTTATCTTTATCTTTATCTTTATCTTTATCTTTATCTTTATCTTTATCTTTATCTTTATCTTTATCTTTATCTTTATCTTTATCTTTATCTTTATCTTTATCTTTATCTTTATCTTTATCTTTATCTTTATCTTTATCTTTATCTTTATCTTTATCTTTATCTTTATCTTTATCTTTATCTTTATCTTTATCTTTTTCCTATTTCCTATTTCCTATTGCTATTGCTATTGCTATTGCTATTGCTATTGCTATTGCTATTGCTATTGCTATTGCTATTGCTATTGCTATTGCTATTGCTATTGCTATTGCTATTGCTATTGCTATTGCTATTGCTATTGCTATTGCTATTGCTATTGCTATTGCTATTGCTATTGCTATTGCTATTGCTATTGCTATTGCTATTGCTATTGCTATTGCTATTGCTATTGCTATTGCTATTGCTATTGCTATTGCTATTGCTATTGCTATTGCTATTGCTATTGCTATTGCTATTGCTATTGCTATTGCTATTGCTATTGCTATTGCTATTGCTATTGCTATTGCTATTGCTATTGCTATTGCTATTGCTATTGCTATTGCTATTGCTATTGCTATTGCTATTGCTATTGCTATTGCTATTGCTATTGCTATTGCTATTGCTATTGCTATTGCTATTGCTATTGCTATTGCTATTGCTATTGCTATTGCTATTGCTATTGCTATTGCTATTGCTATTGCTATTGCTATTGCTATTGCTATTGCTATTGCTATTGCTATTGCTATTGCTATTGCTATTGCTATTGCTATTGCTATTGCTATTGCTATTGCTATTGCTATTGCTATTGCTATTGCTATTGCTATTGCTATTGCTATTGCTATTGCTATTGCTATTGCTATTGCTATTGCTATTACTATTGCTATTGCTATTGCTATTGCTATTGCTATTGCTATTGCTATTGCTATTGCTATTGCTATTGCTATTGCTATTGCTATTGCTATTGCTATTGCTATTGCTATTGCTATTGCTATTGCTATTGCTATTGCTATTGCTATTGCTATTGCTATTGCTATTGCTATTGCTATTGCTATTGCTATTGCTATTGCTATTGCTATTGCTATTGCTATTGCTATTGCTATTGCTATTGCTATTGCTATTGCTATTGCTATTGCTATTGCTATTGCTATTGCTATTGCTATTGCTACTGCTATTGCTATTGCTATTGCTACTGCTATTGCTATTGCTATTGCTATTGCTATTGCTATTGCTATTGCTATTGCTATTGCTATTGCTATTGCTATTGCTATTGCTATTGCTATTGCTATTGCTATTGCTATTGCTATTGCTATTGCTATTGCTATTGCTATTGCTATTGCTATTGCTATTGCTATTGCTATTGCTATTGCTATTGCTATTGCTATTGCTATTGCTATTGCTATTGCTATTGCTATTGCTATTGCTATTGCTATTGCTATTGCTATTGCTATTGCTATTGCTATTGCTATTGCTATTGCTATTGCTATTGCTATTGCTATTGCTATTGCTATTGCTATTGCTATTGCTATTGCTATTGCTATTGCTATTGCTATTGCTATTGCTATTGCTATTGCTATTGCTATTGCTATTGCTATTGCTATTGCTATTGCTATTGCTATTGCTATTGCTATTGCTATTGCTATTGCTATTGCTATTGCTATTGCTATTGCTATTGCTATTGCTATTGCTATTGCTATTGCTATTGCTATTGCTATTGCTATTGCTATTGCTATTGCTATTGCTATTGCTATTGCTATTGCTATTGCTATTGCTATTGCTATTGCTATTGCTATTGCTATTGCTATTGCTATTGCTATTGCTATTGCTATTGCTATTGCTATTGCTATTGCTATTGCTATTGCTATTGCTATTGCTATTGCTATTGCTATTGCTATTGCTATTGCTATTGCTATTGCTATTGCTATTGCTATTGCTATGAAATATGACTATATGACTATATGACTATATGACTATATGACTATATGACTATATGACTATATGACTATATGACTATATGAATATATGACTATATGACTATATGACTACATGACTATATGACTATATGACTATATGACTATATGACTATATGACTATATGACTATATGACTATATGACTATATGACTATATGACTATATGACTATATGACTATATGACTATATGACTATATGACTATATGACTATATGACTATATGACTATATGACTATATGACTATATGACTATATGACTATATGACTATATGACTATATGACTATATGACTATATGACTATATGACTATATGACTATATGACTATATGACTATATGACTATATGACTATATGACTATATGACTATATGACTATATGACTATATGACTATATGACTATATGACTATATGACTATATGACTATATGACTATATGACTATATGACTATATGACTATATGACTATATGACTATATGACTATATGACTATATGACTATATGACTATATGACTATATGACTATATGACTATATGACTATATGACTATATGACTATATGACTATATGACTATATGACTATATGACTATATGACTATATGACTATATGACTATATGACTATATGACTATATGACTATATGACTATATGACTATATGACTATATGACTATATGTCTATATGACTATATGACTATATGACTATATGACTATATGACTATATGACTATATGACTATATGACTATATGACTATATGACTATATGACTATATGACTATATGACTATATGACTATATGACTATATGACTATATGACTATATGACTATATGACTATATGACTATATGACTATATGACTATATGACTATATGACTATATGACTATATGACTATATGACTATATGACTATATGACTATATGACTATATGACTATATGACTATATGACTATATGACTATATGACTATATGACTATATGACTATATGACTATATGACTATATGACTATATGACTATATGACTATATGACTATATGACTATATGACTATATGACTATATGACTATATGACTATATGACTATATGACTATATGACTATATGACTATATGACTATATGACTATATGACTATATGACTATATGACTATATGACTATATGACTATATGACTATATGACTATATGACTATATGACTATATGACTATATGACTATATGACTATATGACTATATGACTATATGACTATATGACTATATGACTATATGACTATATGACTATATGACTATATGACTATATGACTATATGACTATATGACTATATGACTATATGACTATATGACTATATGACTATATGACTATATGACTAAATGACTATATGACTATATGACTATATGTCTATATGACTATATGACTATATGACTATATGACTATATGACTATATGACTATATGACTATATGACTATATGACTATATGACTATATGACTATATGACTATATGACTATATGACTTTATGACTATATGACTATTATTATTATTGTTGTTTCTACAAAATTTAAATTTATACCTACATGTTGTCTTCAATCTTCAATTCCTTCTTATAACACTATGCAACAAATGACGACTTTTTGTAAAATACAAAAACGGGATAGTATAGGTTCGATTCTACTATCGAAGGGTAATAAAACCCTATACTCAGTTTGGCTAGATTGGTGACCAATTTTTTTTATGGACCCCTAAAGATTCTCAAAATCAGTGAGCCCCTCGAAAAAAGGTGTCATCAGTTTTTGTCCAACAGCTTACTCCCACTTCGTGATAGCACTAAACTATATTCAGCAATAATGTAGCTGGGAGTTTTGCGCACTAACTTTATTAACAAATTATGTCAAAAAGGTTGGTTATTCCTGCACTTTTTCGAAACAAATTGAAGAAATAATTATTATTTTTTCACATTTTTGAGCATAACTTTGAGGGAGTCCAAATTTTTCACTAACGATATATATAGTTATATTAATAACTTGTCATATCTGTCTGTTTTTTGCCTCGAAATTTCAAACATTTGTGACTTTTTCACTATTTTTTAAGTTTGAGGAAGTTTGTAGCCACTATTTTATAAGGACACCCTAATATTTACTATTTTATTCAGAAAGTGCACGCTATCACGAGTTAAACGCATATTTGTTGGTAAATTCCGTTAACAACCAGTTAAGTTATTCATGTTTTCCGAGAGACGCAACTTTCATATCTTATACTAAAATCAAAGAGTTGAAGAAGAAGCATTGTTTTGGTGTTGTTGTTAATTGCTTCAACTTAGATTTTAGCATAGTTGCGTCCCTCCGAAAACATTAATAACATAACTATTTGTTAACCGATTTTTACAAACAAATATGCGTTTAACTCGTGATGGCGTGCACTTTCTGAATAAAATAGTTCAACTTTACCATGGCTACAATTATGGCGAATATTGTTAGTGAAAAATTTGGACTCCCTCAAAGTTATGCTCAAAAATGTGAAAAAATAATAATTATTTCTTCAATTTGTTTCGAAAAAGTGCAGGAATAACCAACCTTTTTGACATAATTTGTTAATAAAGTTAGTGCGCAAAACTCCCATCTACATTATTGCCGAATATAGTTTAGTGCTATCACGAAGTGGGAGTAAGCTGTTGGACAAAAACTGATGACACCTTTTTTCGAGGGGCTCACTGATTTTGAGAATCTTTAGGGGTCCATAAAAAAAAATTGGTCACCAATCTAGCTAATCTGAGTATAGGGTTTTATTACCCTTCGATAGTAGAATCGAACCTATACTGTCACGTTCTTGTATTTTTTTCACTGTTGCACAGTGTAATGATTTACACTAAACCCCTGTACGTATGTGTAATGTATGAAGTCGTTTGATTAATTTAAATAATAAGATTAGTTGACGTATGATTAATTATAATTACATTTTGGTTGGAAAATTTATAAATATCTTCCATATTAATTCGCACCATACACACAACACTATACATGTTGCATGACTGACTATATAAGCCGTTTACCGTTTATGTCACATATAAAAAAACACACTTATTTGCATTTCTTAATGAAGTGTCAACTCTATGTGTGTGTGTGAGAGAGAGAATGTGTGAGTATGGCTAAATAATTTTAATTAATATGTCATTGCCAGCAAACAAAAACCCCCAGCAAGGACACCAGCAAACCTCAATGTATGTTGCTTTGCAAAGCATTCGCAATAACCGCAAAATTATGATGACAACAATGGAAATAAATAAAACGTTAAACACAGCAGATATCAGGGAGAGACTTTAGGAGTGTTCGAATGATTACAATTAAATGTCATCATCGCGCTGTAAATACAAAAATACACAAGGGCACTAGTATGATATAAAAATCATATTACGAAAGAATGACGTTAAGGTAATCATATTTCAAAGGGTTATTTTGCTACAATGGCCATTTGGCAGCAACTTTTGGGTAAGCTGCTTAAAGGGTGCGTAAGGCTAATTAAAACGTTCAATTATCCGTTCAGCTAAGGTAGAATATGCAATTGCAAGAATTGTTAACAAGAGTTGTCAATAAGTGCACAAAAATTTAGTCATGTGAATTGCGTTGTTAAATTTGTGGGTATTTTAAGGACAGGGCCCCTTCCAAAGCTTAAACAAAACTAAATTTATTATTTTAAATTGAATCGAGACTTTATAACTTTGTTTATATACACTTCAAAAAAAACATTGTGACGTTGCGACATAATGTTGTCCTTGATCGCCTTTTCCCATAATTCCAAGTTTCTGGCCATATATTGGTTGTCTTATCTATGAAATGTAGATAAACGGTCATTGCAGATGATATTGCATGACGATCCTGACCGAAATATTGTACTGTACATATGAAGTGAGTTTGAATATTGCACTTGCTACATACATATGTACAACGTATGAGTAATATTAATGTTATATGGATTTTATATTAATCATAAGCCCATCGTTCCAATATTGTGAATTTATGGTTTAATAATAATGACAGTTTTTAGAAGATTTCATTCCATAAAATTGGACCAAATTTATTTTCAATATGGTTTTGCATAATGTAACGCCAAAGCTTTTAAAGGTTTTACTATACTGACCTGGTACCTTCACCCTGACTGGAGTTTCTCAACTCCCCCACCAAAACTATGACCCCAAAAATGAACCGAATCAATTTCTAAGCCTTCTACTCATTTCTTCACTAACACCCCCATTTGCAGTTCCCACTAGATATTTATCTTACCAATACAATCCAGCCTTCGATACAGAATATCCTTCTCTAATGTACATGACAACAAATCCTCTTTAGACTTTAACAAATCAATAGATTTACGAAACATTTCAAAATGCCAAAAGCTACAAGTTTTCAACAAAATTTTTGATTGTCCTACTTTCTTTTGTTACCCACACGTTCTCTTCCAAGCAATCTGCTGGGCTATCGAATAAATTTATATTTCCTTAACATTAAATTCTTATATAATGGACGGACTCTGCCCGGTTTAATGAATGTAAATCCATTTGTCGATTCGATTAAGTTGTTCGACAAACACCGACCACTGATTTTGGTTATTTAGTTAAATACTTAATGGACAACAACAGCAACAAAACAACACAACACTAGGTTGTTGGTACGTGCAAATGCTGTTGGAGCCTATTAAAAATTCTCTCCTATATTTGGGTCAGGGATATTATTTCATCACGTTCCCATTAAACGGTTGCAATAGAACTCATAACTCAATTTTATTAACAAATTGAGGGGGGAGGAGGAGGTGTTGTTGGTTGTGTTGTACACGTACTTAAGTAAAAATGAAATATTATATGGATTTTATTTCACCACAAAGAAAGGATTTATTTATTAGGATTCTAAAGGTAGCATAGCATAGGTTGGGCTAAGATTTGTTTTACAGCCTTATGAAATTAATTGAAATTTATGAATTTGCATATAAGGTTACTTAGATGCCAAAGGACAAATAAAGTCAAAAATGCAAATTCTTCTTCTTCTTTAATGGCGGCAACAACAGAAATTTATCCATCAGCACGTAGACAAATATTCCAAGCGCTTCGGTATTTTGCGCTCCGTAGATAGTTCGTCACACCAAGCTTAGTTAACAGCTCTTTCGCCTGGTCCATCCATCGGAATTTTGGTCGCTCCCTCCTGTGCCGCCCATCGAGTTTATTGCCGAAGACTTTTCGAGCCAGAGCGTTTTCTTCCATTCGTACAATGTGTCCAAGCCATCGCATTCGGTCTTTTTGAATGCTCTTGACTACGTCGATGTTGTTGTACAGCTCATACAGCTCATGATTCATTCGACGACGGTACTCGCCGTTAACGATGATGAGTCCAAATATTTTGCGTAGTATTTTTTCTCCCGAAGACTCCCAGAATAGATTGATACGCTTGTGTCATTATCCAGGATTCTGCGCTGTAGAGCAAGACAGGTAGGATCAGAGTCTGGCAGAGCTGGATCTTTGTTCTTCGAGAGAGCGCTTTGTCGTTAAATCGCTTGCTTAGCGCATAGAAGCAGCGGTTTGCGATCAATACTCGTCTTTTGATTTCCAGGCTGACATTATTATTTTTGTTTATGGCGGAGCCAAGGTAGACTAAATCATCTACCACTTATAGTAATAGTTGTCAACGTTTACGCAGCGTCCCAGATGAGTGGACTATTCCTTCGTTGAAACAACTAACTTGGTTTTGTCCACGTTTATAACCAGACCCACTTCACCCGACTGCTTTTCAATGCTCGAAAAGGCCACAGTAACATCCCGCAATCTACGGCCAATGATATCTATATCATCAGCATACGTCAGCAACATGTGACTTTTGTTGAAGATGGTACCATTTCGGTTTACTGCAGCCTTCCGCATGATCATCTCTATTACGATGTTTTAAGAGATCGTAGGACAGACTATCGCCTTGTCTAAAGCTTTGCTTGGTAGAATATGGCTCTGATAGACTTTTGAAAATTTCACTGAAGACTTCGTGTCAATAAGTGTCATCCCGAAAAGTCGAATTAGCTTCGCGAGGATACCAAACTCAGCCATAGCATCCAACAATTTCTGTCGTATCGTACTGTCGAATGCAGCTTTGTAATTGATGATCAGATGGAAGGTGTCGATCTGCATTTCTTGGGTCTTCTCCAGAATTTTTCGTAGTGTGAATATCTGGTCGGTCGTGGATTCACCAGGTCTAGACTGGACCTTATATGCGATGGGTAAAAGTCTAAAACCGCGGTAGTTAGAGCGCTCACTTTGATCACCTTTTTTCAGCACAGGACATAATAAGCTTAGATTCCAAGCATCGGGCATGCACTTATTAAGCCAAACCGTGCGCATGAGCTGGTGCATGATCGTTATCAGCACCGGCCTTGAATAGCTCTGCCGGAAGTCCGTCAAAACCGTCTGCTTCGTTATTTTTCAGCCGAGAAATATAGAACGGGAAAACAAGGATATAGAGCGAGGATAGACGTGAGGCCAGAAAAATCTGGTGGAAATCTGGTTATAGATACACACAGTGTGCTGCATATATGGAGAGAACACTACCAGCAACCGCTTGGTAGAGGTACGAAGGCATGATTTGGTGGTGGGCAATCTAAGACCTCGTCGACAATTGGCGTGATATCTTTACGTGCGCTGCCTTCTGGAACCAGCGGTTGCTGGAAGAGTTCTCTCCATATATGCAGCACACTCTGCGTATCTATAACCAGATTTCCACCAGATTTTTCGGGCCTCACCTCTATCCTCACTCTATATCCTTGTTTTCCCGTTCCATCATCTAACTTTTTTTTCGCTTAAATAACTGTCTCGTTTTACTGTCTCCTTGTGCCGTTTCCTAACAGCCCGTGTTACAAATAGCTATAGCTTTACCTTATAAGTAGCATCCTGTTCCTTAAACGGTATCCGACTTTCTTCGTCGTACCAGGATGCGTTTTAGCGCCGATTTTCATATCCAAGCACGGTTGTTGCGGCAATTTCCATAGATCCCTGGGGTTTGCAGCTTCGCGAAGTCCAGCTTTCTTTGTGTTTGGATACGTGCGTTTTTCGCTCTGCTCAATCTTGTGCGCACATGGTTGCAACCAGGTAATGATCCGAACCTTTATTAGCACCACGGATCACACGCACGTCCATGACTCTAGATCCATACCTGCCGTTAATTGCAACGTGATCAGTTTGGTTTTTGGTTCTTTTATCGGGCGATAGCCAAGTTGCCTTGTTGATATATTTGTGCTGGAATCAAGTTCAACTCACTACCATGTTCCTTCCCTAATTTATGGTGCAGTTCTATTTCTCGAAATTGGGGTAAACCATCCTCTCCGACCTTGTCTTAGAAAATGTTTGCAAAAACTATCATGATTTAAGTCAAATTGAGTTACTCCTTATTAATCGCCTTAACTAGCAGTTCCAAACATTTCGCCCTCGCAACAAATAAGAAATACTATACTAAGTTTATTCACATAAATTGGTAATTAACTTGCTAAAGATTTAGTTTAGTTTAGCTCTCCAGATAACAAATAAACTTTTCATACACTTGAGTGACTAAGCGCAGGGCTAACTTATATACACAATATAACTATTTACTACTGACTACTACTATGTAGTAATACTACTACATACACCAACATATGTTATACACTTACAATAACCTATTACCGCGTGTGTGTGTGTTTGTATTTATGTCTCCATAATTCTTTTAGCAGGACCTAACATTGAGTATGATTTAACATTTCATTCTATGCGCTACGTGAGTGGGATGTTAACGTCTCACCCGTCAATGATTAAGAATGACACTTAGGGATAAATTGTGAGCAGCCAGCAGAAAGCACTACTTAGGACCATCGATGTTAAACGTAGTAGTTAGTAATCGTATTGGGATTGGTTTGACGTCAATAACACGTTGTTAGGGGAGTGTACTTGATGTGATGTCATGTTTGTACGATAAGACAGTTACTGCACTGTTAATTCAAAGGTCCAGTTATAAGTAACAGGGATTCAAATGGCTGAAAGAAAGTAAAACTGAATTTATGGAAAAATAGTTAATACTCGAAATCTGAGTATACCATGAAAATATTTACATATCGTCGCTGTGCCGACCAAAACAGTCAATTCAATTCAATTCAATTCAATTCAATTCAATTCAATTCAATTCAATTCAATTCAATTCAATTCAATTCAATTCAATTCAATTCAATTCAATTCAATTCAATTCAATTCAATTCAATTCAATTCAATTCAATTCAATTCAATTCAATTCAATTCAATTCAATTCAATTCAATTCAATTCAATTCAATTCAATTCAATTCAATTCAATTCAATTCAATTCAATTCAATTCAATTCAATTCAATTCAATTCAATTCAATTCAATTCAATTCAATTCAATTCAATTCAATTCAATTCAATTCAATTCAATTCAATTCAATTCAATCCAATTCAATTCAATTCAATTCAATTCAATTCAGTTCTTTGAGGGGGACACTCGATGTTATCATCTCAGACAGTCTTCAGCGTACTGAGGGTATGATCTTCCATACTCTCAGTTCGCTCACGGAATCAGTAACGAGATGACCATCCTCGTCTTTACAGGAGGGAAGACCTGTTCCATGTACCCTAGCAAATATCAATGCACACATTATTCTGCTCCTTCAGCTTTGGATTTTTCGCCTGGAGAGTCAAGCTGCCTCCCGCCTCTTCTTCCTGTACTTTTCATGAACAGCTCGCGTTGCTATTGGCTGCAGTTTGACCCTGTATTCAGCATCTTGTTTGTGGAGGGCATTGCGACATTCTTTATCGTACCAGGCATTATCGTTTAAGAGCTTTACATACCCCAGTATGCAGTCCTTTCCATCGAGTGGGCAATATATTGCCTGGAGCGTCACGAAGTAATTCAGTGTATTGATTGTATTGGTTATCTGTGTGGTCTGCAGTCTGGCGATGTCCAGCTTTCTCTGTGCCTGGGTATGCAGAATTTTCGACCTGCTGAGCCTAGTACATGCCTTCACTGCAGTGTGGTGGTGATCCAAGTTGATGTTCGTACCCCTGATCAGTCGTACATCTAAGACACTAGACGCATACCTTCCATCGATTATCACGTGATCTATTTGATTCGATTTGATAAAGATATACGCTTATTGAATATAGACTATATCGGCCAACCCCTTCACCGACACACACTTTTTTAATCAAAACTCACGCCGATTCGCATTAACCCTCTCTCTCTCTCTCTCCCTCTCTCTCTCGTGCTTTATATGTCTACAATCTTTAGGATATACCACTTAACTTAATATAAGCCTATATTTGTCATTACAAATCCTTTATCAGTACCTTATGAAGTCTAGAAATAAATATTTAATAAATATCATGGTATTCACAAAAAATTTCTGTTTTGCGTTTTGTTTTCACTTAAATTTTTAAACATAAACCTTAAATACAAACTAGTCTATGCCCTTTAATCACAGTAAAACAATAACAAACAAACGCAACAAAAAACCTGTGAATGCTAAAAATATATCACTTAATATCCTGTCACTGCTGCTGTCCACAAAAATAACAAAGTTTTGCATAATAGAGTGTCTGCTTCCTCTCTTTACCCCCTCTCTGTCGCATTCCCCCCTCTATACCACACTTCCGCAATATTCAAATTTATACATAAATATGTAGATTATTTTTTTTACCCCATCATATGCTGGAACAGCGTGTTGACGACTTTGTTGATGTGTGTAATGCAAAATGGAAAACCATTTTTCTTGTTTTCTAGCTATTTCACTAGACGTAATCATCTTCCCTAAAAATATGCAATATTATGTTGATAGGTTTTTTGTTAGTATGTGTGTATGTCTGATGTTTCCTTGTTGTTGTTTTTTTCTACTAGCTTCATTGTTTCATCACTACTCCAATATTGTACCAGCTGATGTCTGTCATATATATTTTAGAGAATGTCCGGGAGTTTTGTAGACTTATATTTACCGAAAGAGTCAAAGTTATGTCTAGAGCCCTGGTTGCTGGTGTCTATAAGTAGGTTTGACTGACACAAAGGAATAAACGGAGAAAATTTATATTTCTTTCGCTTGGTTGACAGGACGAATATTGTTTGGCACATTACCAGAGATTTGGCCAAAGAAAAAGTAATCAGTAGTTGGGCTGGGGAATGTAACAGCGAATGTCTGTTATGCGATAGGAAATGTTTAAATGTAGAAAGAAAGTTTTGTTACAGGACTTTGAGGGAAATAGTTCATGCTGTAAATTACTGTTGCAATAATACTTAATTTTTGGAAAATGTTATAAACAGGGGAGAAATTACTGGTACTTTGAGGGGATACACATTGGGGTGTCATATTAAAATCATATGCATTAAACACATATAAGGATAGGTTAATATGAAATCTCAACTGTTGCATGATAGTTTCCCTTAAAAACTAAAACTTTCCTTCCTATACTATTTGAATTTTCTTATAAATTACTATATTTCACTATGTTTCCATAATAAACGCCCACACCTAAAGGTATGATATACATTGCTATCCCTAACAATATGTTATTATTTACTTGACATATATCCCCTCCCCTTCCCCTGGTAAGTAAACCTTCTGCTTGCGCTTAAAAAAACAAACAAACTATGGCCACATTTAAGCTTCATAAATCAGCTTTTATGTCTAGTCCTTAAGCATACTACATAATATGCGCGTATGCTCACAAACCTATGTCTATCTACACCATTTACTTTGGGTCTCACTTTGCCAATGTTAGGCTAGGTCAGTTATCCCTTTTCCTAGTGGTGATGGCAGTGTTGTCTACACTCTTCGTCTTTTGGTTTTGGCCAACAAAACAATTTACAAATTTTAATTAAATTTTAAATCCTTTCGTAAATTGAAAATTGGTCGTAATCATTACCACACAAATGCAAATGGGAATTTATGTTAAAGCCCACCCCGCGCATCTTCACCCTCTATCATTCACTATTGCATAGTTTTGAGGAGCTTAACGCTTGGGCTCGTATTTTAGCAAAAATTTAATTTCACTTCTTGGTAAAGCTGTAATAAATTCTAGTTGGATGAAAGCTGCTTGCATTGCTAATAGGGTTTGAATTTATTGGCTGTTGTTCATTTTCCTAATGTTTTTTGTTTTCATTGTTGTTGTTGGGGGATAATGTCCTGGTGCACTGTAGGAGCAAGGGCAAACAATTTATGTTTGTATTGCATCGGTGACCAGCAGTTGTCCAGAAGAATACATAAATTTGTTCTCAATGTAGGAGTAATAAATATGTCGGGGAATTTGGTAAAGCAGGAGGGATTTGTTTTAAATTGTTTTAACTTTATTTCTTTACTTGATGAAGTCCTTGGCGAATAGTATCGATATTTAATTTTAATTTTAATTTTAATTTTAATTTTAATTTTAATTTTAATTTTAATTTTAATTTTAATTTTAATTTTAATTTTAATTTTAATTTTAATTTTAATTTTAATTTTAATTTTAATTTTAATTTTAATTTTAATTTTAATTTTAATTTTAATTTTAATTTTAATTTTAATTTTAATTTTAATTTTAATTTTAATTTTAATTTTAATTTTAATTTTAATTTTAATTTTAATTTTAATTTTAATTTTAATTTTAATTTTAATTTTAATTTTAATTTTAATTTTAATTTTAATTTTAATTTTAATTTTAATTTTAATTTTAATTTTAATTTTAATTTTAATTTTAATTTTAATTTTAATTTTAATTTTAATTTTAATTTTAATTTTAATTTTAATTTTAATTTTAATTTTAATTTTAATTTTAATTTTAATTTTAATTTTAATTTTAATTTTAATTTTAATTTTAATTTTAATTTTAATTTTAATTTTAATTTTAATTTTAATTTTAATTTTAATTTTAATTTTAATTTTAATTTTAATTTTAATTTTAATTTTAATTTTAATTTTAATTTTAATTTTAATTTTAATTTTAATTTTAATTTTAATTTTAATTTTAATTTTAATTTTAATTTTAATTTTAATTTTAATTTTAATTTTAATTTTAATTTTAATTTTAATTTTAATTTTAATTTTAATTTTAATTTTAATTTTAATTTTAATTTTAATTTTAATTTTAATTTTAATTTTAATTTTAATTTTAATTTTAATTTTAATTTTAATTTTAATTTTAATTTTAATTTTAATTTTAATTTTAATTTTAATTTTAATTTTAATTTTAATTTTAATTTTAATTTTAATTTTAATTTTAATTTTAATTTTAATTTTAATTTTAATTTTAATTTTAATTTTAATTTTAATTTTAATTTTAATTTTAATTTTAATTTTAATTTTAATTTTAATTTTAATTTTAATTTTAATTTTAATTTTAATTTTAATTTTAATTTTAATTTTAATTTTAATTTTAATTTTAATTTTAATTTTAATTTTAATTTTAATTTTAATTTTAATTTTAATTTTAATTTTAATTTTAATTTTAATTTTAATTTTAATTTTAATTTTAATTTTAATTTTAATTTTAATTTTAATTTTAATTTTAATTTTAATTTTAATTTTAATTTTAATTTTAATTTTAATTTTAATTTTAATTTTAATTTTAATTTTAATTTTAATTTTAATTTTAATTTTAATTTTAATTTTAATTTTAATTTTAATTTTAATTTTAATTTTAATTTTAATTTTAATTTTAATTTTAATTTTAATTTTAATTTTAATTTTAATTTTAATTTTAATTTTAATTTTAATTTTAATTTTAATTTTAATTTTAATTTTAATTTTAATTTTAATTTTAATTTTAATTTTAATTTTAATTTTAATTTTAATTTTAATTTTAATTTTAATTTTAATTTTAATTTTAATTTTAATTTTAATTTTAATTTTAATTTTAATTTTAATTTTAATTTTAATTTTAATTTTAATTTTAATTTTAATTTTAATTTTAATTTTAATTTTAATTTTAATTTTAATTTTAATTTTAATTTTAATTTTAATTTTAATTTTAATTTTAATTTTAATTTTAATTTTAATTTTAATTTTAATTTTAATTTTAATTTTAATTTTAATTTTAATTTTAATTTTAATTTTAATTTTAATTTTAATTTTAATTTTAATTTTAATTTTAATTTTAATTTTAATTTTAATTTTAATTTTAATTTTAATTTTAATTTTAATTTTAATTTTAATTTTAATTTTAATTTTAATTTTAATTTTAATTTTAATTTTAATTTTAATTTTAATTTTAATTTTAATTTTAATTTTAATTTTAATTTTAATTTTAATTTTAATTTTAATTTTAATTTTAATTTTAATTTTAATTTTAATTTTAATTTTAATTTTAATTTTAATTTTAATTTTAATTTTAATTTTAATTTTAATTTTAATTTTAATTTTAATTTTAATTTTAATTTTAATTTTAATTTTAATTTTAATTTTAATTTTAATTTTAATTTTAATTTTAATTTTAATTTTAATTTTAATTTTAATTTTAATTTTAATTTTAATTTTAATTTTAATTTTAATTATAATTTTAATTTTAATTTTAATTTTAATTTTAATTTTAATTTTAATTTTAATTTTAATTTTAATTTTAATTTTAATTTTAATTTTAATTTTAATTTTAATTTTAATTTTAATTTTAATTTTAATTTTAATTTTAATTTTAATTTTAATTTTAATTTTAATTTTAATTTTAATTTTAATTTTAATTTTAATTTTAATTTTAATTTTAATTTTAATTTTAATTTTAATTTTAATTTTAATTTTAATTTTAATTTTAATTTTAATTTTAATTTTAATTTTAATTTTAATTTTAATTTTAATTTTAATTTTAATTTTAATTTTAATTTTAATTTTAATTTTAATTTTAATTTTAATTTTAATTTTAATTTTAATTTTAATTTTAATTTTAATTTTAATTTTAATTTTAATTTTAATTTTAATTTTAATTTTAATTTTAATTTTAATTTTAATTTTAATTTTAATTTTAATTTTAATTTTAATTTTAATTTTAATTTTAATTTTAATTTTAATTTTAATTTTAATTTTAATTTTAATTTTAATTTTAATTTTAATTTTAATTTTAATTTTAATTTTAATTTTAATTTTAATTTTAATTTTAATTTTAATTTTAATTTTAATTTTAATTTTAATTTTAATTTTAATTTTAATTTTAATTTTAATTTTAATTTTAATTTTAATTTTAATTTTAATTTTAATTTTAATTTTAATTTTAATTTTAATTTTAATTTTAATTTTAATTTTAATTTTAATTTTAATTTTAATTTTAATTTTAATTTTAATTTTAATTTTAATTTTAATTTTAATTTTAATTTTAATTTTAATTTTAATTTTAATTTTAATTTTTTAATTTCACATTTGTGCATTTCACTAATTTTTTTCCTACATGTCAGTTCAATCCAGCTTCGATACAAAATATCCTTCTTTAATGTACATGACAACAAATCCTCTTAAGACTTTAACAAATCAATAGATTTACTTTTCAACAAAATGTTCTATTGTCCTACTTCCCTTCGATCCGCTCCCATCCTTTTATGCAATCTGCTGGGCTATCGAATAAATTTTTATTTCCTTAACAATAAATTGTTATATACTGGACGGACCCTGTCCGGTATAATGAATGTAAATCCATTTGTCTGGTTTGGGCTTTCTTCTCGATTTGAATAAGTTGTTCGACAAACACCGACCACTGATTTTGGTTATTTAGTTAAATACTTAATGAACAACAACAGCAACAAAACAACACAACACCAGGTTGTTGGTACGTGCAAATGCTGCTGGAGCCTATTAAAAATTCACTCCTATATTTGCGTCAGAGATATTATTTCATCACGTTTCCATTAAACGGTTGCAATAGAACCCATAACTCAATTTTAATAACAAATTGATGGGGAGGGGTGGGAGGGATGATGGTGGTTTTGTTGAACACGTACTTAGGTAAACATGAAATATTATATGGATTTTATTTCCCACAATGAAAGGATTTAATACGATTCTAAAGGTAGCATAGCATAGGTTGGGGTAAGATTTGTTTTGCAGTCTTATGAAATTAATTGAAATTTATGAATTTTCTATTTATGTTCAGATGAAAGGGAGTGTGAGGCAGCCAGCATGCTAACTATGGGCAGAATAGCTCTACCAAATACCTGCACAGAAGAAATGCCACCGTTACATGCCTGGTGGCGATGTTGGTAGCCCCCACACCAGGATCGGGCAATTGGATTCTGTATCAGGAGAATTTAAGACGAATGATGGCCTTACCCTTCTTTGTTCTGGAAAGAGAAATGTTGAACCTCGAATCAGTAGTTTTGGAAAACTATTTTCCAGAGAAGCAAGGTAATCTCTACTTGACTGGTAGCTTTACTCTGATAGCATCGTTATGGTCAGATTTCGCACAAAGACACGTAATATGACTTGTTTACAGTGCTGTGTTCCAACTGAAACTGCCAAAACTTCGATAAAGGAAAAATTCGACGAACATCTTGGCAGAGTATTAGCAACAGTACCCCGCGGATATATGTTGATATTAATTGGAGACTTCAATACCAAGGAAAGAGTAGATAATACATGCTCTGAGAATACAATTGGAAAAAATAGATTGGGTCGTTTAACAGACTACGGTGAACCTTGCACCAAAAATAATTTGGTGATCGGTGGATCTCTATTTCCCCATCGCAAGGAACATAAGGTGGCATGGGTATATCCATATCAGAAGACCTAAAATCTAATAGACCACATTAATAAGTAAGTGGGGGAGCTCTCTTTAAGAAGTTTGTTTTTCTTTATTAAAGATATCTTTAGCCGACCTCCTTCCTCCTTGGTCGTGAACGCCAAAACCCCGCTGTTCCATTTATTAGCCCCAGAGGCTAGTTGCCTTAGATGTCAATATTTGCCTCCTCGAGATATTTGCAGATCACTTCCAGTTTTCCGAAACCGAATGTTCTGATGTAGTCATCAATGGCTATTGCTCTCTTGAGTTCCGGAAACTCTGTTATTTTTCTCTTATCTTTGTTGCAATGAATTATTAAATGGTTGGTGTCTTCTGCTGTTCCACAAAAGTCGCAGTTGGGGGATGGTACCACCCCAAAACTATATATTATGTAGTTGATGAAGCAGTAATTCGTAAGAATCCTGTTGCAGGCTTATATTTGAAAAGGTTTCAGATATGTTTTAAGGAACCAGGGCTTCCTTTGCGTCTTCGGGAGGATTGTGCAAAAGTCAGAATTGGTGTTAGTGCACTCTTTATACTCACCAGTCCACTCTGCCCACAGATGCCTTTCGATCTCCGAGATCGCATCCTTCAGTGGCCACTTTATATCCAATTGGTTGCCCATTTCCGGCACTCCTTTTGCCGCTGCATCTGCCATCTCATTAAACTTCATCCCACAATGACTTCGAATGTAATGTAGCTCTACACCTGCCGGAATACCCGATGCACCCAGTAATTGTCCTGATACAACGTTCTTGGCTAATTGAAATGTTTCCTTAGAGATAGTTAAAGGTGTGTTAGTTAACCTGCCCAAGAAAGTAGATTTAACGGACCGCAGGAACTGGAGAGATATCACGCTACTTAGCATGATTCATAAAGCGATTGCTCATATCTTAAATATGAGGTTATCCAACGCCATGCTGCAATGTATTAAGAAAAAGCAAACTTGCCTTGTATTGATCACGTCAACAGCTTTGGAGTAGTAGTGGAACAATCTGTTGAATCTTTACAATTGGTTTATTGATTTCGAGATGGCTTTCGACACCCTCAATCACAATGCCGTATGGAGTATTACCATCAATACCGGCTTTCGGCAAGAATATGTTCTAAACCCTTTCCTATTTAACTGCATATTAGGCCTTATGCAAAAGGCCACAATTCATGGAAAAAGTACAATGTAGGGTCTACATGGCAGATACAAGGACCTGAATCAAAGCTGACACTTGTCCACGAAGCTGCTGCCTCCGTTAACCTAGGGGTTAATATCACTGTGACTCAAAATGGACGTAATTGCACTTCATTACTTTGCGGGAAGTCTTAAGTGAGTATATTAAAATTTCAGAAGGACAGATCCGCCCTAGGTCAAACTTTTTGTATGTCCCGGTGAATTTTTCAGTTTAAACTAAAATAGAGTTTGAAATAGGCCCTAAAACCCTACATAGTTTCTTACTGTTTTTATGCATTTTCGATATCAGAATGAAGTTCTATGAAGTTTAACGATAATTTTTTTTTGTTGTGAAACATTTTAATTCTCTATCTCGACTACTAACATGTCCTTTTCGTCCTTATTTCTAAAAATTCAGAAAAGGACCATAAAATGGGACCTTACAACATTAAAAAGTTCTGCTAAAATGACTCTAAGAACATTCTACTTAGGATGCTCTAAGAGCAAAAATCTATATTTCCAACTTTCTCTTAGTTGAGCAGTCCGAAAATTCAGTCTACATAACAACACCACCGATAACGGATTCAGACTGGTCAGTTTCGCGTCGGCAAGAAACATTGAAGTGAGTGGAAACAGATTCCCGCATAAAGATATCCACAAGGCAACCTGAATATCCCCTGATCAAAAGACAAGAAACCAGATTGATCATGTGATAATCGATGGAAGGCATGTCTCAAGCGTTATGGACGTGCGTGTAATGCGCAGAGCAAACATTGACTCGGATCACCACCTAGTTGCAGCCAAGGTACGCATGCAATTTAGAAGTGCCAAAAGCGCTCGTATTCAAACTCAAAGGAAGCTCGACATCACAAAGCTGAATAATAACGAAATAGCCAATGCCTACTCCAACCAACTCTCTCAACTACTTCCAACAAACCCTCCCCAATTCTGATGTTCCTGACACCCAGTGGCAGCATATTGTGAATTCTATGACCACTGCCGCAATGACCGTAGCACGCTCAGACAAGCCCTGGTACGATGAGGAATGTTTCAAAACATTTGAGGATAAGGATGCTTCATACAGGGCAAAATTGCATCCAATGGCAACGCATGCTGTGACGGAGCGTATTAATGAGCAGATGAGGGAGATGAAACGCCTGTTCAGGCGGAAAAAGCGTCTGTGAAAGAAAATAGAGAGCCAGGATATCGAAAACTACAGGGATAGAGTTGAAGCCCGAAAGTTCTACCAAACAAGTAAAAACCAAAGGTTTTGGTCTAGGGATCTCCACCTGTAAAGACGGAGACGGAAATCTGGTCACGGACACTCAGAGTGTGCTGCAAATATGGAGAGAACACTTTCGATCTCTACTCGTTCTCGAAGGCAGCATAAGTGACGAAATCGCACCAATCATCGACGACCAAACCAAAATTAGATCAGCACGGCAATAGTACGGCTTAAAAATAATATTGCTGCGGGAGCCAAAGTACTACCGGCAGAGCTTTTTAAACGCGGCGGCGATGAGCTATCAAAATCCATGCCCTAACTCATAAACACGATTTTGCTCTAGGAATGCATGCCTGATAATTTTTATATGTCCTTTGCTTAAGAAAGGCAATCCAAGTGTGTGTGTACCAACTATCGCGGGATCAGCCTTTTACACATCTCTTACAAGGTCCTGTCGAGTATGTTCTGTGAAAGACTAAAGCTTATTCTCGCGAACCAGATTGGACCTTAACAGTGTGGCTTCAGACCTGGTTAATCCACGACCGACCAGATATTCACACTACGACAAATCCTGGAGAAGACCCAAGAAATGCATATCGACACCTACCATCTGTTTATCAACTACAAAGCTGCAATCGACAGTCCAATACGACAGAAATTATTAGATTCTATGGCTGAGTTTGGTATCCCAGCGAAGCTGATACGATTTTACGGAATGACACTGACTGACACGAAGTCTTGTGGGAAAATATGCAAAAATCTGTCAGAGCCATTTTCTACAAAGCGAGTCTTTAGACAAGGCGATAGTCTGTCCTGCGATCTCTTTAACATCATAATAGAGATGTTCATGCGGAAGGCAGCAGTAAACAGGAATGGTACCAACTTTAACAAAAGTCACATGCTGATATGATATACATAGATACTATTGGCAGTGGACTGCAGGATGTTACTGCCGCCTTTTCGAACATTGAGATGCAATCGGCAGAAGTGGATCTGGTGATAAATGAGGACAAAACTAAGTTATTTGTTTTAACGTACAAAGAGTTTACTCGTTTGGAACGCTGCGTGAACGTTGACAACTATTACTTTGAAGTGGTAGATGATTTTGTCTACCATGGCTCCGCCATAAACAAAAATAGTTATGACAGCCTGGAAATCAAGAGACGAGTATTGATTTCACACCGCTGCTACTATGCGCTAAGCAAGCGCTTTAATATCAAAGCCCTCTCCGGACGAACAAAGATCCAACTCTACCAGACACTGATCCTAACTGTCTTCCTCTACAGCGCAGTATCCTGGATTATGACACCAGCGGAGAAATTTATTCTGGGAGGCTTCGAGAGAAAAATACTTTGTAAAATATTTAGACCCATCAATGTTAATGGCGAGTACCGTCGTCGAATGAATCTTGAGCTGTACAACGATATCGACGTAGTCAAGCGCGTCGAACTAGTCCAAATGCTCTGTCTTGGACACGTTGTACGAATGGATGACAATGCTCCAGCTCGAAATGTCTTCTGCAATAAATTCGAGGGGTGGCGCAGGAGGGGCCGACCAAAACTTCGTTGTATGGACCAGAAGATATTATTTAAACTTGGAGTGATGAACTATCTACGGAGCACAAAATACCGTAGCGCTTGGAATTATTTTCTACATGCGGCTACTGATGGATGAAATTCTGCTATTGCATGTAAAATAAAGAAGAAGTTCTGGTAAGATCTTTGTTTCGGTTTTCTGTAAAATTCGATCTGAAAATCATACACATCTTGAACTGCTATCCTTTTGAAATTGAAGATACATTAAGCATACCACCCACACATACACATATTCAACATGCCCTCCCTTTAAGACTGCAAAACATACGTTGCAGTATCCCTCCTCTCCAGAAATGTGCACTACATTGTGTTCCTTTTACTGTGTCCCGGCGCCAGTAAGATAATAAATAGCCCTTTATTTTGCCTTTTGTACGCACAAAAAAAGCACAATTTGAAATTCAGGATTCTTTTAACTATAATGGCCTCTTAGAACTGCATTTAAACTACGCGAAACAAATACTTAAAGAACTCACAGTTGCTGACTTAATAGCTTTTATTATTGCCTTCATCATGAAGAAGAATTATTATATTCTACGAAAATTCTCAGGCAATTCACTGAAATATTACATTGAAAACTTAGACACACAAAAACATTATGAGAAATCTTAAAAAAGAAAAATTGTTCATTCTAAGTTATCAGTTAAGGGAAGAAAGGGGGAAAGAAACTACTATAACTAAACGCAATACCATTCACTACGTGGGTTAAAAGTGTTGAAAGTTCACATACTATATTCTATTACATCAGCTGGAGAAAAGTTTATTATGCTATGGTGCCTATATTGTGGCTCTCTCTCTCGCTCACTCATCGCACCACCCTCTCCCGCACAAGTGAAACCATTAATATGATGAATGTGAGCTCATAATGCAAGTTTGCAAAGAATTTGCCACAGGAGTAAAGAAAATACAAAAAAAAAATAGAAAACGGCAACTGCCATTAATGCATGTCTAACAGTCATAAAAATCAAATATTCTGCAGTTTGTATAAGAACGTTAAAGAGAGGGAGAGGAAGGGAAAGAGAGAGAATGTAGGAGTAGTAGAAAACTTAACTTGTATAAAACAACTTAAAGCTTGCTAAGGAAACGGAAATGAAATTCTGAAGGATATAACTTTATAAATATAGAAAATTGAGATTTAAAGCAGAAAACAGTAATGCGATAATAGAGTTGGAAATTATTTAGAAGTAGTTGTAGTACAGGTAAATTAGTTGCACTGAGAAACCTTTTATTAACCCCAACATTTATAACTTCCAAGTGTCTGCGGGCAATAAACTTTATACATTTTCGTTTTTATACAAAATGTATAACATATACGTAACACTTGAAGTTAGCAGTCCTTAGTCCTTGACAATAATCATTATAACGCATTTTCACTCAAGTTTTTCGGGTGGACCACTTATTAATGTTTGCTTTACGCAAATTATTTCCTTAAGCACTCATGTTATGCACTTCTTTGGCCATAAAGTTTGCATTGCAATTCCTTTGGCAATCTATGTTTTCTGTAATGTTATGCTGTGATGTTATTTTTTCTCTTTGTTTCTCTCTACCTTTATCCTTTGTCCTTTTAATGAAATAAAATATTAAAATGTTCTGTATTTCAATGCCCTCCTATTGCATTTCCCTCGACAATTTCATTAATTCAAGAGCACTTTAAGCTCCGCAGTATGGTGAGAAAATGTCAGCAAATGAGCAATAGCGAACCTTTATGATTGTTGTTAACACGAACTTTGCATAATGAGTGGTCAGGACGTGTTCAAGGAGTTGTCTAGGTTAGGCCACAGCTAAAGCGAAGTGTAATAACCAAATTTATGAAAAATCAGTGGCGTACATTGAAAATGGACAAGGACTAACTGAAGCTGTCAACCTATATATATAGAAAACACAACATGAGTTTCTTCATACGTCCGTTAAAGCCTTTGAAACCATCCAATAGATGTGAACCAGAACGATTTCATTAGAATGGGAAGTAATGCGAAGATGGTTTAAGACCACTATTGCAATGTATTAGACACATGCGGTCCACTCATAAAGTCGATTTTTCTACTTTTCCCATACGAAAAATTTTCGGGATCCCAACCAGAGGACCTTATTTTTGGAATCCCAAGGACTAAAACACTATTCATCTAGAAATAAGGTATTTATCCATTTGGTATCCGCATACTTTACACGTTCTAAGAAGAACCCATTAACAAACATGCAATATCTCTCAGTAAATTTATGGCTCCTTTATTATTATTTTTACATTTTGCCCCTCCAAGAAACACTGTGCTATGCCTCTGCAACTGCTTCACGAAGACAACGCCTAACTTTTTTACACAAAAAAAAACACCAACGCTAAATAATTTTTTCTCTAGTTTTCCACAGCACAAAAAAAGTTTACATATTTTCAGCATCGTTAAATGTTCGAACATTTAATTTACTGTAACTTTGGCATAGAAATATAATGATTCATTTCAACAGATACCAGCACAACAACAGCAACGAAATCTCAGCAAATTGTTCACAACTTTTTCCAATAAATCAAAATTTTTCATTTTGTACTCAATGCATTTAATTACATTTGACTGTTGTTAGGTCTGTGAGGGGTGTTATGAAGTGACTCAACTACAGAGGCAGCCAAAAGAATTTGATGAAAGCTAAGAAAAAAAAGAGAGATAAAACGAGAGAACATCCAAGTTGGATACAATGAAAATTAACAGCGTTTTTTTAGCATATTGCTTAAGGGTTTAAGACATGGTAACTAAAGTGTTGGGTTGCATGCAAAGTTTAAGAAAAGTTTCTTAAGAAAACTTTGAAATTGCTGATGTGGAAATGATAATAGCCGTAGATGCTTGTTTAACAAATATATATTTTAAATCAACGATTTTTTTTTTTGTAATTTTAATTTAATTAAGAGAAAATTCCTTCAATTTATCGGTCGTATTACAATCTGGGACCGGCCGTGGACCACGCGACTACCATGCAGGAGATCACAAGTTCAACTCCTGTCCAGTCATATTAAAAAAAGAAAAACATGTTCTTTTATTGTCGGCTCCCCTCGACAGCAACTTCGCAGTATTAGTGCCGAGTCAATCGGCATGTCTAGTAAGAGCTTCTCAAGCAGTGACATTCGCATTCGTCGATAAACAAGTAGGTGCCGTTTGTTGTGAATCTAAAAATAGAAAGCGTGTTAATTCACAACAATGCGAGAAGTTATCCCATACCTCATTCATGGGGTGTTAAGGGAAATTAAGTTTTAAGTTTTTTATGTAAATCTGAATGAGCCAGAGCATTGTCTGGGTGAAAGACTTTTTCTTCTTCTTCTTTGATGGCAGCAACAACAAAAATTTATCCATCAGTAGCCGCACGAAGAAATGTATTCCAAGCGCTTCGGTCTTTTGCGCTCCGTAGATAGTTCCTCAGACCAAGCTTAGTTAACAGCTCTTTCACCTGGTCCATCCATCGGAGTTTTGGTCGCCACCTCCTGCGCCGCCCATCGAGTTTATTGCCGAAGACTTTTCGAGCCGGAGCGTTTTCGTCCATTCGTACAAAGTGTCCAAGCCAGCACATTCGGTCTATTTGAACGCGCTTGACCACGTCGATGTCGTTGTACAGCTCATACTTCTCATGATTCATTAGACGACGGTACTCGCCGTTCGCGATGATGGGTCGAAATATTTTGCGAAGTATTTTTCTCTCGAAGACTCCCAGAAAAGATTGATCCGCTTGTGTCATTACCCAGGATTCTGCGCTGTAGAGCAAGACAGGTAGGATCAGAGTCTGGTAGAGCTGGATCTTTGTTCTTCGAGAGAGCGCTTTGTCGTTAAATGGCTTGCTTAGCGCAAAGTAGCAGCGGTTTGCGATCAATACTCGTCTTTTGATTTCGAGGCTGACATTATTATTTTTGTTTATGGCGGAGCCAAGGTAGACAAAATCAGCTACCACTTTAAAGTTGTAGTTGCCAACGTCCACGCAGCGTCCCAGACGAGTGGACTCTTTATTCGTTGAAACAAATAACTTGGTTTTGTCCTCATTTATCACCAGACCCACTTCAGCGGACTGGTTTTCAATGGTCGAAAAAGCAGCAGTAACATCTCGCAATCCACGTCCAATGATATCTATATCATCAGCATACGCAAGCAACATGTGACTTTTGTTGAAGATGGTACCATTTCTGTTTACTGCTGCCTTCCGCATGATCATCTCCATTATGATGTTAAAGAGACCGCATGACAGACTATCGCCTTGTCTGAAGCCTCGCTTGGTAGAAAATGGCTCTGTTGGATTTGTGCCTATTTTATCTGAAGACTTCGTGTCAATCAGTGTCATCCCATAAAATCGTATCAGCTTTGCGATGATATCAAACTCAGCCATAGCATCCAACAATTTCTGTCGTATCGAACTGTAATCGAATGCAGCTTTGTAATCAATGAACAGTTGGTAGGTATCAACGTGCATTCCTTGAGTCTTCTCCAGGAGTTATCGTAGTGTGAATATCCGGTCGGTCGTGGGATTATCACGTCTAAGCCCACACTGATAAGGTCCAATTAGGTTGGCCAGAATGGGCTTTAGTCTTTCACATAACACACTAGACAGGACCTTGTATGCGATGGGTAAAAGGCTAATCCCGCGACAGTTGGTACACACACTTGGATCGCCTTTCTTAAGCACGGGACATAGGACACTCAGATTCTAATCATCGGTTATGCATTCCTTGAACCAAATAGTGTTTATGAGCTGGTGCATGCATGTTACCAGCTCATCGCCCCCGGCTTTAAAAAGCTGTGCCGGCAGTCCAACGGTTCCCGCAGCTTTGTGATTTATTATTTAAGCCGTGCTATTAACGTGCTGATCTCGTTTTGGCTCGGTGCTGGACAATCTACTCCATCGTCGATGTTTAGTGTCATTTCGTTACTTATGCTGATTTCGGGATCGAGTAGAGATTGAAAGTGTTCCCTCCATATTTGCAGCAAACTCTGAATGTCAGTGACCAGATTTCCGTCTCCGTTCTTACAGGTGCGGATCCCTGGTACAAAAACCTGTGCGTATACCTTTTGGTAGAACTTTCGGACTTTACCTCTATCCCTGTAATTTTCGATATCCCAGCTCTCCCTTTTCTTCCATAGACGTTTTTACGCCTGAAGAGGCATGTCTTCTCATTCCTCTGCTCATTGTAAGGCTCCGTCACTGCACAAGTTGCCATTGGCTGCAGCTTTGCCCAGTATACAGCATCCTCTTTTTCAGATATTTCGCGACATTCCTCATCGTACCAGGGCTTGTCAGAACGTGGTTTTTCATACGGTCCAGTACGGTCACTGCGGCAGTTGTCATAGAATTCAAAATATGCTGCCATTGGGTGTCGGGAACATCAGAATTAGGGGGGTTGGTTCGAAGTAATTGAGAGAGTTGTTTGGAGTAGGCATTGGCGCTCTCGGTGGTAGGCAGCTTTGTGATGTCTAGCTTCCTTTGCTTTTGGTTACGAACGTTTTAAGCACTGCTTAATCGCGTGAGTACCTTGGCTACAACTAGCTGGTGATCCGAGTCAATATTTGCACCGCGCATCACATGCACGTCCATAACGCTAGAGACATGTCTTTCATCAATTGCCACGTGATCAATCTGGTTTCTTGTATTTTGATCAGGGGATATCCAGTTTGCCTTGGGGTGTGAGTTCCACTCACTACCTTATATAACACCAAACGGAAAAAAATAAATCATTCAAGAGATCTAAAGAAAACATCTATTTTCTACCAAGCGAGACTTCAGACAAGGCGATAGTCGGTCATGCGATCTCTTTTACATCTTAATAGAGATGGTCATTGCGGAAGACTGCAGTAAACTCGTTTGGTGTCATCGTTAGTAAAAGTAACATGCTGCTCGAGTATTCCTATTGGTTGCGGACTGTGGGATGTTACTGCGGCCTTTTCAAGCTTTAAGAAGTAGTCTTAGTATTTCTTCAGATTTAAATGAAACGTATGCAAACATTACACAGTACAACACATTATTTTGGGGCTCAATTCTGAGAACTGCACGTGAAAGTAGCCCCAAATAGAAGAAGTTCTGTATCATTCGTTTTGTCAAGTTACATGCCATAATACATAATTTAATATCAATTTGAAATTAGTAAGTATCAAATAGGGGAATTTGTCACGTTTTATGCTCTTTTGTTTGACATAACATAAATACTATATGGTGGCGTATGACTATCATAAATAATATCTCACGTAAATCATACGCTACGGAGAACAACAATATATTGTAACTGCTGAAACTAGTGAAACTGTTGCTTATGTAGGTAAACGTGATATGAACATATTAATTCTTAATTTTTTTAAATTTGTTTCAGCTAAATCGAACTAGTGGTTCTCTAGTTATGTCAAACAAAGAGCCTTAAACGTGACAAATTCCCCTATACGATGCTTACTAACTGCAAGTCGATATTAAATTATTATTGCCTGTAACTTGACAAAACTGATGATGCAGAACTTCTTCTTTTTGGGGCTACTTTTAATTGCAGTTATCCGAATTGAATCCCAAATCAATGAGCTGAAAAATTTGATACTGTGTTATCTGCTAATAGAAATATGACAAGAAAATTATTAGTGGTACACCCAATTCGTTCTGGTCCAGAAGTAAGTACTTAGAATTTTACCTACTCTCACTACATCCAGCTATGCTCTTTTGTTACTGTATTATATTATTTAAACAAAATCTCTATCGATTTTCATAGAACCTCCTCAAAATATAATATTTTTGTTAACAGCTCACACCAACTATTTGTTTAAGAATGCCTTTTTTGCCAACCAATGCCATAGATTCTGATTTATTTGTCCCACAAAATTGTCACGTTTTGTATGTTAAGAAATGCCACTGACAGTGTCATTACCAATATAAATCTTCTAAACTTTTTGGTGATTTTTTTCATTGTTTTTTTTCTCTCCCAAGTGCTGAAATACCATCACAACTTTTGTTGTCTTTTGTTTTCCGATTAAAAACGGCAGGAAAATACAACTACAACAACAGCAAGAAAAACCCCCAAACACCAAAAAGTTCAAAAGTTAACTGTTAAAGATTGAATGATAGCGTAATGGTGGTGCGAGTTGAATAATGTTGGGTTGACACAAAAATTGAAACAAGTTGAAGAAATCTTCTTTAACAGCAGCAGCAGCAACAGCATCACAAAGTGTCAAATGTTATAAGCCCTTGAGGGTATAACAAGAAAACAACAGTGTTCAAAATACATATCAAAAATAGGGCCAAAGAGTGTGGAAGAGAGAGAATGAGACACAGGAAGAGCATAGAATACGACACGCTAAACTTTGAAGGCGTAAATATCAAAGACATCGATGGCAAATGATATATTGGTGATTTATGAAAAGTTCGTGCTCGGGGGAGGGCAGAGATACAATGGAAGATGTTGGTGACATTAAAGTGTTGTTTGAGAAAAACACGAGTGTGAACAGCCAACTTATGTAAAATTGTAAACTAAATTTAAAATGAAGATTGTAAGGCATGAGAAAAATAATAACGTCTTAATAAAGAAGAGCGAGAGACTTATATCAAAAAAAATTTAAATAATGGTTTATTTTAAAAATCACAATTCTTCTTTATTTACAAATTCTACATATATACAAAATGGATTATATGGACAATGTTTGTAATGGGTAAACTCTCAAACTGCTTAAACAATTTGTATAATAATGTTTTTAAGGCATACAAATTTGGTTAGATAGCAGAATAGGATACAATAATTTTCTTTTAATTTTAAATGTTAGTTATTTCAGTTTTAAATATAAAGGGTTTACAAAAAAAGCTTTGTTTGTAATGGATAAACTTTAAAACTGATTAAACAATTTGTATAATAATGTTTTTAAAACATCATCAATGGAACAGAGAACACGATAGGATAATTTATGTTTATAATTATTTCCCAAATTGGTTTGATGGGCAACGTATGTAATGGATAAACTCAAATTCGGCTGAACCGATTTTTATAATTGTATGTTGGAAGCATCAAAATTTGGCTTGAGGGTACAATAGAATTTCGGTAATCAGTAACGTGGTAATTCGAGTACTTTTGTTAATTCAGGTTCGTAACAGCAACTCGGCAGCGTACCGATGATTCAGGTTCGTCGGCAGTAACGACAAATATCAGTAGTACGTTGTTAGCTTGATGATTCGGGTTTTGTCGGGTATTCAAGTTAATTTCAGCAATTCGGAAATATACCAATGCTTCGTCTTCCGTCGGTAAATGAGTTTGATATCCTCAACTCAGGATCGTGTGGATGAGTCGCGGTTTTCTGTAAAATTACATTTGCAACTCATGGTTGCATCGCTGATACGACTTTCGTCGGATTGTCAGTATCGTGTAGATGACTTGCGTTCTTCTTCACTTTTGCAATACGTAGTTGTGACGATTTCGTATTCGCGACCGAGTTTTTGATCGTATCCGACAGAATGTTATTATCTACGGTGCTAATTTATAATACAATGCTACAGGAACGAAGAGTATCTTACTAGAGTTGCATTCAACAGACCGATGTCCGATTCCACAGACTGAAGTCCGATTTTACAGGCCGAAGTCCGATTCAACAGAACGAAGTTCGATTTAACAGACCGAAGTCCGATTGAATCAGACCGAAGTCCGATTCAACAGACCGAAGTCCGGTTCAACAGACCAAAGTCCGATTCAATAGACCGAAGTACGATTCAACAGACCGAAGTCCGATTCAACGGATCGAATTCAGATTCAATAGACCGAAATCCGATTCAACAGACCGATTTAACAGACAAAAGTTCGATTTTACGGACCGAAGTCCAATTTAACAAACCAAAGTCCCAATTCAACAGAGCGAAGTTCGATTCAACAGACCAAAGTCTGATACAACAGACCAAAGTCTGATACAACAGACCAAAGTCTGATTCAAAAGACCAAAGTCCGTTTTAACAGACCGAAGTGCGATTCAACAGACCGAATTCCGATTCAACAGACCGATTTAATCGAACAAAGTCAGATTTTACAGACGAAGTACGATTTAACAGACCGAAGTCCGATTCAACAGACGAAGTTCGATTTAACAGACCAAAGTCGGATTCAACAGACCGATTTAATCGACCAATGTCCGATTTAACAGACCGAAGTCCGATTCAACAATCCGAATTCAGATTCAATAGACCGAAATCCGATTTAACAGACAAAAGTCCAATTAAACAGACCGAAGTACGATTTAACAGATTTAATCGACCAATGTCCGATTTAACAGACCAAAGTCCGATTCAACAGACCGAATTTCGATACAAGCGACCGTAGTTGAGTTAAACCAATGGAATTTGGGTTAAACCAACAAAAGTTGGTTCAACAGATCGAAGTCCGATTAAACAAAAGAATATTTCTTTCGATAAATTATTGCCCTGAAAATGGCAGGGGAGATCGGGTACAGAGCAACTTAGAAATAAATTTCGTTGCGGTAGCGACCGACGATTTTACCAAGCAAAGTGTTTGATCATTTAAGTAAGTGGAGCTCTCGATGTAATGAGAATTACATTGCATCACACTGCATCGCGTAACACTTTTCCTTGTGATGACGTTTTTTGAATGTATTTAGCTGGATGGTGGCCGCCGTTCGTGGCGATTGCCGAATGTGTCGTTAGTGGCAGTCTCGTGCATTGCCGAACGCATCGTTTGCGGTGGTCGTGTGATCGATGGTATTGTTGTTTGCCCTTTAAGTAATCGAAACAGTGTATGCAGATTGGGTTGGTCAGTGATATTCAAGAATAAATGGGAGGTCGAGTATATTATTAGAGGTTAGAGGTTAAAAAGTCATAACTGCGTAGCTAGCGCTAGAACTGTATGTGAAGGTGGCATATATGTATGTACGGACGACAAACCTTTGTTTTTTTTTACCTTTTGGTAGAACTTTAGGGCTTCACCTCTATCCCTGTCCGTTTCAATATCCTGGCTCTCTCTTGTCTTCCATAGACGCTGTTTCCTCCAGAGGAGGGGTTTCATCTTCCTCCTCTTCTCATTATATCGTTCCGTCACCGCATGCGTTATCATTGGCTGCAGTATTGCTCTGTATGCAGCATCAATTTTGTCAGACATTACGCGATGATATACCTCTTCGTACCAGGGCTAAGCGCGGTTTTTTATAATCCAGTACTTTGTGGTCTTGGCGGCACTAGTCCTTGAATTCGACTTGTGCTGCCACTTAAACTTAAAACTTAATTTCCCTTTGCACCCCATGAATGAGGTATGGGATAGTTTCTCGCGTTGTTGTGAATTAACACGCTTTCTATTTTTAGATTCACAACTAACGGCACCTACTTGTTTATGGACGAATACGAACGTCACTGTTTGAGAAGCTCTTACTAGACACGCCGATTAACTCGACACTTATACTGCGAAGTTGCTGTCAACAACATTCGAGGGAAGCCGACAATGAAAGAACATTTTTTTTTTAAGATGACTGGAGCCACGTTAGAACCTGCGATCTCCCGCATGGTAGTCGCGTGTTCTAACCACTATGCCACGACCGGTCCACTGTGTGTCGAAAGTGTCAGAACTCGAGAGAGTTGATTGAAGTATTCGTAGGCATTGGCTATCTCGGTGGCATGCAGATTTGTGATGTCTAGCTTCCTTTGCATTTGTTTACGAGCGTGCATGCCTTTGCTGCAACTAAGTGGTGTCCCAAGTCAATATTTGGGAGGTTTGAAATAGGGGCGTTTTTCTGCAGTAATTGAGAGAGTTGGCTGTGGTGGGCTTTGGCTATATCGGTGGTATGCAGCATTGTGATGTCTAGCTTCCTGGCCGTATGATTCCCACCGTTTTTTTGCACTACGTAATCGCATGCGTACCTTGGCATCTACTATGTGATGATCCGAGTCAATATGTGCACCGCTCATCTCAAGCACGTCCATAACGCTTTAGAGATGCCTTCCATCGATTGCTATGTATGTGATCAATGTGGCTTCTTATCTTATGATCAAAGGATATCCAGGTGGCCTTTATGCAGGAATCTGGTTCCACTTGCTTTCATGTTTCTTAGTTTCATTGTCAACCTATAACATCTAAAACAAAGTGCATCTCGTTATATTTATCTGGTCTATACGATTACTCGCCAATTGGCTGATGTAACCTGTAACAAAAAGTTTTTCAATTATTTTCATGCTGATAATTTGAATATTTTATTGATAAAACTTTGGTTACTCTAAAAGTATGTAATGTAAAAATGTAATTAAATGAAGAGACCCTCGAAAAAAGTTACTACTCCTGCTTCTTCGGTACTAAAGAAGAAAAAATGGGGGAAAGCCCAAAATGGAAATGAAATAATATAATAAAAGGACAATGATACAACCAACTCTTGCTGATGCCTTATGATATGCTGAAATGTCACAGATTTCAAACTTTTTAGTTATTTTCTTTATGTACGCTCTTTCGCTTTGCGATTAGTTAACTATCCTTTGCTCATCCTTTCCTGTCGGTCGGCGGCCCCATTACCCCATTGTGTAAAACTCAACAATGTGTAAAGTCATTGAAATGTTGAGGCATCATGGTAAAAATTGTAAGAGAGCCAAGTTGTTACTGCCAATTCCTTAGAGATTTCTTATCTTTCCGTTATGGTATGTCATGACAGACTATGGCTGTAAGGAAAATTACAACGCACACACACACACACTCGCACGCACCTTGTTATGGTAGATGAACGAGTTTACCACCGTCTGGTGTAATGATTTGCCAAAAATTGTGGAAAAAGAAAAAATATATAAATTTGAGATAAATGGAAAAAAAACCGGCAAGGGTAGCGTAAAAAAAAAAGTAAAACGAAAGTTGGAGCGAAAAAACTTTGAAACTCCATTTAGTGCCATTATAATTTTTTAACAAAAAAAAACATACTAATTACCTTATGAGTGGAGGAAAGGAAGAAACCGAAAATCGAGACTTGATTCATTACAGAAAAATTCGGAAAAAACGGCGTTTAAAGTAACAAGATTTTTTTTTTATTTTTGCTACATATGCAACTTACAAAGTACAACACATGATTTTGGGACTCAATTCTGAGAAATGCACATTAAAGTAGCCCCAAAAAGAAGAAGTTTTGCATCATTCGTTTTGTCAAGTTACATGCCATAATAATTTAATATCGATTTGAAGTTATAGGGGAATTTGTCTTTTGTTATATGGTGGCGTATGATTATCATTGGTAATATTCCACGTAAATCATACGCCACAGAGTACAACAGTTTTATTGTAACTGCTACAAAATAAATATAGTTCAAAATCATTTGATGAATGGAATAGTGAAACTGTTGCTTATGTAGGGAAACGTTATATGAACAGATTGAAAGAATTGTAAATCTTAATTTTTTTAAATTTGTTTCAGCTTAATCGAACTAGTGGTTCTTGAGTTATGTCAAACAAAAGAGCCTAAAACGTGAGACAAATTCCCCTATACGATACTTACTAACTTCAAATCGATATTAAATTATAATGGCATGTAACTTGACAAAACGAATGATGCAGAAGTTCTTATTTTTGGGGCTACGTTCAAGTGCAATTCTCAGAATTGAGTCCCAAAATCATGTGTTATATTCCATTTCAGATTTGTTATTTAGTATTTTACCGAGAAACTAAACCATACATAGTAACCAACTTCCATGACCTCAGTCAATTGTAATATCCACAATTCCTGATTGTTTCACTAAAGACTTTAAAAATCATTGTCCATAATTTACGCCGATTACATTGCATTGTACATTGTATTCATTTGCTTAAAGCAGAATTTCCATACTCTCAGCTTTTTATGGCTATTTCTCAGAACAATTAAAAGTATGCAATTTTCTTATCGCCACTGAAAACAAAGCTCACATATCATTTGTGCGTAGGTACGTGTAATCGCTTACAGCTGGATGACTGCGTGCGTTCGTACGTGGACAGACCCACCAACGGATGCTCTTTATTCTTCTGATCATTTTAATAGCATATCAGAAAATTCTTAATAATGTGCGAAATTATTGTGTATAGTATTCTTTGTTTTGTAAGTTTGATGACATCTGAAAAAGGAAATATGAAACAAAGAAAACTACGCCGCATTTCGATTGAATCGATCAGACAAATATGGCAAACAATACAAATGGATACACATTTGTGGGGCACATGTGGGGCACAATAATATGACATTGAGGATACTTACACAGGCATTGTATGGTAATTATGAAGGTATACATTAAGGTTTTAGATATTGTTTGATATAGTTTTTATATAAGTTCTTGATCTAGATTATTACACATTTGAAAAAATTCTATAAATTGCAAGTCATAGGTGTCAATAGACAAACTAAGATAAAAGTCACTTTTCGTCTATGATACATATAGAGGTACAGAAATATTATGTGTTTGTGTATGTGAATGTGAAGCAAGCGTGCGTTATATTGCTTTCAAACAGAGGCTGACCTGCTTTTAATCGAAAGTAACTTCGCGTACATGTGAATCGCCAATCGCTTCTGTATGTAAAAGCCGTTTCTTGTCTCAGTCGCGAGGCTTTGGTATGCCTGTCGCTATCCTGGCACTGTTTAGCTTACTTTTTCAATGATTTGATACATACAGTTATATGACCTCAACCACATATTTTCGCAACTGCTTGTTGTTTGCAATCCCCCAACATATTTGAATTGATTTTGCATTGATGTCTCTATAGAGGAACAAATGATCTCTGCAATACAAGATGATTTACAACAAATTCAAATACACGAAAACAATACCTATTGGAAATTCTAAATAATAAGTGCATTGCATATTAATCATTTCACATTTATGTTTATACTTAGTAGGGACATAAGTTCTGTTACATACATTTTTTTCCAACAAATTAAAACTAATGAATGTTTTTGAATCAAACTTTTCATATTTATTTATTGCTTCGCTATTGCTTACATGACGAATACTTATAATATGTTTGGCTCTCCTCAAAGGGCTAAGCTTAAGCGTCGTTCTTGTACTCTGTGTAAACAATTAGTAACAAAATGACGCAGTGTCAATAGTCCTTAAAATTCACAGACACAACTGTGAAAAATATGTTGTCAATAGTGTCAGCAAATAAAATTTAAAAATATTATGAATTTAAGAAAACACTTCTAGTCCTTGCTCTTTCTTTCAACAACAGTACTTTTTAACAGAGTACGTATTGGCTCGCTCTTCTCGGCTAGCGAGCCAGAAGCCTCAAAACTACAAATGAGCTCTTGGTTTGCGAGCCAATAAATAAAATCCAAAATGCAAGAAAATACCAAAAAGTACTTTTATTGCACCGGTTTGTACAAAGTACTCTTTTTTGTACTAAAGTACTTTTTTGTACCAAAAGTGACTTTATTGGCCCGAAAACACAAAGTACTTCTTTTGGTACCAGAGTACTCTTTTGTACCAAAAAAATACTTTTAATTTACTTTTCGGTACAAAATACTTTTTTTTGTACAAAAGTACTTTTTTGTACCAAAAAGTACTTTTTTTAGGCCGTAAACACAAAGTACTTTTTTTGGTACCAGAGTACTCTTTTGTACCAAAAGTACTTTTAATTTACTTTTCGGTATTCTTTTGTTGGCCTACAAGCACTTTTCTGTTGCACAAAGTACTTTTTTTGTACCAGAGTACTTTTAATGATACAAAGAACTTCTTTGTACCAAAACGTACTTTTATTGGCCAAAAAGTACTTTTTTTGCACCAGAGTACTTTTGTGTACCGAAAACTACTTATGGTGTACTTTTCGGTACAAGGTACTTTATTTTGTAAAAAAGTATCAAAAAGTACTTTTGTTGGCCCACAAGCGCTTTCCTGTTGCACAAAGTATTTTTTTTTGTACCAGAGTACTTTTAATGTATTTTTTGGTACAAAGTGCTTTTTTGTACCAAAAAGCACCTTAATTGGCCAAAAAGTACTTTTCTATTCCATAAAGTACTTTTTTTGTACCAGAGCCCAAAGCACAAAGTATTTTTTTTGGTACCAGAGTACACTTTTGTACCAAAAAGTAATTTTAATTTACTTTTCGGTACAAAGTACATTTTTTTTGTACCAAAGTACTTTTTTGTACTAAAATTTACTTATGTTGGCCTAGCCCAAAAACACTTTTCTGTTGCACAATACACTTTTTTATTGTGCCAGAGTAGTTTAAATGTACTTTTCGTATAAAGTATTTTTTTGTAGCAAAAAGTACTTTTATTGGCCAAAAAATACTTTTCTTTCAGAGTACTTAGAGTACTAGAGTACTTTTAATGTACTTTTTGGTACAAAGTGCTTTTTTGTACCAAAAAGCATTCTAATTGGCCAAAAAGTACTTTTTTATTCCACAAAGTACTTTTTTTGTACCAGAGCCCAAAGCATAAAGTAATTTTAATTTACTTTTCGGTACAAAGTACTTTTTGTTGTACCAAAGTACTTTTTTTTACCAAAATGTACTTATGTTGGCCTGGCCCAAAAGCAGTTTTTTGTTGCACAATATACTTTTTATTGTACCAGAGTACTTTTAATGTACTTTTCGGTATAAAGTACTTGTTTTTACCAAAAAGTACTTATATTGGCCAAAAAGTACTTTTCTATCAGAGTACTAAAAAGTAATTTTAATTTACTTTTCGGTACTAAGTACTTTTTTTTGTACCGAAGTACTTTTTTGTACCAAAATTTACTTATGTTAGCCTAGCCCAAAAACACTTTTCTGTTGCACAATATACTTTTTGTTGTGCCAGAGTACTTTTAATGTACTTTTCGGTATAAAGTACCAAAAAGTACTTTTATTGGCCAAAAAGAACTTTTCTATCAGAGTACTCAGAGTACCAGAGTAATTTTAATGTACTTTTTGGTACAAAGTGCATTTTTGTACCAAAAAGCTCTTTTTTGGTACTAGAGCCCAAGGAACAAAGTACTTTTTTTGGTACCAGAGTACACTTTTGTACCAAAAAGTAATTTTAATTTACTTTTCTGTAAAAAGTACTTTTTTTGTACTAAAGTACTATTTTGTACCAAAATGTACTTATGTTAGCCTGGCCCAAAAGAACTTTTCTATTGCACAATATACTTTTTATTGTGCCAGAGTAACAGAGTACTTTTTTGTACCAAAAATTACTTTTGATGTACTTTTCGGTATAAACTACTTTCTTTTCTACAAAAGTACTTTTTTGTAGCAAAAAGTACGTTTATTTTACTTTTGAGCCAATAAAAGTACTACTTTGGTACAAAGTACTTTTTTTGTAACAGAGTACTTTTTTGTACCAAAAATTACTTTTGATGTACTTTTCGGTACAAAGTACTTTCTTTTCTACAAAAGTACTTTTTTGTAGGAAAAAGTACTTTTATTTTACTTTTGAGCCAATAAAAGTACTACTTTGGTACCAAAAATTACTTTTGATGTTCTTTTCGGTACAAAGTACTTTCTTTTCTACAAAAGTACTTTTTTGTAGCAAAAAATACTTTTATTTTACTTTTGAGCCAATTAAAGTACTTTTTGGTAACACAAAGTACACTGAAACAAAATAAAGTAATTTGTACCGGAAAGTACATTAAACGTACTTTTTGGTACAAAAAAAGTACTTTGTACCGAAAATAACATTAAAAGTACTCTGGTACCAAAAAAAATTACTTTGTGCAACAAAAAAAATGTTTTTGGACCAATAAAAGTACAATAAAAATAATTTTTGACACAATTAAAGAACTTTTGGTACAATAAAAGTAATTATTAGTACATTTATAATACTTTTTGATACAAAAAAGGTAATCTGTGATACAATTTTTGTTCTTTTTGTATACTTTGTTCTACAAGTACTTTTCAATCCAGTAAATTCTACTTTTTGGTTCAAATGAAGTAGATTTTAAAACCATAAATGTTCTTTTTAGTACAATAAATATACTTGTTAATACGATAAATGTCTCTTTGGTACAATAAATTGTAGTTTTTTGTATCGAATATTATCTGTGTATCAAATATTATCACTCTAAGGCTAAAATATAGTTTTGCCACGCCCTCTTCGGCCACTGATTGAGAATGACAATATAATCTGCATACTCGAACCTGAAGTGCCGAGTACTATCTGTGTACCAATTTATATCTCTCTGGGGCTAAAAAAACAGCTTTGTCACACTCCCTTCGCTCACTGATACAAAATTTAAATGTCGACTTCATATTCGTGGTGTCTTGTACCATCTGGGAGCTTCCAGGGCTAAAATACAGTTGGCTACGTCAACTCCGCCCACTGATCCCAAATTTCAATTTCGTTTTCATAAAACTTCGAATACTATCTGTGTGTTTAAATTGTATCTCTCTAGGAAAAAAATACTGATACCCACTGATACAAAATTTGAATGTCGACTTCATATTCATATTCGTGTTTTGGAGTACTGTCTGTGTACCAAATTTAATCTCTTTAGGGCTTTAAAACATTTTTACCACGCCCTCTCCGCCTGCTGATTGAAACCAAAAATTGATACTGAAAATTTGTTTAGCCACACCCCCTCTGCCCACTGAACCAAAATTTAAATGTTGTCTGCAAATATGTACATAAAGTGCAAAGTACTATCTGGGTATCAACTTATAAGTCTCTACCTCCAAAAAAAAACTTTTGCCACGCCCACTCCGCCCACTGATCAAAAAATAAAATTTCATCTGCATATTCATAATTGTGTTGCCGAGTAATATCTGGGTATCAAATTGTAACTCTTTAGCTCCGTTCACTGATCAAAAATTATTATTTCGTCTGTATATTTCTATTTCGGTTCCTGAGTACAATCTGTGTATAACATTTGATCTCTCTAGCTCTAAAAGCAAGTTAAATTCAAATTCCGTATTCATATTTATATTTTAGTTCCTGCGTAGTATCTGGGTAACATATTTAATCTATCTAGCTTTAAAAAAATGTTTTGCCATGCCCCTTCTGCCAACTGATCAAAAATTTAAATTTTGTCTTCATATTCATATTCGAGTTTCTGAGTACTATCTGGTTATCAAGTTTTATCTCTCTAGCTCTAAAAAAAAATTAAGTCACGCCCACTCCGTCCACAGATCAAAAATGTAAATTTCGTCTGCTTATTCATACTCGAGTTTTGGACTAGTATCCGGTTATCAAATTTTACCTCTCAGGACTAAATACAGTTTGTCACACCCTCTCTGCCATTGATCAAAAATTAAAATTTGTATACTATTAATCGGGATATGGGTAAGTCTCAACTATATCTTGCGCTTCATTCGTCCATCTGTCAATTTAAGCGAGGTAAATCTGTAGACCTGTATGTGATTGAACAAATGTAATGCAAAAGTATCTTATATAACTGGATGCAGCAACCACCAACCACTTGTACTTGAGTGCTGCTTGTAAAACAAAATCATTCGGTGCAAACAAGATGTACAACTGAGAGGGGAATTAAACAATAACATATCATTAATCATATGTAGAAATATGAAAGTTGACAGGCAAAAGACACGACATGAATTACATACATACATACGTACGATTTATTTAACAGGTTACCCATTTGCCTGCCCTCACTTGGTGCACAATTGATACTACAAATTACCCAAAACAATGGAAATACGGGGAATTTTCGTAAGCTCGATGTTGTATCAGACATGTTGTTATGATTGACATCATCTGGTGTATAGGTTAGAAGCTTCGCTTAGGGCTCTACTAGTGTCGTCAGTTTGCCACTTGCTTACGTTGTGCATAACACCCAATTGAATACCGGTTTTATTGCTATGTGGCATAAAAGATGTTGCTTCAATCAGTGGACCGACCATACATGGGTAATAGGTTTGATCCAACATTGCCATGTGTACTCGTATGATATTGCGCTTTATGTTGTATTGTTTGTTAAATATAGAGAGTGAGAAGAGATGAAGAGCATTAACTGTACTCTCACTCCCTCTCTATATATGCCCAGTAGTTTAGTTTGTGATGTATTGTTTACCTCTCTCTCACAAAATTCCGATACATTTACAAGAGACTTGCAATAACTTTGTTTTGATTTTACGTTTACGAGTCTTGCTAGTACAAGTTCTCTCATGTTGTGTGCGAACCAGTGCGAACGCTATGATGAGAGCAACAGCAGCACTAGTAGTAGTAGTAACCTGATTTTTCGCCAAATGTATAATATTCTTCTCATACTGCTACTGAGAGTTTATGTTTTAGTTTACAACGAATATTTAACGCGTACGGTCGTCGTTTGCTACGGAAACGGATGTTCAGAGTGTCGATTTCATAGTGAGCTGTTGTTTGTTTTTGGCATTTTCCCTTTGGAATAACTCTTTCTGTTTCTTCGACTCAATGTGGAGAATATAAAGACAAAACAAACAAACAAAAAACGAGAAAGAAATAAAACGTGTGCGTCTGCGATACTTAAGAAATACGATGACGGTCAAGTGAATAGTAATTAACAATTAATAAAAAGAAAAGAAGAAGAAGAAGAAGTAAAAAAACAACAACAACAACGTAGAATGAGGCTATAAATAATAAAATTTCATATATGTAAGAAAATCGACGGGGTAAAAGTGAGAAGGTGCAAATGCAGTGTGCAATGAAATTGTTTACGTTGTGTGAAGAAAATTAAAAGAAAAAGTGTTTCATGCAAAATCAATATAAATGCAAATATTGTTTATAATAAAATGCCAGAAAAAAAACACACACAAAAAATAATAAAATAATTATAAAATACGTGGAAATGATTTAAAATATGCGAATATATAATATAATATTAAAAAAAATAAACAGTGTGAACAAAACTGAAGGTGTTAAGTTAAAAAAGAGGTAATAGAAAATTTTAGAAATTTGTAACAAAAAATAATTAAAATGCTATAACAAATATAAATAGGGGCAGGAAGTAAAAAAATAAAAAATAAAAATATGAAAAAACAAAAAATATTAAAAAATTATTAAATTACAAAAGAAATTGGTACAAATATTTTAAACTTTAAGGGTGATAAAAAAAAAACGAAAATGACGAATAACTGAAATTTCTTAGTCATATTTATTATTATTCATACAAGAAAAAAAAACAATAAATTATGGACAGAATTAATAAATATGAATTATCGCTATTAATATTGTAAATGTGAATGTTTTTCTGTTGGTTTCTGTGTTTGGTTGTTTGTGGCTGAATCACGTCGAAACGGCTGAACCGATTTCAATGAAATTTGGTAGGCGGTTAGTACTATTAGTTACTGTATAAAAATAACCGTAGGTTATATACATACTATATTGTTTGTATTTTTTACCCTGTGGCCGGAATGGGAGTGGCAAAACTTTTTTATAACTAAAGAAATACAATTTTTAATTTTGAATCAGTGGGCGGGTGTCGTGAAAAAACTAGCTCCACAGAGAAAAAATTTAGTACACAGATAGTACTCGGCTAGACGAATATGAATTTACCGACGAAATTTTAATTTTGGATCAGTGGGCGAAGGGAGCGTGACAAAACTGTATTTTAGCAGAAGGGAGATAATATTTGACATCTAGATAGTATACGACAGCACGAATATGAATATGCAGACGAAATTTAAATTTGGATCAGTGGGCGGAGGGGCGTGGCAAAACTGTATCTTAGCCCCAGAGAGATACAATTTAGTACACAGATAGTACTCTGCACTACAATTACAAATTTTCAGACGAAATTTTAATTGTGGAGCAGTGGGCGGAGGGGGCGTGACAAAACTGTCAGCACTAGATAGATACAATTTAGTAGGTATACCACTCGTTACACTACAGGTTTAAATTTGATATGCAATAGCGAAGCATTGCCGAGTCCCCTAGACAAACATAAAACTTTGGTCTGTATTTTCATACCAGCATAGAATGTACATAGAATTTTATTTCTCTGGGCCTAAAACATATTTTACATGCACAACCCCCCTAGTAGGAATTCTTTCTTCAATTCTCGAAATAAGTCCACTCCAGCGTCACCTACCGGCAGGGACCGCAAATAAGAGCTGTGAGTGAACATTTTGACTAAATAAATCAATGTGTGGGAAGTGTGTTAAGGTAACATGGAATACACAAAGTATGTTTTATTTTTAGAAATTCGGACTGGAAGTGGGTAAAATAGGCGTGGCGCCGCCCCATACACCATGCGCCATTATAGGTACGAAGTCAAAATTTGGTTCGGATAAGAAACAATACTTTGTTTGCGGAAAATGGGCGATGCCACGTCTCTTTTTAGAAAATCGTTGTATGGACCAAATAAATGGACCGATTGCAATTGTATTTTCTTTGTGTGATACTGTCTATGGGGCCTCTATCATAAGCTGCATGAAAACGTAATTAGATAAAGGGGAGTGGCACCGCCCACACAAACCGAAATTTTAATCTGTCATATCTCACGAGCCATGAGAGGTATGAAGACGAGATTTGCTAAAATTGAAATAAATGAACCGATTGCAATGAATTTTTTATAGTGTGGTACTATACGTAGAGCCTCTATCATAGGCAACATGAAAAGATAATTAGACAAAGGGGCATGGTACCGCCCACACATACCAAAATTTCAATCGGTCATATTTCACAAACCATTTAAGGTATGAATATAAGATTTGCTACATATGTAAATGGTACATAGGGGATGGGCGATGCCACGCCCGGTTTGAAAAACTTTGTATGTCGGTCATATTGATAGAACGATTGTTAAAACATTTTCATAATCTATTTATTTAAAATTTCTTGACTAACTGATTGGGTGAAATGGCTGTATGTAGGATGATGACATTTTGGGTGGTTAATACCCTTTTCGAGTAAACGTCATCTAAGATTGTATTTTTAGAAATTCGTATTTTTAGGGGTAAAAACGATCAATAAGGGATAAAATTTGTGCCATCATCCAGACCAATCGGCTATTACTATAATGTGCGATATAAAAATAATTTTACGAAATTCGTTCGTTGTTCGTTGAATTTGTTGGTACTATCACTCACACCAAAAGAGGTACTGTACGAAAATGTTTATAGAATTGCTACCTATAGAATTAAAGAGCCACCAGATGGGATTTCTTAGAAATTCGAACATTCAGAGGTAAAAAACTCCGAAAAAGGATAAAGAACATTCATTGTAAGTACGGGTGAAGCAACGCGAGCCGGGAAAGATAGTAAGCTATATAAGCCAATAACTTATATTTGCAACTTATATTATATAAATTGCTTTCAATTCTTCTTTTAAACTTTAGTTTTAATATTGAAGAATATTAATTAAATTTAAATTTTTATTTAAAAGTTACGAAATAACACTTGTTCTTGATTTTTACAATAGAAATAAAATATCAGACTTATTTTTGACTTTTATTTCAAAAGTTACAAACAAGATTTATTCCGTAAGTTTTATTTTTAAAAATCAAAATAAAAGTTGAATTGAATATCTTTCGAAGCAATTTCAAGGAAATTGGTCCAAACGTTCAACCCAAAGAAGTTTAACATACCGGATTAAAATAAATTCGGAACATCAATATACACTAGTACACTCCAGCACCATATACCGGGTCTAATTACACTGTGCAACAGTGGTTTTCACACTTGATGAAGACCATATATACGTGAAACTAGAGTCCTTATGTAGTAAAACTGCGTTCTCAGTTTATCGCCAGAACGTCAGGATTTTTTTTAAAAGGACTCTAAAGTTTCGAAGGATACACCACTTTCAAAAAATTAAATCAAATATTTCCACGAACCATATGATAACGGTATGGGTATCAAATTAAAGGTAAGAATCTTAGCAATGCAAACAAATAACAGGTTTTAATGGATCTGGACCGAAAATTTCAAATATGTCCTTTTAAAGTATTAAAGCTTAATATCATTTAAATAATTTTTACTGAAAAAAAAATTTTTGAGGAAGTTATATGTACATTTTATTAATCTAGCTTTACTAGTGTAGTAAAGAGAGATTCTTACCATTACCATTGCATTGCTGAGATTCTTACCTTTCATCTCCATTGACTATACGGTTATGACCGCCCTGATTTTTTGAGAAGTACTGACCATCCAATACACTCAAAATACAATAAAAGTGCCGTACAGTGCCGTACCAGCGCTGACTGTTAGACATAATTGTTTGAAGCATAATTATTTCCATACAACATTGACACATAGTTCTGAATAAAAATTATATGACAAACTGGCAACAGCCAATAGTGATCTCTATAAAAATTTCATATTAACAAAAAAGCATCTAAAAAAATCACCCTTAGATACATAGTTCGAATTTTTTTGTATTTATTTTATAAAATGTCATTGACTAACAGTTAAAAAGAACTACTATGTCTTGTTAATATACTATGGTCACCTAACTATATGGTTTTAAATACAAAACAACAAACAAAAAATAAATTTAAAAAAAAACAAACCTCTAAATGAACCACACTATACTTTTGAATACGGAAGATTATCTTCTCAACAAATTGCCAGACAATACTTAACAAAAGTAACATAAAAATGTTGGCACCAGTCAATCGTAATCTCTACTAAAAAATAAATAATAAAAAAAGCCTCTAAGTGAATCATATTAACATAGTCCACATTTGTTGTATTTCCGTCATAAAACATAGTTTTGCAATTTAAAAAAAATTTAGTTAAAACTACTATATCATGTAGATGTATGAATATAGTTGCCTAAGTGCATAACCTTAAGTACAAAACCAGAAAAAAATCACAAATAAAAAACAACCTTTAAAAGAATCGCACTATATTTTCAAATATGGTAGATCATTTTTCCCAACAAATTTCCAGACAATACTTAATGAAAATAACATGAAAACTTAACACCAATCAATTGTAATCTCTACCAAAAAAAAAAAAACATATGAAAAAAGCATCTAAGTGAATCACACTTATATAGCACACATTTGTTGTATTTCCTTCATAAAACTTAGTTTTACAATTAATAAGAATTCAGTTAATACTACTTTGTTGAAGTATGAACATAGTTGTCTAAGTACATAAACTTAAGTACAAAACAACAACAACATAAATACAAATAAAAAAAAAACAACCTTTAAAAGAATCGCACTATATTTTCGAACTATATTAAGAATATGGAAGATAATTTTTCCCATTAAATTGCCAGACAATACTTAATAAAAATAACACGAAAAAGTAACACCAGTCAATCGTAATCTTTCCAAAAACAAAAACTTACGAAAAAGCCTCTAAGTGAATCACACTTACATAGTCCACATTTGTTGTATTTACTTCATAAAACTTCAATCAATAATAGCTAAAAATGCAGTAAAGAACAACTATACCTTGATAATATTCTTTATCTAAGTACATGATCTATTTGTCGCCTTAGTACTTGATCTTCAGTACAAAACTGGAAAAAAATCATAAATAAAAAAACAACCTTTAAAATAATCCCACTTTATTTTTGAATATGGAAGATAATTTTTCCCAACAAATTGCCAGACAATACTTAATGAAAATAACATGAAAACTCAACACCAATCAATTGTAATCTCTACAAAAACAATACTTATAAAAAAACCTCTAAATGAATCACCCGTATATAGCTCAAATATGTCATATTTCATTCATAAAGTATCATTTAATAATAGCTCAAAATATTGTTAAAAACTCATATACTCAATTCTTCCAGCAAATCATATATTAGTAATAAAACAATACAACTATACACAAAAATTTTAAATTACTTAAAAAAAAATATGAAGTAAGAAAAATATAATTTATATTATTTTTTAATATTTTTTAATATGAACTTAAAACGTTACTCTATGGTTTTAAGCTCTTTATTATACTTATATACAAACTTCCTGCCTTATATCAGTTTTTTTATATCTTACAAAATCTTCTTTTATAATCTAAAGCGTATCTAGAAAAAGACATTTATAAATTTTACAATTCATTCTTTGTTTTGTCTCCTTCATTACAGATTTAAAAAAACGACAGCCTAACTTGAAATTCTCAAGAATTTATCTTATGAATTCCAATTGTATTTCCTCTGCCTTCGTGGTCGTGGTGTTGGTTCTGGTGGTGGTCAATATCAATACAGAAACTTGACAACAAAAAGATATCCAACAAAACAACAGTACTCAAGAGTTTTAACTGCAACTCAAGTGGCGCGTTCAAATCAATAACGTATCTCTGTCTAGTAAGGAGAGGGAGAGAGAGCGTATCATATCCCCCACCCCAACAAAACATACAACTTAAGCGTCTTTTGTGGCCAACAATAAAAGAACAACGGAAACAAAACCGAAACGAACACAAAATCTCTGCAAAATCAAAAGAACACCAATATACGATAGCAACAACAACAACAAGACAAAAATTACAAAAATTATTGACTGGCCATAAGATCAACGGCCGCCGGCCCATAAACGTAAAAGAAACATTAATATATTTAGGCGGTGGCGGCTTGAGCTGTGTCAGAGAGAGAGAGAGAGAGAACCATAGGCAACAGCTTTAAATGCAACACAAAGAGAGGTTCAACGTGCTGCCACATGTCTGCTAACGATATTTATGATACCCATTAATACAAAAAAAACGATAACAACAACAACAGCAGAAAAAAATCAAGGCATACAAGCAACAAAAATCTACCTGCCAGGTAAAAATGCAAACGTAGACAAAAAATTACAATACACTATATAGAAGAAGAAGAAAAAAAGAAACAACAATAAAAAAACGAAAAATCTACATTTATTGGCATTTGAATTTAGTGAAAATTTTCTTTATCAAGTTTTATACAAAAAGTGAAAATTTTACATAACATAGGCTTAAGAAAAAAATACGCGTCACTTAAAGCAATTATCTCGTTATTACGTCGCCGCAGCAACAACATGTTTGCTCACTCTACCCCCATTGCTTCGACCCCCACGCCAGGGTCCAGTTCTTCGAGCAACAACACTTTGGAACCGGTTACCACAATATCCACAAATTCCTCATGCTCACAATTGCATCAACAGCATCTACAACAACAACAACACCAACAGTTTTACCCTCACAACTCTTCTTCTTTATCGGCTTCGGCATCCTCGTCCTCATCACATTCGTATTCGCAACAGCAACAGCAGCAACATTTGCAGCAACAGCAATCGCAATCGTCGCAAATATCTAATTTGAATTCTCGTCCACCATCAAGAGCTCCTTCTATTTTGGATAGTCCCACATTGGCACGTGTAGAACGTGCCCGTCTTAGATTAGAAGCATCAGCGCAGCAGCAGCAACAGCACCAGCAGCATCATCATCATCATCACCACCAGCAGCAACAGCAGAGTTTTAATGATAGTTGTGGCAGTGGCATAAATACGTTGAATCGTGATGATAGTTTGGAGAGGTCGATATTGGACCCTAAGGTAAGTGTTAGCATGGTTTATGCTTGTAATAACTAGTTGGTAGATAAGTGTATTTATTTTGATATTAAACAATATTTAAGGGTATTCCGAACTTCAGTTTCTTTTAAGTGTTTAAGGGATTCAAGATTGAGGTTAAATTAAAAACCTTTATACCTTTATTTGTGTGCTAAGAAAGGCAAGAATTGTTTAGATACTCGTATACTATTTTCGGATTATTACACAGTACAACACATGGGACTCAATTCTGAGAACTGCACGTGAAAGTAGCCCCAAAACGCAGAAGTTTTGCATCATTCGTTTTGTCATGTTACATGTCATAATAATTTAATATCGATTTGAAGTTAGTAAGTATCGCATAGGAAACGTGGTTTTGACACCCGTCAGAGCACGGCTAACTGTGAGGGGCGATACTTAAAACCCAGGCACGCCGGATCAGAGTGAGCGGAACCCTGGTCAGCGTCTGACCCAGAATGGGCGGCTGTAATAAAATCCTGGCAGGAGGAGAAAACTGCGACGTGGTGCGCTGGGCTTGCAACCCGCCACTGACGTTTAAACTATTGCAAAGAAAATAATTAAACGGACCCCCCAAAATGTTGACGACCACCGCAAACGAATTAAGGACCACGATTTGAGGATATGCACCTGGAATGTTAGAACACTGTATAGACCAGGTGCCTCCATTCAACTGGCGGAAGTACTCAAAAAATACAAGGCTGACATAACCGTTTTACAGGAAATCCGGTGGTCGGGACACGGGTAGTGGCGGTATAGTGGCCATGCGGAAAACCACGAATTTGGATGTGGATTTGTGGTTGGCAAGAGACTGCGACACCTAGTCTCAGGGTTCAATCCGGTTTGTGAACGTATAGCGACCATAAGAGTCAAAACAAAGATTTTCCACATAACACTTATATGTGCCCATGCTCCGACAGAAGAGAAAAACGATAAGGACAACGACGAGGTCTACAAGAGCCTAGAAAATATATATGACCGTAGCCCGAGCCATGACATCAAAATTGTACTAGGCGATTTTAATGCTATAATAGACAGGTAGTTAGCAGCTCTAGATTTGACCATAAAAATATATATAAGTCAACATGGTTATCTCCAGATCAATTGACGAGGAATCAGATAGATAACGTGGTAGTCGATGGAAGGTACGCATCGAGTGTTCTAGATCAGGAGTGCGAACATTGACTCCGATCACTTCCTTACCGCAGTTAAGGTACGCATAAGGCTAAGCTTGGCGATAAACGCATGTAACCAAGCACAACGATAGTTGGACATCGGTAAACTGCAGACAACATAGGTAGCGTATGCCTATTCCAACCACCTAACTCAACTGATATGGAATACTTTAACCCCTGATAATATTACCTCCTAGTGGCAATATAAAGCCGACTCCATATAACGAACTGCGAGAAGCGTACTTGGGTGCTCAAAGCCATATCAGAAAGATGCCTGGTACGATGATGAATGTCATAATGTCACGAGAGAGACGGATGCTGCATACAGGGCGAAACTGCAGCCAATGGCAACGCGAGCTGTTCGTGAACGGCACAGGGAGAAGAGACGAGATGGTATTAACTGTCCACCTCCGAGCCAGAGCGAGATACGCAATATCCCGCCTAAAAAACAACAAAACGGCTGGAGCCGATGGTCTCCCTGCTGAATTGTTTTAGGCAGGCGGGGAGGAGCTGATTAGGAGCATGCATCAGCTCCTGGAGAACATCAGGCTGAAGAGAGCATGCCCGGGGATTGGAGTCTCAGTCTGTTATGTCCCATATACAAGAAAGGAGATCGTAGTGAATGTAAGAACTACCGTGGAATAAGCCCATTGCCAATTGCGTACAAGGTCCTTTAGAGCGTATTGTGTGAACGTCTTAAGCAGATTGTAGAAAAACTAATTGGACCATATCAGTGTGGCTTTAGATCTGGTAAATCTAGGACAGATCAAATATTCACTTTACGACAAATCCTGGAAAAAACTCATGAAAAGCAGATCGACACCTACCACCTCTTTGTCGACTACAAAGCTGCCTTCGATTCCCCGAAAAGGAATAAGCTATATGAAGACATGTCTGAGTTTGGTATTCCTGCAAAGCTAATTCGACTTTGCAGACGTAGCATGGAAAACATCAAATCCTCGGTTAAGATTGGTAAAGATCAGTCTGAGATTTTCAACACAGAAAGAGAGGTGATAGCCTGTCCTGTTCACTATTTAATAAAGTTATGGAGAAGGCGATGAGAAAGGCTGGTGTCAACATGTCTGGCACCATATTCCACAAGAGCCACATGCCACTAGCCTATGCCGATGATATAGACATCATTGGCCGAAATCAGCGGGATGTTACTGCAGTTTTCTCATCAATAGAAAAGGTGTCTCGATGAGGACGCAGCGTCAACGTTGAAAATGATTGTTTTGAGGTAGTAGCTGAGTTTACCAACTTAGGATCTTCCGTCAACAAGAAAAATAATGTCAGCCAAGAAATTAAGCGGAGAGTTGTGCTAGCCAATAGATGTTTTTAGGGACTTCGGCAGCAATTTAGTAACACCACCTTACCTCGAGATACGCAGAAACAGCTATACCAGGTGTTAATTTTACCCGTTCTGTTGTATGCTGCCGAATCATGGGTACTTACGACAACGGACATACAAAACCTGGGAGTACGAGACAGAAGTACTCCGAAAAATATATGGATCTATCTGTATCGACGACGAGTTTCGCCATCGGATGAACCATGAGCTTTACCACGACATCGACGTAGCTAAAAGGGTCAGAATCCAACGACTACGATGGCTGGGACATGGATGTAAATGCTCCAGCGAGAAAGGTGTTTGAAGGCGAACCTGAAGGACGACGTAGAGCAGGGAAACCCAAACTTCGTTGGAAGGACCAAGTGGTTGGCGACGTGCCACCATCTGGTAGGACTAACTGGAGAACGCACGCAGAAGACCGAATTGTGTGGAATTCTTTAACACATCAGGACTCAAATTTATGAACTATGAACTGTTGTAATAAAACCTAAGTAAGTAAATAACTAAGTATCGTATAGGGGAATTTGTCACGTTTTAGGCTTTTTTGTTATACTGTTAATTGTGGCGTATGATTATCATAAGTAATATTTCACGTAAATCATACGCCACGGAGTACAACAGTTTTATTGCAACTGCTACAAAATAAACCCAGTTCAAAATCATTCGAAGAATGGAAAAGTGAAACTGTTGCTTATGTAGGGAAACATTATATGAACAGATTAAAGGAATTGTAATTCTCAATTTTTTTAAATTTGTTTCAGCTAAATCGGACTAGTGGCTAGGTCATATTGTACGATACTTACTAACTTCAAATAGATATTTAATTATTATGGCATGTAACTTGACAAAATGAATGATGCAGAACTTCTTCTTGTTGGGGCTACTTTCATGTGCAGTTCTCTGAATTGAGTCCCAAATCAATTAGCTGAAAAATTTTATCTTTACATCGTGTAGTTGGAGTTTTTGCAAAGAAAATGGACATAACTATTTGTGAAACTTCGTGTCATTTGAAAATTTTCCTTTTGTGGCATTTAAAATCCTTTTTCTGTTACATTTAATACTTTTGACCTACCTTTAAATATATTTTACTCCATCAACTATTTACCTACACGCGCCTATGCGTTTGTGTAATCCTCTCATTATCCATAAACCCGCTGACCTTAATAACATAAAGTTTAATCTAATTCCGTCCATCATTATTTTCCCCCATTTCATAACAATAAATACAACAAAAAAGAAAGAGTACATCGACATACTTACTATGTCCCCCTCCCCCCCTCTTACCCGCCTGACTGTTAACATTAACAATATACTTACGTACAGAGAAACGTACTTTGTAATTCCATGAATATAACGTGAAATAGGTCAAAGAGTCATTTGGTTAATAAAGAGATATCGCGCTTTTTTCCGTTGATCTGTGGGTCTATAATAAAACATGTAATATCAAAAGACTCATCATCATCGTCAGCATCGGCATCATCATCATCATTATCATTTTCATCATCATTATCTTCATCATCACTAACATCATCATCATCGCCTTCATCATCATCATCTTCATTGGCGTTGCCATGCCATAGTTATTGTTTTTTTGTATTCCCCAGAAGCTGTCTGAATAAAACTTAAAGCATTCTTGAGCTTAACTTTGTTGCTGTTGTTGCATCATTACAAAATTGTTGCAGTACCAATGATGATGACAACGACCACTGACTGACTAACTGACTGGCTTTAGGGGGGATGACAACAACAACTTTAAAATTATTGCACTTTAAATTATAGCAAAATAAAGTTCTACAATGTCCACATGTGTGTGTACCGAAAATTAAGGGAAGGGGTGACATAAGCCTGACGATGATGTCACATGCTACGGAACACATGTGTTGCGGTGAAAAGGGTGTTTGATATAAGGCATGATATAGAAGGAAAAGCTCAATTAGTCTTTGGCGCAACACAAAGAAGAGCTCTAAATAGTTTTCTTACTTACGTACTTACTTAAGTGGGCCGTTACAACTTACGATCTTGGTTCTTAAATTAGAGACTTAAAGTATTAAAGAATTCGGTCTTATGCGTGTGTTCTCTAGTTTCCTACCAAATGGTGGCACCTCGCTTACCACTTGGTCCTTCCAGCTCTGCGTCTTTCTTCAGGTTCGCCTTCAAAAACCTTTCTCGCTGTATCATTTACATCAGATCTCGCAAAATATGCTCAACCAAATTTTACTGCGCGGTCTGCTCACTTAAAAGACCGAATAAAATGAGACGGAATCGCTCAGTGTCTGAACAGCAACCATTTCTTCGTTTTGTTCGTGTTCTTGCTCTCAGGTTTCGGGTTGAACGTAATACATGAATCGGTCTCTTACTGACCGCTCGATACGAACAGAACCTTTCGTCGCTCAGCTACTGAGAATCAGTAAGTGAGCAAAGCAAGCAAAGTGTCCGCACAAAAGGTCTTTATTTTTATTGTTGCTTTGCATTATGTTGTTGCCTTAATAATTTCGTCATATGCTTTAAAGAGTAGAGAAGAAGAAAAGGGGAAAGGAGGATCATTAGTGTGCAAATGTGTATGCGTACGTTTGCCTATCCACACGCGCAACACACATACATGCTCAAAAGACCGTTTGGCGAGTTTTTACGAAGTAAAGGGTCTCGAGTAAACCCATGAGCCGATCTAGTGAACAGAAATGCTCGTCGGTTGAGCAATGAGCAAGCCAAAGAAGAATGAAGTTTAAGAGTTTTTTCGCGACAGTTTCGCATCGTGTCAGTTGATGAGTGGTTATTTTCTGACAACAAGAACAAGAGAGACCAATTATTGCGAGCTCTGATTTACATCCATCCTTGCAACATGCCCCATCCGTCGAAGTCGTTTTATTCTGACTCTTTTAGCTACATTGATATCGTGGTAAAGCAGATGGTTTATCCGATGGCGAAACTCGCCATCGATACAGATAGGTCCATAAATTTTGCGGAGTTCTTTTCTCTCGAATACTCCCAGGTTCTGTATGTCCGTTGTCGTAAGCACCCATGATTCGGCAGCATACAAAAGAACGGGTAAGGTTAGTACCGATAAGGTGGTGTAATGCTGCCGAAGTCCGTAAAAATATCTATTGACGAGCACTATTCTCTGCTTGATTTCTTGGCTGACACTAATTTTCTTATTGACGGAAGATCCGCGGTACGTAAATTGATCTACTACCTCATAACCATAATTGTCCGCGTTCATGGTGCGTCCCCAACGAGAGGACTCTTTGTTCGTCGAAATCATTATTTTTGTTTTGTCCTCGTTGGCCGCTTAACCCATTTTTGCTGAATCCTTTTCCACTGATGAGAAAACTGCAGTAACATCCCGCAGATTTTGGCCAATGATGTCTATATCATCGGCATAGACTAGTGGCATGTGGCTTTTGTGGAATATGGTGCCAGACATGTTGACACCAGCCATTCTCATCACCCTCTCCATAACTATATTAAATAGTGTACAGGACAGGCTATCACCCTGCCTGAGACCTCAGTCTGTGTTGAATGGCTCCGACTGATCTGAACGAATCTTAACCGAGGATTTGGTGTTTTCCAAAGTACATCTGCAAAGTCGAATTAGAATTGATGGAAAAACCAAACTAAGCCATGACCTCATACAGGTTATTTCTTATCGGAGAGTCGAAGGCAGCTTTGTAGTCGACAAAGAAGTGGTGGGTGTCGATCTGCTTTTCATGAGTTTTTTCCAGGATTTGTCGTAGAGTGAATATTTGATCGGTCGTAGATTTACCAGGTATAAAGACGCACTGATATGGTCCAATAAGTTTTTCTACAATTCGCTTTAGACGTTCACACAATATGATTGAAAGGACCTTGTACGCAATTGGTAATAGGCTTATTCTACGGTAGTTCTTACATTCACTACGATCTCCTTTCTTGTATATGGGACATAACAGACTGAGACTGGGAGCAGCTTTGTGTACTCACTCTGCCTCTTCTTCAGCTCTTTCTTTTTCGGTCTAAAGAGACGAGTTGCCTCCCGTCTCTTCTCCCTGTGCCGTAAACAAACAGCTCGCGTTACCATTGGCAGCAGTTATGAGCATTTCATAGCAGTTAGTTTAGGTGGTTGGAGTAGTCGTCCGCTACCTCTGTAGTCCGATGTCCAGTTTTCGTTGTGCCTGGTTACGTATGTTTTTTGCCATGCTTAGCCTTGTGCGTACCTTAAATGCGGTAAGGTAGTCCCTGATCACTCGTACGTCCAGAACACTCGATGGGTGCCTTCCATCGACTAACACACGGGATCAATCTGCCTTATGAATATATTTATTGTCAAATCTAGTGCTGCTAACTACCATATTTCTAGCCGCAGAAAAATCAATCAGCCATTGTTAGACGTTTCGGTGTGCAGACTGAATTTCCCTGTGGTAGGCTCAAATGTGGTCTTTTTGATGTCATAGCTTTGGCTACGGTCATATACATATTCTAGGTTCTTGTAGAACTCGTCTTTGTCCTCATCGCTTTTCTCTTGAGCATGGGCAAAAAAATCTCTTGCCAACCACAAATCCACATCCAAACTCGATTACTTGGTTATGTCAGACTTGTATTCTTCGAGGACTTCCGCCAGTTGGATGAAGGCTTCTGGTCTATACAGTGTTCCAGCATTCCAGGTGCATATCCTCAAATCATGGTCTTTAATTCTTTTGCTTCAAAATCCTCCTGCCAGGATTTTATTACAGCCGCCCATTCTGGGTCAGACGATAACCAGGGAACGGCTCACTTTAACCGTCCGCAGTAGTACCACGAATACGTGCTGTAATAGGGCTCCCGTACATAAACAATTTTTTATAAAATTTGCTCCCACCGCTTTAACTGCCCCAAAGGTACCCCTGGAGGTGTAAAATATATGACCGACCCCCAATATATTTGCAACGCCAACAGTTTTCAGAACTTATCTAACCTTTATCTTCAACCCTTAGGGATCTATACAACTTTTTTGTTATCTTTTATATTTCTTTTATAAAATCAGCTCCTTCTGCTTCTATAGTGCCTCTTAAAGGTGCAAAATGTATAACTGACCCCCACTAATTTGTCCCTCCTTAACATACTTACCCCCTTTCTTTACCCCGTAAGAGTGGTCCCGTACATAAATAAAATTTTTATAAAATTTGCTCCCACCGCTTTAACTGCCCTAAAGGTGCTCCTGGAGGTGTAAAATATGTGACCAATACCCAATAAATAAATCATAAAAAATACCTTTTTTTCCCATATTTTTACAATTTTCATGTACTAGATGCAATTTTTTCGGGTCGGTCTATTTGAGACTTTTTTTGCTCTGGTTTAGATCAACTACTTTGTCGAAGACGAAAAGAAAAAATTCCGAACAGTTTATGGAATATGGACTCCCTAAAAATGGTCAAAAAATCGAATTGGGGTGAAAATATTGGAGTATCCATAAAAAAATGTTTCGATGTAATGGGGCCAAATCCTTTGGGGATTTTTTTAGTTTCGGTATATACTTCAAAAATAACTGGGTACGAAGGTGGCACCAGACGAAGACCTTAGAAATGTTGCACTGTGTAATGAACCAAATTTAGCTCCGTTTGTCTTTGATACATTACTGACAACTGTGTTAATTTATATCAAATTATTTCAAAGGACACGCTCACCTCCCAAACATATCCTGAAATAGAAAAAAACTTATATTTTCCAAGGTTGTTGTTTGGTGTCATTCAAATTTGCTTCAATTTGCCTCGAATATGTTACTGACAACTGTGTTAATTTATATCAAATTATTTCAAAGGACACGCTCAACTCTTATATATATTCTGAAATGGATAAAACTTATATTTTCCAAAGTTGTTGTTAGTATTGAACCAAATTCAGCTCAATTTGGCTGTGATATATTAATGACAACTGTGATGAACTAAATCAAATTATCTCAAAGGACACGCTTACCTCCCATATATCCTGAAATGGAAAATACTTATATTTTCCAAAGTTGTTGTTGGAATGTATCAAACTTGCTTCAATTTATCTCTGATATATTACTGACAACTGTGTTGAATTAACTCAAATTATCACGAAGGACACGCCCACCTTCCATATATCCTGAAATGGAAAGAACTTATATTTTACAAAATGAGGTACATTTACTTAATGGTGAATAAAAGCGGAAACGTATTATCGATTTTCACGATCTATGTCTCATTTTGTTCATAGGTTATGTGGCATTACGAGAAGGTAGTAACACTTGTCATTTTTGTCCGTTTTTTTAAATATAATTTTTTAGGCAAATTTTTTTAATTTTTCTTCATAAATTTATTTATAACTGCGAAACTGTTGAATATGCAGAGAAACCATCTATGAACAATTTAAAAGACTTTTAAGTCTTAAATTTCGGTTTTTTGTTTCGTCAAAATTTTCGTCTTGAGTTATTCCCCCTTAAACTTGGCTATAGGAGCTTAAGAGCTAACATATAAGCCCAAAGCGACACGGGTTAACATACTCCAATCGTGCTTAAAATTTGGCTATCCTAAAATCTGCAAGGATTTGTAATTTTTGTGGGGTGGCACCGACAAAATTCTGAAATTTTTTTTCCCCCATAATACTTCAGATACACTTTTATGTACATATATGTATCTCAATATGTGTTCAAGTTTTACTTTAGTTCCCCACCTAATAATTTCCCTCTTTTTATGCCGTGTCACATTCTACCTCTTTGACCTCTTGACAATAAAAATTGATGTTTATTCTCCATGTAATGATCATGTTAAACGAGAGTGGTCATACAAATTGTACCACTTGTAGTCATAAGCAATCAGCCAGCACCCTTAAGTTCTTGTAAATTTAGATTCCATATATAAAAATTACACAAATGACATTGAAATATTTAATTGTATTTTTTTGACATTTTAAAAATTTCATCACTAACATATTGCCGCTCTTAACAAATGTGTTTTTGAATAAATGTGTTGTTCGGTCATAAATTGTTTAGTGAATGACCACAAAGGGCATATTGTTTTACTTGACTCACTAGCTGTTTTGCTTTGCAATGTGTGTGGGTGAAATGTACCAAATTTTTTTTGGTTTATTTTCAATTTTATCTCTCTCTCTTGGAAATTTGTATATTTCTGTGCCATCAATCTTTACAAAATGAATGGGGAGTGTGTGTGTGAGTTATTTATGCGCATAATTTTTGGTTTTTAAAAGCTGCAATATTTCTCTAACAACAGCGAAAATATAACCTTCACTTTGTGTTGTTGTTGTTGTCGTCAGCTCCAGCGTGAAATTGTGTTGATCATTTCAATTTCTGTGACATCTGCCGCCTAGAACTATAAATTGACAAAATTTTGGATGAAATAGTATTAAACTAAATTAAAAATAGTATGAGAATCAGTTGAACGTAGTGTACAGCACAATTTATCTACATTTATATGTACCACTTTTGCCTAGTCGTTTTCCAGTTATGATTGTTAAACTCCTTTCTCTTACTGGCCACTGCAAAGGGCCAACAATTGAGTTTTCCCCATATGCGTTTATGCGTCACTTGCAGTTTAACCACAATTACCATTGACAATAACCTTGAAATGTGAATGGCAATCAACACACAATAGTTTTCTTGACTTTTTATTTAATTTTTTTCGGTTTATTTTTCTCGTTTTTTTTTGAAAGGAAGCAATTTATATACAAATTAAATGGTCTTTTCAACATTTTTCATTCAATAATTAACCAAACAAAAGAGACCCACTTAACCGCACACACGAGACATTCGCTTTGCATTCGAATGCAAATTTAGTGAACAAACATAAAAGGCTTTCCCCCCCCCAACCAACAAAAACAAAAATTTAACAAAACAAAAAAAAAAACAATATGAAACACCCAACAACACTAGCTAAGCTGTATGTAGAGCATGCATGAATGAAAACTTACACATGCATACCTAATACACATGAATGACACCAAAAAACACCCCAAAACGAAACGAAGAAACGAAATGAGAAAAACAAAATCATAACACAACAAAACCAAACAACGACTGCAATTGAGCAAAGTGCAGCGGTACGATGGAGCATAAGCTGTGGCAGCGTTTTGTGGTAAAAGAAGAGTTAACGGGAGGGCTGCAAAAGGTTCCGGGTGACAGCAGTGGCGACAGCCAAGACTGCAACGGCAATGGGCCCAACAACATCGGCTACAAACGGAAGTGCATACATTAGCAAACAATTACAAAACGGTATTTACGAGTATGCTCTTACACACACACACACACACGCACACCCACTCGACAATCAAAGGGCTAACTCTATGCACAAGTACACGAGTTTGTGGTTGCTCCAGCTTTTGCCGGTGCTTCGTGTTATCCGCTATAATGCGGTTGCTGTTGTTGTTGTTGTTGCTGTTGTTATGGCAAACGCCACCATGCAAACATTGCTGCCACCAGCTACATCAACACAATAGCATGAAAGCTTTGAATTTAATGTGATGATGAACTGTTGTATGTACGTAGTAAATGATAAAAAAAACAACAACAACAACATAAACAAAAACATTACATTTCATAAATGTATAAACCAACTGTAAATAAGACTTATTAGCCGGAAGTAACAATTAAACAATGTTAATCTCTTGTTTAAAGCATTTAAATGGGCAGCAGTGTAATTACGAGGTCTATTGCGGAAGTTTATGCAAACGTAAAGGTATTATCTGCCAAGAGGGATGAGATTAAGAGGAACTATGTAAAGAAATTAAATGTTTTAACTTAACTAAATAATTTAATATTTGTGATATCTTAGATTTTTTTTTGATATTTTTGATATTTTTGATATTTTTGATATTTTTGATATTTTTGATATTTTTGATATTTTTGATATTTTTGATATTTTTGATATTTTTGATATTTTTGATATTTTTGATATTTTTGATATTTTTGATATTTTTGATATTTTTGATATTTTTGATATTTTTGATATTTTTGATATTTTTGATATTTTTGATATTTTTGATATTTTTGATATTTTTGATATTTTTGATATTTTTGATATTTTTGATATTTTTGATATTTTTGATATTTTTGATATTTTTGATATTTTTGATATTTTTGATATTTTTGATGTTTTTGATATTTTTGATATTTTTGATATTTTTGATATTTTTGATATTTTTGATATTTTTGATATTTTTGATATTTTTGATATTTTTGATATTTTTGATATTTTTGATATTTTTGATATTTTTGATATTTTTGATATTTTTGATATTTTTAATATTTTTGGTATATTTGATATTTTTGATATATTATATATGATATTTTATATTTTTGAAAAATTTTAATATCATTAAAAATATTACATACATTAAAAGTATTAAAAATATTAATAACTAGCTGGCCCGGCAGACTTCGTCCTGCCTCCAAATTTTTGTAAAATATGTTGAGTGTAGTTGAAATCTAAAAACGATTGGTTTTTTTTACCTCTAAAATATTTAATTTAAATGGCGAGGTTTTCCCGGACAAATTCTGTTATTCATATATCTTAAAGATTATTATATATTATTATAAGAATTGCTAAAACGGATCAGCAGTGTCGTCCATGATGTGATGAAAACTTACTTATTGATAGACATATATTCTAAAACCACATTTTAAAGCCCATTGACTGACATATAACTTTCTGCGCTGGTGTACTGGATGACTGTACCTTTCTATCCTAAGCAGTACGAATTTCCAAAAATGCATTCATTGGGCTCAGCAACCCCATTAACCGTATGGTCTGGGTTATATCAACAGTTATTCCTATTTTCGTTATTGTCCCCTAAAATTTTGAAATGGGAAAAAACACTTTGTGAAGCTCTCTAATTCAGTAGAAAGTGCGCTATTATAAAAGTTAGTCATTCATCTTTAAGCCTTTTTGCGGTCTGGGTGACCATCTACAGCTAATCCTTAACTTTCATTGAAATTTTGGGACAAATGGGGTCAACCGTTTTCACAATTAGTGGTAACATCAAAATGTACATCTTTTTTATATATATAGACTTCTGAATAACTTTGATGTTAAAAAAGTGACTTAATGACATTCCAAAAATTAAGTGTATCATAAGCTAAACACCGGCAATTGGTTCCAAACATACATTCAAATTTTTCTCATGCCAAAAAAAATCATATATTTTAAGTTTAAGTAAAATCGGACAATCGATATTCAAAATTTTCTCATGCCAAAAAATTCATATATTTTAAGTTTAAGTAAAATCGGACAATCGATATGAATTTTCGAAATAATTCAATCCCAGCCAAATCAACTGCTGGTCCATATATACAAAAAAATTCTCATAATAAAACAAATATACATTCAAAATTTCAGTCAAATTGTTTAATTCGTAAAAATTTCCATTATAATTCCACCCTAGCGACACCTACCGGGTCAATTTTTACAAACAATTTTTTCTCAAGGTTCCACAAACATAAACACTAAGTTTCAGTTAAATTGGTACATGCATTAAAATTTTCAATATAAATCCACCCTAGCGCCATCTACCGGGTCCATTTGTACATACGATTTTTTCTAATGATCAAACAAACATAGATTCTGAATTTCAGTTAAATTGGCCCATTAGTTAAAATTTTGATTGTAAACCGACCCCAGCGCCACCTACCGGGTCCATTTGTACATCAAATATTTTCTCATGATCAAATGAATATCCATTCTAAATTTCAGTTGAATTGGTACATGCATTCAAATTTTCGATATAAATCCACCCTAGCGCCACCTGGATTTGATTTTTTTCACCACAAACAATCTACGGAAAATTTTGAATCGAACAAAAAAAAAATCAGCCAAATCGCTCCAGCCATTCTCAAGTGATGGTATGACATACGTGGACCATTTCATTTTTATATATATAGATATTAAAAATTTTAATAATGTATCTTATGTATTCAAGTACCACTGCGTACCTTCGCTTAATAAAGTTTAATAACTTTTTCTTTTGCCCACAATCCAAAACAAAAAATCTCATCCCACCGAGCTACATCATTAGTTGTGTTAATGCATAACAACTTGAGATATCCATTTACACATCCAATGGTGCTATGAAACTAAGAAAATGAAATGCTTATACAAAAAAATATATTCTCGCCATTACCACTTGAAATCCATGGTGTTAAAGATAACAATGATGGAAAAAATGTTCCTCTTTGCACATTATTATTGCACTTTAACACACACACACACAAGAGGCAATGCACTACAAACATATTTGTTATCATATTCCGGTAATACTGACATAATGTTATTCAAAATATAGCGGATACAACAACTACTAAAGTTTAGTCATAAGAGTATTGCCGCTGTACATATCCAGCTACTTGTGAAGATATTGTTGTGTGAATAGTTGTTGTTTTTGGCTCAATGCCCTTCTTGAGCAATTGTTGTTCTTTCTTATTCTTTCCGTTTATTTTGTTGGTTCGCCCAACTCAGCTGTTTACGACGCGTCTTCTTTGGCCCCTTGCATATGCATTTTTTTTTTGCAGTGTGAAGTATGCAATTTTATATTGCATGTACGACGATGACGACGCCAAAGACTACTTGTTGTTGTTGTTGCCAGCTCAAGGCATTATCAGTTTTATGAAAGCTTCACTTAATGGGGCCTTTTGTCTACTGACAGCCAGCTATGTTGGTGTTTGTTTATTGTTCCTTTTGTCTGCATAAGAAACTAAGGCTGCCGAAGCAGCAGCAGCCACATCATGTAATGTAGATGTGCCTCATAGTTGTAGTGCGGCACTTGCAATAGGTCGCACCGATTTTCTAGAGTGAATGCCAAACATTGCCTTAGCAGATTTGCATTGGTGGGGGATCTGTTTTTTCTTCGTAACGGAATAATAGGAATATGAAATATTTGAAGCACTATTTTTATCAAACCATTCATATTTGCACAAGACATTTGAGTATGGTTGAAGCGATTTAGAATCTTAGCAGGGTCAGTGATTTAGACATTGTGTGAAAATTGCATTTCTTTACAAGCCGAACTTAATGAAATAGTTATTGTACTCTTTGGCGTGTAGTGGATGCTCTTAAAAGTTTATCTAATAGGCGCTCTGCAGCAGGCACTGCGATATTTCTAGTGGAGGATGTATTTTTTTGTCTTAAAGCAAAACTACAATTAATGTTTTAGAGCATGTGACCGTGCTAAGGAAGTTAAATAAATGACACTGATATTCTTTTTTAAACGGTTTAAATAAATAAAGAAACAAACATTAAATCAAACTGACCCATGTTCTGATAAGGCAATTTGATAAACTTATTTTTAATTTAATATTTTTAAGTAATTAAAATTTTAATATTTTACTTTTTGTTTTCAATATGTTATTACTTTAATTATTTTAAATATTTTTAATATATTTATTTTATATTTATTTAATATATTATTTTACTAATTTTAAAGCCTATAATTGTTTTTCAATTTTTTAAAGTTTTTGTACCTACAATATTCTTAATATTTTTAAATACAATTTTAAGTATTTTAATTTTTTAATATATTATTACGTTTAGCTTTTTTTTTGACATTCTTAATGTATGTAAAATATTTTTCATTTCCAATATTTATATTTTTAATATTTTTATTTTTTTATTATTTTATTATTTTTTAAATATTTTTAATATGTTTAATATATTTAATAATTATAATATTTTTATTATTTTTTATATTTTAAATATATTAAATATTTTTAATATTTTTTAATATTTTTAATATTTTTAATATTTTTAATATTTTTAATATTTTTAATATTTTTAATATTTTTAATATTTTTAATATTTTTAATATTTTTAATATTTTTAATATTTTTTTAATATTTTTAATATTTTTGATATTTTTAATATTTTTAATATATTTAAAAGTATTTAATATTTTTAATATTTTTTTATATTTTTATTATTTTTAATATTTTTATTATTTTTCATATTTTAAATATTTTTAATATTTTTCATATTTTTAATATTTTTAATATTTTTTGATATTTTTATTATTTTTAGTATTTTTAATATTTTAAATATTTTTGGTTTTTTTAATATTTTTAATTTTTTAATATTTTTAATATTTTTGTATTTTTAGTATTTTTAAAAATTGTTAATATTAAATTTACGTTAAAGTGTATCAAATGATGACATCAAATTCGGCTTACGATCAGAAAAGTATTTTTTTTTTATTGTTTTGATATTTTTGTTCAAATTCAGTGTGTCACGCACTAGGATGACGCGTTTCGAACTCCATGACGAGTTCATCTTCAGACCCCTTTGTGACGAACTGATGCACACTCGTACATCATCAGCTGTATATATATCTACAATTATGTCAAACATGTACATGCGAAGTAGATATCAGCCGAAAATGTCCAGCACCAATTATAGTTTGAATTTGACCGTTAATATTCAAACATGAGAAATAGAGGAAATTCTTTCCCCACGATTCACCTTTTTACCTCAAAGCTTCTTTACAAGGTTTTTTGGAGTCATGGAGTTCGAAACGCGTCATCCTAGGGCGTGACACACTGACTTTGACCAAAAATATCAAAACAATAAAAAAACACTTTTCTGATCGAAAGCCGAATTCGATGTATCATTTGATACACTAACGTAGATTAATATATTTTTAGTATTTTTTAAATTTTTTACATTATTAATGTTTTTAATATTTTTAATTTTTTTAATATTTTTAATATTTTTAATATTTTTAATATTGTTAATATTTTTAATATTCTTAATATTTTTAATATTTTTAATATTTTTAATATTTTTAATATTTTTAATATTTTTAATATTTTTAATATTTGTAATATTTTAAATATTTTTAATATTTTTATATTTTTTTTATATTTTTAATATTTGTAATATTAGTAATATTTGAAACATTTTTAATAGTTTTAATATTTTTAATATTTTTTGTAATATTTTTAATATTTTTAATATTTTAAATATTTTAAATATTTTAAATTTATTATTTAATTATTTAATTTATTAATTTAAAATTTTTAATATTTTAAATATTTTAAATATTTTAAATATTTTTAATGTTTTTAATATTTTAAATAGTTTCAATATTATAAATATTTTTAAAAAAATTCCCAAGTTTTGCAATATCTTTAGTAGAATTTCTTTTGTGACCTAAATGCCTTAGCAATCCTTCCCTTTACTCACAGCGTGAGCAATTGTGAACTACAATAACTTTTTTTGTTTAGAAAGTATACAGAGTACGAAATAAAAACGCAGGGAATCAAAATTGTATGTGTCACTGTGTTCTTATGCTCCTCCTCACCCCACTAGGATTTCATATTCGCCGAGTGTATTGCCCAACTGTATGTGCTGTGAGTTGAGAGTACTTGTGCTATTACGCCCGCACTCGCATACATATGTGTCCCATAAAAAAAGGACTTTATCCCAAGGATGCTGTGCACTAAAAGCCCCATGGGGTAAACAAGAGGCATTCTATATAACACATGCTACGAGATGTGCACCAACAACAAACAGCGGAAGTAAGTTGGAGCACCCGCAAATGGTGCAGAAGAAGGGAATATGTTGTGTTTTTTTTTTGATAAGTTTTTTACTACTGATATGTTTTTTCTTTATCATAATGTGTTTATTGTTCTTTTGCTCTCACCCCTCTCCCTCTTATGCTGTATAAATGTGTGGCAATGTTAATATGATGGGATATAAAATATTAACAAAAAAGGAAAGAAGATAACAATAAACAGTGATATCACATGTGACCTCTTTTCCGCCGTTGCATTGTGGTCTCGTTAGTTTTCGTTGCTGTAGTGGCGATGGATCAAAATGCAATCAGAAAAGGGATGATTGTTGTGTGTGTGTGTGGTTTTTTTTATACATATTTACTGTGCACTTTTTGGTGCAATGTGTTGCAAATGGGGTACACGTACATTTGAGTGAGTGTGTGCTATGATTGTAAATGCAAGTTACAATTGTTATAGTTTATAGTGCAGTGAATGTTGACTACGCTGCTTTTTTATTTAGCAATCTGGACCATACGATTTAAAAGCTATTATTTTTATGATTAAAGAATATAACAAACTTCCAATTTGACTATAACAATAGCTGGGGTTATCGTTTATATATCATAATGGATAGTAAAATATGAACAATTTCCACAAATACGTTACGGTCTAATAACTATCGTGGCTAAAATATTGAAATTTTTTGTTAAGTTTTTTAGGATTTAAGAGTTATAGGTTATAAAATATAAGTTAAAAAACGTTATTTAATATTAATACTAACCAATTGTTACTCGAAATATGACCTCAAGCGGAGTTATAAAGCAACATTGTTTTTCTATTTAAGAACCTAAATTTTAACTTTTTTTATATTGTTTTTACAATTCTTGATTATTTTATATATTAAATAAATTGCAAATATTTAATTTAACCATAAAATTGGCTCTTTCCTTACCACCTGACATTAATTTATTTTTGTATTGTTTTTCTTGTTTCCTCCCCCCACAACCACTTCCCACAACTGCTATCCAACGAAATTCTACTATACCAACAAACATCTCTAAAGCAGAAAGATGTACCCTGGCATCAAGTGTGGACCCATATGAAACGTTTATCCCACACCTCCAAGGTGAACTCGACAACGACCCTGTGCGCCCAACAGACCGATATAACCACATCGGGGAAATCTATAATATTTCCAGATAAAACAGCATCACTGAAAGATTCACTGCACGCGGAACAGGTGTTCACAAGGCCAGATATGGTAGGAATAAATAACAAAAATTATTATTTTTATTTGATATTTACTCTCAATTAATTTGATCATTGGTTATGGGCATGCTTTAACGGAATTGAAAAGTAAAATTTTCTTTATTTATATAAATTTTTATTTGGAATGTGTTTTTTGATGGTTTTGTATTAGGTTACGTTCAAGGTTAATGGTTTATTATTTTTGTTGGCTATTTTAAGACAGCCATTAACGATTCATTGGATGTTGAATTAGTATTGAATAGTTATATATGAATCGTGTTTTGGGTGTCAGAGAACAATTTGGAATGTGACTAAACCAGTTTGTTTATGGGATGTTTTGTCATAAGAATGTAGAAGAACAAACAAAGAATGAAGAAGCCGTCATAATCGATTTGGTTATAAAAACGTTGGCAGAGTTATGTTAAGTCATTTGGGAATACCGTATGACGAATTATTCAAAATATATTAAATAATTAAAAAAATTTTAATATTTAAAATAATTTTAATTTTTTCATGTTATTAATTTTTAAAAAAATATTTTTATTATTTTTAATAATTTTTTGTCTTTCTAACATTCCTAGCAATTTTAATATATGTAATATTTTAAATCTTTTTAATATTTTTAATAATTTTAATATTTTTTTAATATTTTAATTGGTTGGTTGGTTGGTATGCAGGCATCTCCTTCTTCAAAGGAGAACACTTAGGTCCCTATGGACCCATTGTGACACCCGTTGGGCATTTGTGCCATCCCTTCAACCTATGCTATCAGCGGGTGTGCTGACTGATCGCGTTGCCAGTTGTCGATTGGGAATCCGGAGTTTCGATCCAATCCGTCCAGTTGATAATTTTGCAAAAGTTGTTAATCCTTCCGATGTCCAACGATGCAAGTTCTTCTACACCATTTAAAAAGGGTTTCCCCAGGGTTTCCAGTCTCCTTCTGTATAGCGCTGGGCAATCACAAATAATGTGGTCGGTGGATGGTTCACTGCTACTGTTTCCGCAGTAGTAGCATTCGCTTTTTGTTGCGAATCCCATTCTTTTCGCATGCTTGCCTATGGGTCCATGTCCCGTCAGGAAGGCAATAATCTTCCTTATCTGGTCCCTCTCAAGACTTACCAGGTACGATGCACGTTTCGCGTTGTATTCTGGCCAAGCCATTTTGGCCTTTCTACAGGTTTCTTCATTCTTCCATCTGTCGTTTGCAATTCTAAACGTTAGATTTTCAATGGTACTTTTACAGGTGGATATAGGGCGAAGTGCTACGTGTTCAACGTCGCTTTCCAGCAGGGCTGAGCCCTGTCTGGCCTCTTCATCCGCTCTGCAGTTGCCCTCGATTCCGCTGTGTCCGGGAATCCACGTAACCAGAACTCTGTTGTTCCTGGATATCTCGTTAAGAGATTTCCGGCAGGCACTGACCACTTTCGATTTGATGTCACAGGACTTCAACGAGTTTACCGCCGCTAGACTATCCGTGAACAGGAGAATATCCTCCTGTGATATCTTCCTCACGTTGATCACGTCCGCGGCTCGTTTAATAGCAAGTATTTCCGCTTGGAAAACGCTGCAGAAATCTGGAATTCTTGATCTTATATTTAGGCCCAGATCCGCGGAGTAGATACCGTAGCCGACCTTGTCATCCAGTTTGGACCCATCGGTAAATATGTTCATTGGTCCATACATTGCGTTCTCATTCTCTGCCCACTCCTTTCTGGAGGGCGTTCTAGTTCCGTATAGAACGTTTGATTTCCGTGTGTTTAGCACGTAGTCAGTTTCGAGTGAGATGTTGATGTGGTTCAGGATCTTTGAATGTCCGATGGAACGATCCCAATGATCAATCTCGTTTAGTCGAATAGCCGATTTGAGAGCAGAGCATTTGCAGCTCAGATCAGGTGGTAGTAGATTGAGTATCGTGTAGAGAGCCTTAGAGGGGGTCGATCTCATACATCCGGTTATCAGGAGACAAGAGGACCGTTGAACACGATCCAGTTGTTTGAATTTGCTCTTCTTGTCGAGCGCGTACCACCAAACTATAGAGCCGTATTGTAGTATTGGCTTCACTATAGCATTGTAAATCCAGAGTGTTACCTTGGGTTTAAATCCCCATGTTTTCCCGATAGCTTTACGACATGTATATAAAGCTATGAGTGCTTTGCTGGATCTGCTTTCAATATTCTGTCTCCAATTAAGCTTCCTGTCTAATATAAGGCCCAGGTAGTTCGCCGTATCGGAGAAGTTGAGTTGTTTGTTGCCCAGATAGATGTTGGATGTAGCGGGCGATTTCTGTTTCCGACTGAAAAGTACCAGTTCTGTTTTGTCCGGGTTCGCATTGAGCCCTCTACTGGCACACCAGTTTGCCAGGATGTTGATATAGTCCTGCATCCTTTGTTCGAGACAAGATAAACTTCCCCCAGAGACGCAGAGTGCTATATCGTCTGCATACGCTACTACTGTACATTAGACCGGGTCGGTCCCCATACAAATTTTTTTTTTCTCCAAAGTCGAGGGCAAATATTAAAGATCACTTCGAGACAACTTAAAAAAAAAAATTTTTTTCCTCCCCCACCCCCCGGAAAAACAGCCAAAATCGTTTTTTTATCACTGCTTTTTTGTTTGTGGTTCAATCGTAACATTCAAGACATCGGTGTATAGGTCTCGACGAGTACTACATTTGTCCTATAGATGTCGCTGACATACGACATCATCTTGTAATGATGGCCTCATTTAGAGCAATTTCTACCCCTAAAATTTAAAAATATTTTTTCCTATAATTAAAGCCCTTTAAAAACCAAGAACATTTTGCTTTGGAAGTATACAGTTTTATTCAAAAACAAAAAAGTTACGTATGAAAAGATGTATTTACAGCATCAACACTAATATTTTTTCCTGTTGTTTGCATTTTTTTGAAGTTGTCTCGAGGTGATCTTTAATATTTGCCCTCGACTTTGGAAATTTTTTTTCGTGACCCGGTCTACTGTACATCCTTCCGACTCCAACCGTTTGAGAACGTCGTTGACGGCAAAATTCCATAATAGCGGCGATAATACTCCCCCTTGAGGGGTGCCTCTAGTCACTCTTCTAGTGAGGGTGTGATTTCCCAGCTTTGAGGTAATAGTTCTCTTTAATAGCATGTTGCGAATCAGCTTGCTAATATGTGAGTTGATATTTAGGCTGTTGAGCTCTGTCATGATGCAGAGGGGTTCGATGTTGTTGAAAGCTCCCTCTATGTCCATAAAGGCAACCAGAGAAAATTCTTTCTTGTCCAGCGATTTCTCTATGGGATACAATAGTGCATGGAGTGCGGATTCTGTCGATTTCCCCTTTGTGTAAGCATGCTGAGCATTCGAAAGGAGATCCGGGCCAATTGAATTTTTGATGATGTCGTCCATGATTCGCTCAAGGGTTTTCAAAAGGAATGAAGTAAGACTTATAGGTCTGAAGTCCTTCGCTTTGGTGTGTGATGGCTTTCCCGCCTTTGGGATGAAGACCACCTTTGCCGTTCTCCATCGTATTGGTAGGTAGGATAATTTCACACAGCCGTTAAAAATAGCCTCCAGCCATGGCAATAGTATCTCCAGTGACTGTTGAAGTTCGGCGGGTATGATGTCGTCCGGACCGGGTGATTTGTAGGGATCAAAGTCGTTGATGGCGTCTTTGATCATGTTCCTTTCAATTACCGGTATTCTGTCGCATAAGTCGGTAGGTGCGACGGTTATGGAGTTGGACTCTCCCCTGGGGAAGTGGGTATCCGATAGGATTTCCAAGGTTTCCTTTGAGGATTCAGTCCAGGTACCATCATTTTTCATTATGTATGCCGGGGCGCTGGTTGTCGAGGATAATACTTTCCTAAGTCTACTTACCTCTGCGGTTTTTTCGACATCGTTGGTGTATGTCCTCCATGAAGATCTTTTCGCCTTCTTTAGTAGTTTCTTGAAGAGTCTTAGATTCTCCTTGTACTCCTCCCATTGGCCTGTTCTCTTGGCCTTGTTGAAGGATTTTCTGGTGGAAGCACGGGATCTAGAGATATCGTCGTTCCACCATGGAGGCTTCTGCTTTTTCCCATCTTTTCGTCTTGGGCAGGATTTCCTGGTGCATAAGGCCAAGGCTTTTGTAACTTTACCTACCATGCTGTCCAACTTTTGTGGGCTGTCAATGGTGAGATCAGTTGTATTCGGTAGGAGTCTTGCAAGGTGTTCCCTGTAGACGTCCCATTTCATCCGTCTCTTGTTGAAGGTTACTATCGGCTTCGTTATTTGAGCAGATATTTCAAAGGAAATGTATTGGTGGTCGGAGAAGGAGTGAACATCCTCCACCCGCCAGTTTGATATCAAGTCGTTTTTGGCATTAGAAATTGTCAGGTCTATGACCTGCTCAGTGATCGAGTTAATAAAGGTGGGCGTATCTCCCTGGTTATGCACTACTAAGTTCCTACTTAGAATATAATCAAAGAGTAACTCACCTCGTTTGTTGATCGTTTTACCTCCCCACAGCGTGTGGTGTGCGTTTGCATCCATTCCGACAATGAGGGTGGTCTTGTTGTGTTCCGCCGTTAGTACTGCTTTCTTCAGTTCCTCTGATGGGGGGTTTTGGTCTTCGTAAGGAAGATATGCCGAAGCTATCCATAGGGTTGATTGTTTCATTTCTAAACCTATAATTGTAAGATCTTCGTTACCGAAAGTATTTAGCAGGAATGCGTCAAGCTGTTTCCGTACTAGGATACACGCTCGTATTTTAGCATTTACCTTACCTTGGTAGAGTCTATAATTTTTGTGGTTTAATCCACAGACTCTGTTTTGATTTATCCAGGGCTCCTGGATGAGAAGTACGTCCTCCTGGAGCTCGGAGAGACGTACCTGAAGTGCTGCTGAAGCACTCTTAGAGTGGTGGAGGTTTATCTGTACCACCCGAAGAATGCTCAATGACGGTGTTGTTGGCGTCGTCGTCATCGCTCATCAGTAGGTCATCCTCATCGGCCTCCTGGAAAAGCCCTCCTAAGCTGACCATGGTAGATGCCATGGATTCAGCGTCTGAGCAGTGCTCTTCATCTGCCGGATTGTTGCTTGGCGCTGCGAGGTTGTCCTCAGCGGGAGCTGCGGTTATTGGTGTCGGAGCGACGGATGGTGCTGTAGCTGCGGGAGTTACAGTTGTTGATGTAGCTGCGGGAGTTGCAGTTATTGGTGTCAGAGCGACAGATGGTGCTGTAGCTGTGGGTGGCACGTCTGCGGTTACAGTCTGTGTGGCATGTTTTGTTTTATATATCCACATCATTGTTTCGGTGAAGCCGCAGAATATTAGGTTGTTCATTTCCTTTATTAGGTCACTGCTTTCATCGGTGATGAGGAGGGTGACGTGAACGAAGGTGTCCCGTGATTCCGATACCTTCAAGATTTTCCAGTTTTCCACATCGAGGCTGGGGTTGGAAATTTGCAGAAGCTCAAGTATTGCCTTTCGGTTACTAGCCATTATATCTGGGATTTTTATACGACCTCTAGGCCTGTTGGGGATATCGCACTGCTCTACCAGACAGAGTTTAGCCCCTGGCCATACTTCGCCAATGACCGTTAGAGCCTTTTCGAATAACTCTAACGAGCGTTGGTCGTGGAATGCCATGAGCTTTACTCTGTTCAGATGCCAGCCTGCGTCAGTACATCTTGCTGGAGTGCCAGGATTGTCCCTTATTACACTAGCGTACGCAACAAGCAGCTTAGCGTTAGCTTTCCTCCAGTTATCAAACGAGATGCTACCGCTGGGATGTGAGTTGTCTACGACGGCGCGTGTGAGACTGTTCCTGGCTATGTCGCTGTACCGGACTCTTTCTTGGATCTTTGATCTTTTATGTGAACTGGCAATGCCAGGCTCATCAGCGGATCGCTGACGTTTTATGTTAGCAGTCCCTTGTGGGGTCTGAGATTGGTTCAGTAGGTTTTTGGCCTTTTGAACCAATTGGTTTTGCTCCGTGGATCTTTGAACCTCAGGGATTTTGCCAACAGTTGAAAGGATGTAGTTGGCCCTTCGACGGTCACGGTAGCGTCGATCATGAGGTCGTACCCGTTTAGCTGGCTTGCCAGCGCGAGGTGGGGAGGCATTGCCCGGCGTCGGCTTGCTGGTCCCCGAAGTAGATGCTGCCGTATCCCCATTAGGGGGGGCTTCTTCTGCCGCGTTCTTCCTGAAGAAGGAAGATAGGGTACTAGTATTGTGCCTCTTGGCTTCTTGTGACAATTTAGTCGAGCCGAGAGGTCTGCCTCTTTTCGAGGGAGTTGGGGTGGAGGGTCCGTTACCAGACTTCTCCGAAGTTGTTGTTTGTTGTGGTTTTGTTTGTTTAGTTTGTGTATTTGAGTTCATGTTTATGGTTCGGTCCTTAGGCCGCCGTAGAAGCCGTCGGGACCTAATGAGATGAAGAGGGACAAAAACGGTCACTTACGCCAGAGCCCTTTAGCGCAAGAAGGCATTGGATTGAAACAGGTGTGCGCCCTCACCTGAGTTTGACATAGTAACGACTAATATGTAACCCCTATAGCCATACATCCCTCGGCCTATGCAGCCCACCTTGGATTGGGGGGTTTTGTTTAAAGAGAGTCTCTTTCTCTCCCGCAGAAACGCACTTTCCACCGTCCCAAAATTGAGGCCAATGCCAGAGACATGACCGTAACATTAACCTCTCATTTAGGCCGGTATCCAGTTCCTACACTGGGAAGTCCTAGGGTAGGAGGCGTTCTGCGTGCTTCTCAGGTTTTTATTCCCCGATCGGCAACTGGAACTAGGTTGGTTCGCGAGCGGGCTTTTACCGAAGCTATGACCCGCTTCACCACGGAAGATAGCCGTGGCTTTCACTATCCACCACCTGTGACGCGCCCGATGGATAACCCAACCACACGGGAATATTTTAATTATTTTTAATATTTTTAATATTTTTAATATTTTTAATATATTTAATATTTTTAATATTTTTAATATTTTTAATATTTGTAATATTTTAAATATTTTTAATATTTTTATATTTTTTTTATATTTTTAATATTTGTAATATTAGTAATATTTGAAACATTTTTAATAGTTTTAATATTTTTAATATTTTTTGTAATATTTTTAATATTTTTAATATTTTAAATATTTTAAATATTTTAAATTTATTATTTAATTATTTAATTTATTAATTTAAAATTTTTAATATTTTAAATATTTTAAATATTTTAAATATTTTTAATGTTTTTAATATTTTAAATAGTTTCAATATTATAAATATTTTTAAAAAAATTCCCAAGTTTTGCAATATCTTTAGTAGAATTTCTTTTGTGACCTAAATGCCTTAGCAATCCTTCCCTTTACTCACAGCGTGAGCAATTGTGAACTACAATAACTTTTTTTGTTTAGAAAGTATACAGAGTACGAAATAAAAACGCAGGGAATCAAAATTGTATGTGTCACTGTGTTCTTATTTATTTGTTCAATTTGGAATGTGACTAAACCAGTTTGTTTATGGGATGTTTTGTCATAAGAATGTAGAAGAACAAACAAAGAATGAAGAAGCCGTCATAATCGATTTGGTTATAAAAACGTTGGCAGAGTTATGTTAAGTCATTTGGGAATACCGTATGACGAATTATTCAAAATATATTAAATAATTAAAAAAATTTTAATATTTAAAATAATTTTAATTTTTTCATGTTATTAATTTTTAAAAAAATATTTTTATTATTTTTAATAATTTTTTGTCTTTCTAACATTCCTAGCAATTTTAATATATGTAATATTTTAAATCTTTTTAATATTTTTAATAATTTTAATATTTTTTTAATATTTTAATTATTTTTAATATTTTTTATATTTTTAATATTTTTAATATTTTTAATATATTTAATATTTTTAATATTTTTAATATTTTTAATATTTTTAATATTTTTAATATTTTTAATATTTTTAATATTTTTAATATTTTTAATATTTTTAATATTTTTAATATTTTTAATATTTTTAATATTTTTAATATTTTCTTATATTTTTAATGTTTTTCATATATCAATATTTTTCAAAATTTAAATATTTTCTAATATTTATAATGTTTTTTAATATTTTTAATATTTTTAGTATTTTTAATATTTATATTATTATTAATATTTTTTAAATTTTAACCATTTTTAATATTTTAAATGTTTTTATTATTTTTCAAATTTTTAATATTTTTAATATTCTTAAATTTTTTTTAAAATATTTTTAGGATTTTAAATATTTTTAATCTTTTGAATAATTCTAATAATTCTAATATTTTTAAAATTTTAATATTTTTAATATTTTTTAAATTTTCTAATATTTTTAATATATTTAAGATTTAATGTTTTTATTATTTTAAATATTTCGCCTATTACTAGCTGGAATATTTTTAGTATTTTTATATTTTTAATATATATAATATTTGTAATATTTGCATTATTTTTAAACTTTTAAATATATTTAATAGTATAATAGAAATAGTCTTTATATTTTTAATGTTTCCAATATTTTTAATATTTTTTATATTTTCAATATTTTTTTATAATTATTCAAATAATATATAACAATTAAAAATTTTAAATATTTGCAATATTTGTAAAATTATAAATATTTTTAATATAATCAATTCATGCTGAAGCATGGTTGCATCGTGGGATTGGACGTGCAGATAGCAGCCGTATTACCAATCTAGGAGACGAGGGTTAGCAACCCACATCTTCCGAAAACTAAATTGCTAAAATCCATAGCGTCTGTTCCATATTGGGCGGCTTCCTGGTCAGCGTCTGCCTCAGAATGAGCGGCTGAAATGTTTCCTGGCAGTAGGAATAAAATGCAGAACCTGGTGGGCTGGGCTTGCCACCCGCCACCAGTATAATGGCAGTGAATAAAATGAGAAATAAGAGAAAAAGAAACCCCCAAAATGGTGAAGACCACCGCAAACGTTTTAAGGACCATGATTTGAGAATATGCACTTGGAATGTTAGAACTCTTTACCGACCAGGTGCCTCTATTCAACTGGCGGATGTCCTCGAAGAGTATAAGGCTGACATTACTGCTATACAGGAAATTCGGTGGACTGGATATGGATGCTCGCGGATGAGGATGTGTGACGTGTACTACAGCTGCCACGCGGAAAAGCATGAGTTTGGATGTGGATTTGTGGTCGGCAAGAGACTACGACACCTGGTCTCTAGGTTTACTCCTGTCAGTGAACGAATCGCCACCATAAGACTAAAGGCAAAATTTTTCTACATCACGCTGATATGTGCTCATGCTCCGACGGAGGAGAAAAGTGACGAGGTCAAAGACGAATTCTACGCCCAACTTGAAGAAACATATGACCGTAGCCCGGGCCATGATGTTAAAATCGTGCTGGGAGATTTTAATGCCAAAATAGGCCGGGAGAATGTCTTTAGCCCAACAGTCGGAAAATTTAGTCTGCATACTGACACATCGCCAAACGGAATCAGACTGATTGATTTCTCTGCAGCAAGGAACATGGTAATTAGCAGCACACGATTTGACCACAAAAACATTCACAAAGCAACGTGGATATCTCCCGATCAAGTAACGGGAAACCAAATTGATCACGTGGTAATCGATGGAAGGCACGCGTCAAGTGTCTTAGACGTACGAGTGATCAGAGGCGCGAACATCAACTCGGATCACCACCTCACTGCAGTGAAGGTGCGTACTAGGCTAAGCAGAGCGAAAACCCTGCGTAACCAGGCACAGAGAAAGCTGGACATCGCTAAACTGCAGACCGCGGAGATAGCCAACGCCTATTCTGACCAACTCACTCAACTACTTCTTGATGCTCCAACTCCCGAAAATACTAGCGCGCAATGGCAATATATTGCCCACTCGATGGAAAGGACTGCGCGGTCCGTACTAGGGTATGTGAAGCCCTTTAACGATAATGCCTGGTACGATGACCAATGCCGCGATGCCACCCGGGAACAAGATGCTGCATACAGGGGCAAACTGCAGCCAATGGCAACGCGAGCTGTTCATGAAAAGTATAGGGAGAAGAGGCGGGAGGCGACTCGACTCTTCAGGCGAAAAAAACGAGAGCTTAAGGAGCGGAATAATGTGTGCATTGAAGATTACAGGAACAGAGGTGAAGCCCGAAAATTCTATCAGAAGATAAAACGAAAGGTACATGGAACAGGTCTTCCCTCCTGTAAAGACAAGGATGGTCATCTCGTCACTGACTCCGAGAGCGTACTGAGAATATATAAAGATCACTTCTGCAGCCTATTGATGTGTGAAAACTCGGCTGATGAAGACTGTGCACCAATCCAAGATGATAACATTGAGTGTCCACCTCCGAGCCAAGCTGAGATAACAACTGCCATATCCCGCCTAAAGAACAACAAGGCCGCTGGGGCTGATGGTCTTCCAGCTGAGTTGTTTAAGGCGGGTGGAGATGAGCTTGTTTTAAGCATGCAACAGCTCATAGAGAACATTTGGCTTCAGGAGAGCATGCCAGAGGATTGGAATCTCAGTGTGATATGTCCAATCTACAAAAAAGGTGACCGTAGTGAGTGTAAAAACTATCGTGGAATTAGCCTCTTACCCATTGCGTATAAGGTCCTGTCTAGCATACTGTGTGAACGTCTAAAGCCAATTGTGGAAAACCTGATTGGACCTTATCAGTGCGGCTTTAGACCAGGCAAATCCACGACGGATCAGATATTTACACTACGGCAGATTCTTGAGAAAACCCATGAGAAGCAAATCGACACTTACCACCTCTTTGTCGATTACAAAGCTGCCTTCGATAGTCCCATCAGGCATCGACTATACGAAGCCATGTCTGAGTTCGGTATTCCTGCGAAGATTATTCGTCTCTGCCGGTGTACCCTTACGAATACCAAATCCTCTGTTCGGATTGGCAAGGATTTATCTGCACCATTCGATACGACGAGAGGTCTTAGACAGGGTGACGGTTTGTCATGTATGCTGTTCAACATAGTGATGGAGAAGGTGTTAAGGAAAGCAGCGGTTAACATGTCTGGCACCATATTTAATAAGAGCCACATGCTGCTCGCATATGCCGATGATATCGACATTATCGGTCGAACAATGCGAGAGGTAACAGCTGTTTTCACATCAGTCGAAAGGGAGTCAGCGAAAATGGGTTTGGCAGTGAATGAGGACAAGACGAAGTTAATGGTATCATCGAACAAAGTGTCCACCCGTTGGGGACGCAGCGTGAACGTTGAAAACTATTGCTTTGAGGTAGTGGATGAATTTATCTACCTTGGATCCGCCATGAACAAGAACAACAGTGTCAGCCTCGAAATAAAACGGAGAATAGTGCTTGCTAACAGGTGTTTCTTTGGACTACGCGAGCACTTTATAAACACCACCCTATCTCGAACTACCAAAGTCCAGCTGTACCAGGTACTAATTTTACCGGTCCTGTTGTACGCCTCCGAATCTTGGGTGCTTACACAGGCAGATGCAGCTCATCTGGCGGTGTTTGAGAGAAAAATACTCCGCAAAATATATGGACCCATTTGCGTAAACGGCGAGTTTAGGATTCGGATGAACCATGAGCTGTACGAGTTATACCACGACATTGATGTCGTCAAGCGGATCAAAGTGCAACGATTACGCTGGCTAGGCCATGTCGTGAGAATGGATGAGGAAACTCCAGCGCGAAAGGTATTCTATCAGGACCTCGAAGGACGGCGCAAAAGAGGGAGACCGCGACTACGTTGGAAGGACCAGGTGGAGGAATCACTGACGCTGCTTGGTAGGACTGACTGGAGACGGTGCGCACAAGATCGAAGCGAATGGAAATCTTTGATCATTTCGGCCTCTGACTTAGGCACTAAGATATAAATATATATATGTGTCAAGTTGTTTTAAAGGCTAATAATAATAATAATAATAATAATATTTTTAATATTTTTAAAATTTTTAATATTTTTAATATCTTTAATATTTTTATTATTTTTAATAATTTTGATACTTAATAAAATTTTTTTTAAAATATTTTTTATACATTTTATATTTTTTAATATAAAACTGAACTGATCTCAAACCGAACTATGACAATATCATAATTCAATACAGATCAACAAAAAACAAAATCAAGAACGATGATACACTGACGGTACGCAGAACGGGGTTGGCACTTTGCCAACAACAAAACTCCTGTGCAATTGTGTCCGATGGACACATGCATAGGCAAGTGCTTATGTGTGTATTATGTTGGCATGTTGTGCGCTTCGAGGATGCTTTCTTCGCACTATTGGGAAAAGTTCTCATTAGCTTTGAGATGCTTTCTTCCCTTAAGGTTTGTGATGATAGAGGAGAAGGCACAGCAAAGGGCGCTGACGAGACATTGTGGTTAATGTCGAAATGACGTCATGCGCCTAACCTGCTGTCAACATAATACATTTCACACTCTTGACTAAAAACCTATTGGCAATAATAAATAATTGCCAATAGAACTGATCTCAAACCGAACTATGACAATATAATTTTTTAATATTTCAAATATCAATGAATGTGTTTTCATCGTTCGGTTCAAGATCTATTTCTATTATTGATAACACCCTGCGACAATTTTCAATTTTTGTTTTCACACTTGATAAACTAAATTCTATTACACCGTGCAACAGTGGTTTTCACACTAAATGAAGACTATATATACGTGAAACTAGAGACCTTAAGTATTAAAACTGCGTTCTCAGTTTATCGCCAGAACGTCAGGATTTTTTTTAAAAGGACTTCAAAGTTTCAAAGGATACACCACTTTCAAAAAATTAAATCAAATATTTCCACGAACCATATGATAACGATATGGATATCAAATGAAAGGTGAGAATCTCAGCAATGCAAACAAATAACAGAGTTTAATGGATCTGGACCAAAAATTTCAAAAAAGATTAATTTTCTAGACAACCAAATTTGTTTTTTTTCTCGACAATTTGGGAAATTTCAGTGATAAGCATGGTGGGCGCTTTCATCAAGAAATCGCGAAGATTGAAAATCGATTTAGAGGAAAAAGTGCATGCTATATGATGGCAGAATATTGTTGGACAATATGTCTTGCACAGACAATCAGCATAAGCGGCAAAGTCAACGTTTGCATTTGATTTAATTTTATTCAGTTTTTTTATATACATACAATATTTTGAAACAGGGTTAAATTTTTTTTCTTTTTTACTAAACTAGTAAAGCTAGATTAATAAAATGTACATATAACTTCTTCCACATAAATTGTTTCAGAAAAAAATATTTATATGACAAAAAGCTTTAAAACTTTAAAAGGACATAGTTGAAATTTTTGGTCCAGATCCATTAAGTCTGTTATTTTTTTTGCATTGCTGAGATTCTTACCTTTAATTTGATATCCATATCGTTATCATATGGTTCGTGGAAATATTTGATTTAATTTTTTGAAAGTGGTGTATCCCTTGAAACTTTGAAGTCCTTTTAAAAAAAATCCTGACGTTCTGGCGATAAACTGAGAACGCAGTTTTACTACTTAAGGTCTCTAGTTTCACGTATATATAGTCTTCATCTAGTGTGAAAACCACTGTTGCACGGTGTAATAGAATTTAGTTTACAAGTGTTGTGTGAAATGGATTATGTTGACTGCTGGCAGGGCGGATAGCTATTTCGATAGTTTTCAAACTATTATTATCAGCACCCTTTGCTGTGCCTTCTACACACACTATCACAACCTTAAGTGTTGAAAGCTTCAAGAAACCATCGAGAAGCCCAAACACACCGGTACGAAAATTATTATCCAAATTAAAATGTGGTCTGCATATTAATATTTATGTGGCAAATTTTATTTTTTGTCTAGCTCTACAAAAGGATTTGCCACACCACGTCCCCATCCTCCCAAATTTAATCCTGAATATCCGAATACTATCTGTGCATCAAATTTTATCTCTCTAGGGCTTAAATATAGATTTGCTACTTCCACACCGCCCACTGACCGAAAATTAAAATTCATTCATAATTCATATTCATAATTGTTTTGTAGAGTACTATAATGATTTTAAATTATATCTCTTTAGGACTTAATAATAGATTGAACACGCCACTTCGGACCACTGATCGAAAATACAAATTTCGTCCGCAAATTTTAATCCACAGTGAAGTGTTCTATACCTGTGCCAATTTAATATTTTTATATTTTTATAATTTTATAATTTTATATTTTTATATTTTTATATTTTTATATTTTTATATTTTTATATTTTTATATTTTTATATTTTTATATTTTTATATTTTTATATTTTTATATTTTTATATTTTTATATTTTTATATTTTTATATTTTTATATTTTTATATTTTTATATATATTTATATTTTTATATTTTTATATATATTTATATTTTTATATTCTTATATTTTTATATATATTAATATTTTTATTTTTTTATATTTTTATATTTTTATATTTTTATATTTTTATATTTTTATATTTTTATATTTTTATATTTTTATATTTTTTTATTTTTATATTTGTTAATACTTTTATATTTTTTTTTTTGCTAATAATATTTTTTTCTCACAACACAACTAGCACCATTAGCATTAAAGTCAATTCAAGCTCTTTGTAGTTGTTTGCTCGTAACGCTTTCGAAACGACTTTCATTATGTCTATGCTGCAATATTGCTTCTGCACTGAAATGAAGGCTTACACCCTAACAAATGCTCTGCCATTAGCCTTAATTACGCAAAATAAAAAAAAGAGAATATTTAGGAAAGTATTTTTGCTAATGTGTTGCTTTTCTTCTTTCATTGTTCTTTGGCAAACAGAAGCAGAAGTAGTTAAGTACTAGCAATCGTATTCTAAATTCTCACAGATACCAGAGGTAGTAGCAACAGCAGCAGCCGGAACAGTAGCGAATTAAGCTGAAAAAAACCCCTCTTTGGCTGTAATTATTGAAATAGCGCCAAATGTGTAGGTACGACGATGGCTGTGAACAAAAATACAGTTGCAAATAAAACGAAACATATAAAAAGCAGCTTTGTTTAATTTCAGTTTTTATTTTCATACTGTTTGCGAACAAGAAACATTTCAAATAACACACATTAGTTGAAGTGGAAAACTGCTCACACACACTGAGGAGAGAGAGAGAAAATTGTGTACAACAACATCTAAGGCAAAGGAAAATTCACAACAAGCCTACATTATTACAATTAGAGACACTAGCAGCGGAAAGCTCACACAAGAAACGCTTGCAACACAATGTAATTTATACAGAATTTTACGTTTACGTTTGAATTAAGTACGAAAACCACAAAAAAGACCCAACGGCCGAACGACCACCCAACCAGCCGACAACCAACCCACCAACAACCACCGTTCTTCTACGTAATAATAATCACATACCGGGCAACAGTTTTTTGTTGTTGTGTTAAATGCGAAAGTAGATAAATATGAGAACGGTTTGATTTAGTTTTTTTTCGCTACTGCTGTTGTTGTTGTTGCGGCCGTTTTCCAGTGTTGCGAATTTGAGGTTTGTAGGTTTATTTTGCTGGTCTAGGCAAGAAAATACTACATTATGAGGTTGTTAAATCATATATTACACTGTAAGACAAATTTAAACTTTTGGCCTCACCCATGATCAAACTGACCAGATTCTGAAAATATAGCTCAAATAAAAATATACGTATCTCCCAGTTTTTCTAGATCAACTCATTTAAGATTTTTACAAGCAATTTACTTTTTGGAGGGAAGCTCCCATACGGCGACTTCTTCCTGTTCGCAGAACTCTGCGAGTTGTTAACAGATTTTGATTAACTTTTTTTTAATGTTTTTAAAATGGCCAGGAGCGGGTTCTGACGAAGCCAAAATTTTAAATTGTCACAAATTAAATTTGTCACAAATTATATTTTGTTAAATTTGTCACAAATTTAATTTGTCAACAGATTTTGACTAACATTTTTTATATTTTTCAAATGGCCTGGAGCAGGTTCTGACAAAGCCCAAAATTAAAGTTTGTCACAAAACAAATATCACAAAAATGATAATAGCAATTTTTTCATGTGCTAAGTCATAAAACATATATAGGTATATGCTGGCTGAATACTGCTGGTCAGAACACGCTCCTTGATAGTTGGAAAACATTCAAAAAAAATTTGTGACAATTTTAATTTTTGACCATTTGTGACAATTTTTATTTTTAACAAATTTTAAATTTTGGCTTCGTTAGAACCCGCTTCTGGCCTTTTGAAAAATATTAAAAAAAAGCATCAAAATTTGTTGACAAATTAAATTTGTGACAAACTTAATTTGTGACAAATTTAAAATTTGGCCTTCGTCATAACCCGCTCCTGACCATTCGAAGAACATTAAAAAAAAGTTCATCAAAATCTGTTAACAACACGCAGAGTTCTGGTATCAGGAAATAGTCGCTGTATGGGATCTTCGCTCCAAAAATTGAATTGCTCGTAAAAAACTTAAATGAGTTGATCTAGAAAAACTGGGAGATACGTATATTTTATTTTGAGCTATATTTTCAGAATCTGGTCAGTTTGATCATGGGTGAAAAATCGTGTCGTACAGTGTTATGTATCCATATACATATCTCTATATATTAGTAATTATTGTTTATTAGAAACAAACAGCAGCAGCAGCAGCAACAACAACAGAATTAGCAATATGCATGCGAAACTTATTGTAGGCAAATCTAGATCAGGGTTGCAGACACTGTTGAGACAGAATATTTGCTTCAATCATAAAAAAGAGCCTTTTTTATGAAGGCAAAACATATAACCGAAGGTGGAAATTGAAGGATGAGAACTAAATTCAGAGCGGTGGCAGAGATAGGTATTAAAATAAAAACAAATATAAAAATATAAAAATATAAAAATATAAAAATATAAAAATATAAAAATATAAAAATATAAAAATATACAAATATAAAAATATAAAAATATAAAAATATAAAAATATAAAAATATAAAAATATAAAAATATAAAAATATAAAAATATAAAAATATAAAAATATAAAAATATAAAAATATAAAAATATAAAAATATAAAAATATAAAAATATAAAAATATAAAAATATAAAAATATAAAAATATAAAAATATAAAAATATAAAAATATAAAAATATAAAAATATAAAAATATAAAAATATAAAAATATGAAAATTTAAAAATATAAAAATATAAAAATATAAAAATATAAAAATATAAAAATATAAAAATATAAAAATATAAAAATATTAAAATATAAAAATATAAAAATTTAAAAATATGAAAATATAAAAATATAAAAATATAAAAATATAAAAATATAAAAATATAAAAATATAAAAATATAAAAATATAAAAATATAAAAATATAAAAATATAAATATATAAAAATATAAAAATATAAAAATATGAAAATATAAAAAAAATTAAAAATTTTAAATGAATTAATTTTAACGTCGCTATTATTCATACAACTTCATAAACAATATAGGCCACTGATACGCGTAAAATGTTGGTGACAAATATGGCAGTAGATCGGTTGGCATATTTTTGGAATGACATAATCGTGCCCTAAGCCATCATTCCCCCGTGATGACTTAAGTTCTTTAATAAAAACATTTACAGCTTACAAAATTCTTGTGGGTTTTTATTTTGTTTCTAAAACACCAACAACACAAAAATGCTAATTTAGTTCCTCTTTACCAAAGATTAACACAATTCTCAGCAAAAACCTAAAAAAAAAACAAAAATGTGTCAATATAAATAAAAATGTCAACAACTGGCATTTAAAACCAAAAAAAAAGCAACAACAACTGTTCTGGCACAAAATGTCAAAGCGAATCCCAACTAATACTATGAAAAATGAAAACAACTAAAATGGTACAAAAAAAACCTTAGCTTTACGCTGAGACCATAACAATACCGGCTTAAGCGTTTATAATTTTCAATGGTTTTAGGTTTTGTGCCGGCCACCATAGCCGGCTGCCGTTAACTAAAATTCTTCATCATTAAAATAGTTTGGAACAAAAGGTTTATTTCGATGTTGTTGCCTCTTTTCGTTGAAGACTATCAAAGCTCATTACCATAAGCAACTTAACAAGTTACTAAGAAACGAAACTACGTGGAGCCAGATATAGCCCTTGATTGGGCTATTCATAATGGGCTTGCAATGAAAACTCAAAAGAAAAACAAGAAACAAAATCAAAAAACAAAACACACAAAAAAGAGGAAAAGAATGATCACTAGAAACTAAGCAGCAGACCTTTAATCGAAAACTGGTTCTTTAGCCAACCAGAAATTTTCATTGAAACTTAGCTCCACCATCGCCATTAGTAACACAACAACAATACATATATCGTTTCGATCAGTGTGCTGCACGCCGCTGTTGCTGTTAGCTTGAAATCGAAACGTCGAATGAACTGTGACTTTTAACCGGTTTCAAAGGGTCTTCGTCACAATATTGAGGCAGCTATGCTAGGGTAACCGTTTTTTTAACTTGAGAGTAAAAAAAAAGTTATGTTCCCTCTTTTATTGGCTATGTTGTCTAGTTCGTTGTCTAGTATGCTGTTTGTCTGGCGGCTGGCTGGCTATGGCTATATGTTAAGTTTATAATTAATTTGTTGCAACAAATAACTTTTTCGTATATTCGTCTTAATACCTTAGGGTGCGAAACAACAAGAGTTAATTACACACGTTTACGACGACGTTTGCATGTGTGTTGCCAACCAAACGATAGTTAACAAGCGTTGCAGCAGCAACGTAATGTAGTATAATGCCTATGTAGATTTGTTGCAGTCTTTAGGCTGTTTTTCGATTTGCGCCATAGTCATGTTAAATTATCATTAATTAACATGCAACAATTTGCCACGAAGGCAAATGCATAAAATGGAGTGTGGTGTGGTCACATGTAAAATAAGTGGACAGGTGCTAAATGTATACGGTTGGTATGAGTTTGTCATAGGAAAGGTAGACAGAAGGTGGTAAAGTTCGACTAATCGAGAAACTTGTAAAGGCACTGTTAAGGTTTATGTCTATTAATATAAAATATTAAAGTGACTGTCTGTATGTGTCTCTATTACATCTTAACGGCTGCTCCGATTTGAATGAAATTGTCGATCCTTAATTGAGATATCCCTACGCCACCTTTGTCACGGAAGGTACTTGCATGCCAAATTAAATGGCTCTAGCTTTAGCCGTTTGGGCTGGGGAGTGATCATTTGTCAGTTATATGATAGAAATTGTATAAATTTTATAACATTCGCTCCATTAATTTAATTGATTATATAATGATTTTGTTCAAACGGGGCGTGGCCCACATATGGGTGCCAAGTCACTTCTTCATTCCTCGAATGACTCGTGATATATAACCAATTGAAATGTCGGTTTTCATTGCATTCTAATCCATACATTTATTTTGCCTATATGTTTTATTTTATTTTTTAAAAAGGGGCGTGGCATCTATCACTTCCAAAAAAGAAAATATTTTTTTCTTGTACGACCATCTTGTGTATCAAACCTTAACTTTGTACCCATAGTGGTCTATGGATACAGCAATTTAGAGCTGTATGTGAATGTGTCACTTTCTTTTTACCATCTTGCAGAGTCCACGAGAGTTTTACATGAGTCTCGCCATGAAGGCCTTGAGGAATAGATGTCGACAATTTTGGGAACAAGCTACTGCAATTGTCGGCTCTTTCTTCCAGCCTGGGGATACCAAATTGGCTATGACAGTATGGGCCATACCTCTTTCCGGACAAGGTGTGGCCTATCTTACCACCTCTGCTACTCTATGGGTCTGTAGCACCCGGTTGCAATGCAACTCCATATCGAGCCCGAAGACTCTACCAACGATTTTGATTCAAACCACGGCCCGTGTGATGCTCTCACAAGGGGACCAACAACCAATCGATCAGGCGGGTATCAGTCCCGCGGCTCCTGATCCCCACGCTACCGGCAACACTCACCGGCGGGGGTTTCGCAGAGAAGCTGCTACTAATTTGAGTTTATAAAAACCATACTTGACAGAATTGGTCACCTTACGCAGAAAAGAAAGTTCTGACTGAAGCGTTTACACACTCGCAAGTACCAATGCCTACACATTAACACCCCAAGTAGATGAAGGCGGTCGATACTACATTGCAAGGATGCAGTACCCACGGGATGGGATTTGGGGGAAGTTTCAAATCCCTTTCGCTCGTTAACGTTGGTTGGTTAACGGCAACCATATTTTTATAAGGCTAGGCCCGTCTGAACCCCCATGAGATCCATAAGACACAGCACAGATGAACCAGGGCAAGTACTGGAGACCTTCGACGCATGAATCACACGTCACCGACGGTACCAGGAGAAGGCCTCATGTGGGAGCTCGTAGAAACTTCTACCAGTTTCAACTACCTTCAGTTCAGCGACTGGTGCCGCCGCAACTGATAGTGGCAGCCGTCATTAGGCAGAACAAGATTGTGGGATCGGCTCGATCCAACAGTCTTGCGATCTCAGACACCCCGAAAAGACCTGCCGAATCAAGGTCAGCAGACCCGATTTATCAATTATCTCGATAAAGCTCTACGTCGCGCAAACTGTCTGGAAGCAAACATTGTTCTAGCCAAAGCTCTTGGAGAGAGCATCTCACTTAAGTCCTACTCACTTCCTACACTGGTAGCATAGCATCATATAAGGGACAATCACATAATACAATCTCTTATGCAAAAAGGCATTGGTGACCTGTGTCCGCTTAGTATAAAACCAAGACAAAGGTTGAAACCGAAGTCAGGTCTCCCCCAAATTACCTAACTGGACAAAAACATATAAGTAGCACGTCCGTTTTCGCTCTCATCCCAACGTGTTTGCCATCTCAGCAAGACTCGCTCGTCAAAGAGCGCCCTACGCTGAGACCTACTCATACCACTCTCTACTCCCTCAACAAGCCAGTCCAAACCGATGATTTGAAATCCTTAACTTAACTAATAATAAGATCCAGTGGGGCAACACCCATCAAAACCTGCAGGGCCTCCGTCGATACAGTGGTGCATACTGGCAAACAATCCATTAACACCACTCTCTGACAGGAGAGGGCTTTACGATTCCCGAAAGCTGTACTCATCACCTCGTACCACACAGAAGAGTCATATGCTGCCATGGCAACAAAGAGTCCCTGATAAACAGCACGGACAGCCCGTCTACTAAGATCTCAGTCGTTCCTAAGCACTCGTCTTATCTAAATGCGGCAAATATAGTTCTTCCGTTTTACCACGGTGACACTCAAATACGCCACTTGCGTGACACATCTGAGTATAGACTCATTCAACAGCCTACGTGACAATTTGCCACGCAAAAGCATCATGTTAGTCTTTTCAGCTGAGACATCAACACCGACTCGTACCGACCATTGTCTGACACTGCTCATCATAGCCAAAACCCGCTGCTCCAAAACAGAGCGAGACCAACCCTCAACCATAATGAGTAAATCGTCGGCATACAAGCAAACTTTGCCATAACAAAGAATCCCTAATAAGGTTCCATATAAATGGGCCACAGATAGACCCTTGCAGACAGCCAACAACAATATAGGTCTTCACAGAACTATTTTCCCCAACTACGCTCGCATTTCTGCCAGAAAAATAACTGCACTACAGCTCCTGTCACCCTACCTTTTGAAGCCTTTGCAACACACTGTCCCAACTCAGATAGTCGAAAGCGCCCTTAAAGGCGAAAAAAAACACCACAACATAGTTCTCAATAGATTCGTTTACGCATCTGTGAATACGCATCCAGGCATCCTCAGCACTACGACCCCTTTTGAAGCCGAATTGCCAAAGGCACATGTCATCAAGAACTCTATCATGCAGCCTATGTGCACCATTTTCCTTTCCAGAACTTTTCCAAGTACTGGAAGGAGACTGATACCCCGATAAGACCTAGGATTGCTCATAACCTAATCGGACGATTTCAAAAGTACAATGGCACTGTTTTCAGCGTGAGTGGAAGATATCACGCTGAAAACACCCATCATGCACAGAATGCCTGCATAAACCCTCTAGGTTATCCGGGACTGCCTTCCAAATTCTTTTACAAATTTCTCCAGTAATCTCATCCATATTTGGTGACTACCGCGACTTAACTAACGCCATACTTTCCGCGATCTTCGCTCTCTCACTAAGGACGGAGCACTGTACTGCAGCTCTAGGAAAGAACTACATGCCAATGTTTAAGGTTCTAGCTTTGGCTGTTTGGGCTGGGTTGTGATCAGTCAGTCACCCAAGCCTTTTATATATATTTTTAAGATAGTCAATTTAAGCAAATCCAATAATTCTGCAGTCTTCCGTCCGAAAGTTATAGATGATATATTAATTTTACAAAAATAAGTCGTTTTGTATGAAGAGTACCTTAAAGTGTTGACCGTTAAGGTCCAAACTCATTCCTAAGTCAAATTTTATTACCTCATCCCTAAGGGTGAGGTTATAAAAAAACATACGAACACTTTTCTTGTTTCCTTCTGATGACCAGAAAAAAGAAAGAGAGTTAAAAAAAGATTCTTCTTGAAAACGCATACAAACACCTTCCTTTTGCCTTCTTTTTCACATGCTTTATGCAGGACTGACAAAAATAAGGGAGCTTGAATGATTGTAAGAACTCGCGACTATCCTCTGAACGATCGAGATCCGAGCCCCGCCACAGATATCTTTATTTCACAGTACAACACATGATTTCGGGACTCATTCCGCGTTCCGCGTGGAACTAGCCCGAAAAGTGAAAACTTCTGCATCATTCGTTTTGTCAAGTTGGCTGCATTATTAATTTAATAGCCATTCGAATTTATTTACTCGGGACTCAATTCTGAGAATTGCACATGAAAGTAGCCCCAAAAGTAAGAGCTTCTGCATCATACGTTTTGTCAAGGTGGCTGCATTAATAATTTAATGGCCATTCGAACTTTTTTGTTCAAGGTGGATTTTTAGCACTTTCTCTATATTTTAACAAGGCTATATCTCGGTATACCGAACGGAATGTCTCTTTAATATCTGCAGTAAAGTTAACGATATTGCAAAGGTACCATAAATTTCTCATTTTGGTACCATAAATTGTACTTTTTGGTACCATACATTGTACATTGAGGTACAATAAATTGTACTTTTTGGTACCGTAAATTCCACTTTTTGCTATAATAATTTATACATTTGGTAAAATAAATTGTATTTTTGGTACCATAAATTGTACACTTTGGTATAATGAATTGTACTTTTTGGTACCATAAATTCCACTTTTTGGTACTTTTTGTGCTTGTACTTTTTCATACAATAAATTGTACTTTTTGGTATAATAAATTGTACTTTTTGGTACAATAAATTGTACTTTGCGCAAAAAAATTCGTATGGCCATTAAATTATTAATGCAGCCAACTTGACAAAACGAATGATGCAGAAGTTCTTATTCTTAGGGCTACTTTCAGATGCAATTCTCAAAATTGAGTCCCGAATCAATGAGCTGAAAAATGTTTAACTATGTTTGCTAATTCATTATTACTAAGGAAAATTTAAATTTTTCTAAAATTTAAAGAAAATCACAAATTTTTTAATTACTATATCTGCAGCTCAAACTTAGCTCACATACATATATAGAAATTAAAATATTTGATTTAATTACTTGAACACCATTGTTGGTCTTTCTTAAATCCAATTAAAACCATTGCGTGATAGTAATTCATCTTAAAAAAGAAAATTCTTTGACTTTCCAACTAATTTCTATGGATGATATTCATGTCATACTTCAAAAAAAAAGACCGCTTAATTACAATACACATGCAGCAATTACATTTAGTTTCCTGATGTTACATTTCCACTGCAGTGCAATCTCTACTAAAGAAAGTGTACACTGAGAATACCACCACAAACCATCAAAATATGATAGATTGATGTTTTCCGATGACCCTCAAAGTTGTTTCACTTCTTTTGATTATCCTCCAGCGACTATTTGTTTGTTATTGTAAATTTATAATAAAAAAAATCCATGTACAATTTATAAATCAATGTCTTTGTTCTATACGAGATGGAACGTATTGTATTGTTTACAAAATGTTTGAAAGACTACAAAGAGACTACAATTTACAGACTGAGAAGAGCGCCGTGTTGTTACACACGCTCGCATATGTACCATCATAAATAATTTTCGAGATTGCGTGACGATGGCTAGCTAGCAAATTGATCCCCCACTGGGGAAAGGCCAAAGGAAATGGTCACGATGGCGATGACGACACTCTATACTAGATGTAGACGAAAATTTGACCTCTTTTGTGTGTTTTCCTATTTGATTGCACTGATGCCCTTATGAGAATTTTATTGTTCAAATTCCTGTGAACAACCCCAATAATCTGAATTTTATTGTCGTGTACAATTACATCTACTATGTGTAGAGAGAAGAGATTTTCTTGTTTTGGATGTTAATTTTCTTTCACTTGACGTTCTCCTCTAGTCTACGTCCACCACTTGTCTGTTTTTGCAGATTAAAGATAATCGATTGGCTGGAACTCGTATCACATTGTCGTTGTGGTTGTTGCTAGTTGTGGGAGCTGTGGTGTTTCCAACACCAGCCAACAGCTAAAGCGCAACATCGCAACAATCAGTGTCAATCAATTGATTGTAGGAAAACCACCATTGTGGTATTTTATTTTCTTGGTGTCTGCTCGGCGTTTAAAGTGTAATTTCTTTATAAATCCCAATTATAGCAATCAATGTGGAGCTGGAAGTGAGTGGTTCATTGTCGTGGTGTCGATGGTGTCTCAGCAAAGTTCAATGAACTTTACTATTACAAAATTAAACATTTGAATAATATGTAATTTTATATTATTACCGGGGTGGTGGTCGGAATTACTAAATTGTATAAATATCATCTAGACATTTTATAATAAATATGAATTAAGTTTTATTAATATACATGGTATGAGATTTTATTTTTAAACCCATATGTAAGGCTAAAGGCTACAATAGTTTAATTGAAGTTTATAATCTCATAATGAACTAACTAATTAATTTATAGTTTTATCAGCAAATCAACTTGTGTTTTATTTTTTGCATAATATGCAAACAAGTGCTAATCGAGGCGTTAAATTGAATATTGATTTTCAAATGTGAAAAATTCGCTATAAATCATGAGAAACTACACAGAGATTATCTATGAACACTAGGGTGGCAATTAAATTTAGGAAGAATAAATCTATATATATATAAATGGTGGCAAAAATGTATAGTAATTCATCAATTGAAAATTCCGGAAAAATTAAAAAAATTTGAATTTGTTTTTTCGACGAAATTTTGCATGTTATCGTATGATTTGATAATTTTGGACGATGTAACAGTGAACAATTTTGGATAATTATTCCGAAAGGAAACATAGAAAAATTCTCGGTGGAAACCTCGGAAAATTCCGGAAAAACTCGAAAAATTTGGTTTTTTTCGGAAACATTTTGCATCGCAAATTGAAATTTTGTATAACATTTTGTGTGTAATTGTTCCACAGTGGCTTTTCGGTTGAAAAATAGAAAATTTTGGTTGGAAAATATGGAAAAATTCCAAAAATTTTAATTTTTTTCGACGAAATTTTACATATTATTGTGTTTTGAGAATTTTGCATTATTTAAATGTGAAAATTTGGGAATGATTATCCGAAATGAATTTTCGAATGGAAAAATAGAAAAATTCTTGGTGAAAAACTCGGAAAATTCAGGAAAAAATCGAAAATTTTGGATTTTTACGACGAAATTTTTCATTGTATCGCTTGATTTGTTGATTTTAGACGACGTAAAGGTGGAAAATTCGTTGTGATCCTTGGAAAAATTCGGTTTTTTGTGAAATCTATACGTAAATATGAAAATTCTTAGGCAAAAATTCGGAAAATTCCGGAAGTGCAAAAAATTTGATTTTTATCGAAATTTTTTTTAAATTTTCACATTATTTGATGGTTTTTAACGATGTTAGGTTAAATGTTGGTTGGTAACGAGATACATAATATTTAGATAAAAAATCCGTCGAACCCGACGGGATGTGCGGCAATCTGCTGTCGACGTTAGGAATGCCAGCAACAAATCGTTCGATGCAAGATGCATTAGATCGCGAATTTTAACGGGAGCAAGACTTTAATCCAGATGAACTGGCCGGAAGAGATCGAACAAATTTGCTGCTGTTAAATACCGAGTACAAGATGAAACTGGAGGCTTTTACTTTCTTGATGCTCCGAGTGGGACAGCCAAGACATATTTTTGTCGATTCCGGCAACAATTTGGTCAAGATCTCAAATAACGTTAGCCGCTGCATCCTCTGGCATACCTGCCACATTGTTGGAAGGTAATCGAACTGCAAATTCCGCTTTAAAACTGTCGAAGAATCTTATCACGGTTGAAAAGCCAAAGCACACAATGACCGAGAATTTCGCAACAGCGAAGTAGATGCGGGAATGCCAAATCAACATTTCGGAAGAATGCGCGATAACGAATAAACGAGCTTTCGAAGTTGTTGAACGAACGAGGGGATTTAAAACGATTTGGTGGGGCTATGATTTTGCTCAAAATGTCTTATGCTGCTGATTTACTAAAACCATGCTTGAAAACGTCGTCAATGTCAAGAAGTTATAATTGACCCAAAAATTAGGGGCTTATTCCAGAACCTCCCATCTACTGCTGAATTCCCGAAGCAACTGCTAGCGCTTGGCAGTGGGCAAATTCGGGTTGATGTTTCGACTGAACTGATATCGTTCCCTGCTAATTTTTGCAAGTTCACATCGTTGAAAATGTAACTCATGAGTCATGACATTGCACAAAATTATTAAAATCTCGATTGGATTAATTCACGGGCAGTATGTTACTAGCTGCGAAGAATAAAGATTTCAATAGCTAGAATTTCGAATTAGAAAGTTAAATCGCTTGAGAACTGCATTCGTACAAATCTGTTTAAAGCGTGACCGTAGAGGATAAAGCGACCAACAATACGACCGAATTTTCCACTCGCTTAATGTGCCGCATAATTTACAGATAAAGGTGGGATCGATCATAATCATATTGCGGAATCTTAATCAACCGAAATTGTGCAACGGTACGGGTTATCCGTGAAGAATCTGATAAAGAATGTGATTTCAGACGATCATCAAGAACAAATTCAAAGAAGAGGAAGTCCTTTCTTGCGGCGATTGACCCATGTCCGTATGTATGGCTGGACGGCAGTCTGGTGAGCATGGTAACTCGAGTAAACCTCCATAGATCATTATAAAAAATTATCAATATTTATGTTTTCAAAAATGAAGTTATGGAATTGCAAATGGGCCGAATAGCGCCGCCCTTTTGGTACCACCCACACAAAATCAACTAACTTTTAACATAAAGGCTTAAGAATATCTAACTCTTAGGGTGGCTCGAATTCCACCAAGTTATTCAGCCTTCCCTCTAGCAGGCACAATGGAAGTGACAGGAGCTGATTAAAAAAAAATACAAAGAAAATTATTGTATGGTGGCCACCTTAAGAGTTGAAGTTAGATATATTCTAAGAAACTATTTGGATTGCAAAGATATTGGGGGTCGGTCATACATTTGACACCTTTAGGGGCTTTTTGCGGCAGTTAGAGCGATGGAAGTAAAATTTACAAAAATATGATTTAAAAAGATTGGGGTGGGTATTTTTGGGGACAAATGTTAGAAGGTAACAATTACTGGGGATCGGTCCTACATTTTACACCTCTAGAGCATACAATTGTATCGCAAGTAGCTGATTTCATCAAATTTTTTAAAAAAAATTAAAATAATTGTATAGGGACCACCTTAAGGGTTGAATATAGAGGGTAGATATGTTCAGACAAACTGTTCTTCTTCTTCTTTACTGGCAGCAACAACAGAAATTCATCTATCAGTAGCCGCACGTAGAAAAGCATTCCAAGCGCTTCGGTCTTTTGCGCTCCGTAGATAGTTCGTCATCCAAGCTTACTTAACAGTTCCGTCACCTAATCCATCCATCGGAGTTTTGGTCACCCCCTCCTGCGCCGCCCATCGGGTTTATTGCCGAAGACTTTTCGAGCCGGAGCGTTTTCGTTCTTTCGTACAACGTGTCCAAGCCAGTGCATTCGGTCTATTTGAACGCGCTTGACCACATCGATGTCGTTGTACAGCACATACAGCTCATGATTCATTTGACGACGGTAGTCGCCGTTCACGATGATGGGTCCAAATATTTTGCGGAGTATTTTTCTCTCGAAGATTCCCAGAATATATTGATCCGCTTGTGTAATTACCCAGGATTCTACGCTGTAGAGCAAGACAGGTAGGATCAGAGTCTGGTAGAGCTGGATCTTGTTCTTCGAGAGATCGCTTTGTCTCTTGCTTAGCGCAAAGTAGCAGCGGTTTGCGATCAATACTCCTCTTTTGATTTCGCGGCTGACATTATTATTTTTGTTTATGGCAGAGCCAAGGTAGACAAAATCATCTACTACTTCAAAGTTGTAGTTGCCAACGTTCACGCAGCGTCCCAGACGAGTGGACTCTTTGTTCGTTGAAACAAATAACTTGGTTTTGTCCTCGTATCTACCACTCCAGCCGACTGCTTTTCAATGCTCGAAAAAGCCGCAGTAACATTTCGCAATCCACGTCCAATAATATCTATATCATCAGCATACGCGAGCAACATGTGGCTTTTGTTAAATATGGTGCCAGTCATGGTTACTGCTGCCTTCCGCATGATCATCTCCATTACGATGTTAAAGAGATCGCAGGACAGACTATCGCCTTGTCTAAGGCCTCGCTTGATAGAAAATGGCGGACAAACTGTTGGGGTTGCAAAAACATTGGGGGTCGCTCATACATTTGATACCATTAGAGACACTTTTGTTGCAGTTGGAGCAATGGGAGTAAAATTGATAAAAAAAACAATTGATATTTGTATGGGAGCCCTCTCAGGGGGTGCAAATGGGCGGTTGGTATGTTTGGGGAAAATGATAGGAGTAAAAAAATGACTGGTTGTCGGTCATACATTTTTCCCCTCTAGTGCTAACTCCGGGGCAGTTGCGGGGCTTGATCTGCATTGTTTCCCTTCCGCACTAACTTTGACCACGATGGGCTATGTATTATTACATAGCAATTTTAACGTTTTGGAATTCGAACCACCCTTCTGGTAAGTCTCATTCAAAACCATTAAGAAAATTTCAGCCGGGAAACCCGACTTACATATACCCTCACCCTCAATAAAACTAAAATTTTCTAGTATATTGATATTATGACTCGATTTCCCATACATTTGTATGGGAGGTACCAGAAGGAGCGAGGCTAGCCCTACAATTTTTTCTCCAAAACTTTATCCTGTTATAGCTTACATAAATGCAGAATTTGGGTACGATCGCGTTAGGTATTTATTCCTATTATTCCTCGATTTCCAAAGTGGGCAGAGTGGTACATTTGTATAGGAGGTACCAAAAGGGCATGGCTAGACTTCCAGATTTGTTCTCCAAAACTTTATCCTGTTTTAACTTTACTAAATACAGAATTTGGGTGCGATCGCGTTGGGTGTATAACTAACATTAATCGATTTTTAAAGTGGGCGGTACCAGATAGGTATGGGAGGTTCCAGAAGGGGTGTGGCTAGACTTTCATATTTTCTCTCCAAAACTTTATCCTGTTATAGCTTAACTACATACAGAATTTGGGTACGATAGCGTTGGATGTATTATTATAGTATTATTACTCCATCTCTGAAGTGGGCTGAAAGGTACATTTGTATGGGAGGTACCAGAAGGGGTGTGGTTAGACATCCAGATTTGTTCTCCAAAACATTATCCTGTTATAGATTTACTAAATGTAGAATTTGGGTACGATCGCGTTGGATGTATTGATATTATTACTGACTTCTAAAGTGGGCGCAACCAGATAGGTGTGGGACGTTCCAGAAGGGGCGTAGCAAGACTTCCAGATTTTTTTTCTCGAAAACTTTATCCTGCTTTAGCTTTACTAAATATAGAACTTAGATACGTACCCGTTGGGTGTTTTGATATCATTAATCGATTTCTAAAGTGGGCAGAATGATGTATTTGTATGGGAGGTACCAGAAGGTGCGGGGGGGGCCATGTAGCCCATTTGCAATACCATTAGTAGTTTTGGGAAAATATTAACTCGTGCAAAATTTTAAAACATTTGGTAGAGTCTTTCGGAAGTTATCATGCGTATTAGCCGGACAACCAGACAGACAGACGGACATGGTTCAAACAACTTAAAAAGTCATGAATCGAATTTGGTTCAAATAAACCTATGGTCTAAAGTGACTCCTTCTATGTGTTACACTTTTGTGTCGTATCAAATGATATATACCCTCCTACCCGTAGGGTGAGGGTATAAAAAAAGGAGGGCACTATGAAGATTAGGGTGGCAGCGAAAAATCAACTTTGGATACTCGAGCGGAACTTTGGCTTGCGAAATTTGTTTTCAGACTGTTTGCACGGCGTAGAGCTTATTCGAGATAGTTGTAGAAGTGGGTCTGACGACCTTGAGTAGGCTGGTCTTTCCGTGGGGGTCTGAGGTCCCACAATCTTTTTCTGCCTAATGACAGTTTGCCACTATCCGTTGCGGGGCACCAGTCACTGAACCGCAAGGAGTTAAAACTGGTAGTAGTTTCTACGAGATCCTACCAAAGGTCATTTTCTGGTACCTACAGTGACATGGGTTTCACACGTGCAAGGTCTACAGTGCGTGTCCTTGTTCATCTGTGTCATATGGATCTCGCGTGGGTTCAGACGGGCCTAACCTTACAAATACATGGTTGCCCTTTGCCGTCGTCAAGGGGAAGGGGTTTGAAATTGCATTCTTGCAATGTAGTATCGATTGTTTCATCTGCTTGGGGCACTAATGTGTAAACATTAGCACTTACGAGTATATAAAAGATTCAGTTTGAAATCTTTTCTGCAAATGGCGACAAATCCTGCAAAGTATGGTTCCTAAAACATAAATTGTTGGCAGCTTCTTTGCGAAATTCCCAAAGGTGAGTGTGACCGAATACGTGGGGATCGGGAGCCCCGGGACTTGTTCCTGCCTGATCGGTTGGTTGTTGGCCCCCATGAGGGAGAGTCACGCGGTCTGTTGTTGAAACCGGGTGCTACAGACCCTTAGAATATCGAAGGTGATAAGATAGGCCTCACCTTGACCAGAGGGTTTGTTCCATACTGTTATACCCAATTTGGTATCTCTTGTCTGGAAGAAAGAGTCGACAATTGTGGTACCTTGCTCCCAAAATTGTCGACTCATATTCCCAGTTGGTTTAAGAATGTTTGAGCCATCCCAGGGGGGCTGGCAATCGCATTGTAATATGCCCAGTGTGATCAGCACGCCATGGCTAAGGCTTTCACGGTGAGACTCATGTAAAACCCTCATGGACCCTGCAAGGGGGTAAAAATAGCGGGCACCGCCCACACATCTAGAAATATGAAATGGTTGTACCTCATAAACAATTATAGGTAGGAAGCCATTAGTTGGTGGTACAAGAAAAATTACTTTTTTTGTAGAAAGTAGGCGGCGCCACGCCCCCTTTCTAAAAATCGTTATGTGGGCCAAATAAATGGACCAATTGCAATTATATATTATCTTTGTGTAATACTAACCATAAGGCCTCGAACACAGACTACATGAAAACATAGACAATGGGCATGGCACCGCCCACATAAACCAAAATTTCAATCGGTCATATCTCAGGATCCATTAAAGGTAGGAAGATGAGATTTTCTACATATGTTACTGGTACAAGGATGATTACGTCTCATTAAGAAATGGGCGGTGCCACTCCTCTTTTAAAAAAAATCGACATCTTATCGAAATAAATGGACCAATTGCAATGAAATTTTCACTGTGAAGTACTAACCGTAGGGCCCATATCATAGGCTACATGAAAACATAATTAGGCAAAGGGGCGTGGCACTGCCAACATAAACCGAAATTTCAATCGGTCATATTTCTCGAGCCATTAATGGTATGAAGATGAGATTTGCTACATATGTTAATGGTACAATGATAAATACGTCTCGCTGGAAAATGGGAGGTGCCACGCCCCTTTTAAAAAAGATCGTCATCATATCAAAATAAATGGATCGATTGCAATTATATTTTATTTGTGTAATACTATCCATAGGGCCTCAAACACAGGCTACATGAAAACATGGGGCGTGGCACTGCCCACATTAACCAAAATATCAATCGGTCATATGTCTTCTAAAATGGGCGGTGCCACGCCCCTTGTGAAAAAATTGTTGGGTGAGTAAACGTCAGCTAAGAATGGATTTTTAAAAATTCGTACATTTAGGGGTAAAAATTACCCATAAGGGATAAAACTAGTACCACAACCCAGACCAATCGGCTAAAACTATAATCGCGAAAATTGATATGGGCATGACCACTATCAAATTGGATTGAAGGTTTTTTTCGAAATCCGATATTTCAGGGGATAAAATCGAAAAATAATCGAATAAAAATGTTACTGTCGTCCAGACCAAACGGGTAATGATATGATGTTTGGCTCCCTATAGAATTAGAACAAGGCAAGGAGAGAAGTAATTTTTCGGAATTGGAAATATTAAGTCATGTTTCGAAATTCGTTCTTTAGGCGTGAAAATACCGAAAAAGAGATAAAGCTGTACTCTCGCCCAGACCAAATGTCAAATACCTATAGAATTAGAGAGCCGACAGATGAGGTTTTTACAATTTCGAACATTTAGCGGAGTCGAAAAGAGATTAAACTGGTAACACCACCCAGACCAAACGTTATGGGGAATTATAATTGATTGGGTTCCAGTCTATTTTATTTGTGCGACTTGATCCAATTGGATAACTCTACAATCACATAATATAATATAATATTACATGTATTGCTTAAATTCTTAAGAAAATTCATTGCAAGTACGGTTGAAGCAACGCTAGCTGGTAAAGCTAATGTATTATACTTTTGTTATGCACTTTATTCAAGATAACTTCTTTTAAAACTAATTTAATCATTTGTTTCTTTTCTTTTTCATTACAGGTAAGTTCTTACTACAAAGTACAAATACTCAATATGATAACATCTTAAGAAAACTAAAAGGTAAAAAGTAAATTATTTAGTTACTCACTATTTAGTTAACAACATTTCTTGCTAACCTTATAACAGAAACACTGATATTGACCCAATCATTATGTCACTAAGAAGTTTTCAATAGTGACTTTGCTGTGTATACATCTTACAATAAAATAAATTTATATCTTATGTAGCAAACTCAACTTCTCTACTATTTAAACTAAGTTTACTTCAACTAAGCATTACTTTGTTTGGGATTTTGCTTAAGCAGCCGTGTAACTACTGAAAATTGTATTTGAACTTTAATAAGTAAACTCTGTCAAGTAAATAACCACTACCACTTACGGGCAATTGTGGCCGTTTATTATGTAGTTTTATTTAACTTAACCAAACATACTCTCTTACACACACATGCGCGCACACACTGAAAAGCCTTTGATGCCTCCTCCCAAAAGTACTTTGGCAAATACTAGACGAAATGTTAACATTACGAGTAGCAAGTATATTGTTCGACTGGCGAAATAATGTTTACACTCACATACGCATACACTCAAAATGTACTTCAAATAGTGGTGATGTTGGTGGTGCTCTCGTAGTTTTATTTGAAAAGTTGGTAATAATTTTAAAATCAAACAAGCTGCAGGTTTCTATGCTTGTTCACTGCTCTAGCTAATATTTGCTATGGATGTGGTAATCGCGCACAATAGAACAATGGACTTGGTATTACAAAAATTACACAATTGAAGTTGAAGCGTAGAGTGGTAAATATGGGCATAATATTTGGAATTTAATTATAATCTTAGTTAGAGGTAGATTCAAAAGTATAATGGCAGCAATTACAAAGATTATTGGAAATTTTGAATGAATGGCGGTAATCATTATTTGCCAATGAATTTCAAGTAGAAATGTGCTAAATAATATGTATTGGTTATTAACAAGTTTAACTTTTGTAGTCATCACTGTGATGCTAATGTATCACTGTGATAAATCACAGGTGAGGAATTATCATGGATTGTATTGCGTAAAATACTTTTTTGAAGTAATTTTCATAATAACAAAAATATATCACAAGATTTGTAACACAGTGATATATCGTAGTGATAGATAGTTAAAGATATTTTTGAATAAAGAAAAATATCTAATACGATACGAATAATTTTAAGCTAAACGCCATTAAAATTAAAGCATCAGGCTGATATCACTATGATATTAAATCATAGTTTAATATAGACACGATTTGAAACAGAGTATGAAGAACTTGTTCAATAAACTAAAACCTTGTCTGCTAGAAAAAAATTAAAATCAACATTTTCCGTACAATAAGTTGTCATCATTGTGATAAAAATACATCACTGTGACGGAAAGTTTAATATTAACAATGATAAATCACAAGATTTATGTCACAATGACATATTTTAGTGATAGATGGATGTAGATATTTTTGATTAAAGAAAAACATTAAGTAAGATACGAATAATTTAATTAATTAAAACTAAATTCCATTAAAATTTAATCATCACAGTGATGAAAATATATCACTATGATATTCAATCACAGTGATAGTTTAATGTAGACTCGATTTGAAAAAGAGTATAAAGAACAGGTTCAATTAACTACGGCAACAATATTAACAAACAAGACTTTTCCGTACAATAAGCTGTCATCATTGTGATAAAAAATATATCACTGTGACGAAAATATAGCACTGTGATACATCAACGACCTCAACAACTTTATTTTCAGATGTGCGGTGGAAATATATATTCATTTTTTTTGGGTAATTTTCATAATAACAATGATATACCACAAGATTTATATCACAGTGATATATTTAAGTGTTAGCTGGATGTAGATATTTTTAAATAAATAATGAGAAATGCGATTTCAACAAAAAATAAACATTTATTACGATACGAATAATTTCAAGCTAAATGCCATTAAAATTTAAGCATCACAGTGATGAAAATATATCACTATGATATTCAATCGTAGTGATAGTTTAATGCAGACTCTATTTGAAACAGAGTATGAAGAACTTGTTCAATAAACTACGGCAACAATATTTACAAACAAAAATTTTCTTTCTCTATTATCAATAAGTCATCATCATTGTGATAAAAATAAATCACTGTGACGAAAATATAGCGGTGTGATACATCAACGTAGTGAACAACTATATTTGCAGATGTGCAACCATATTGGAAATATGGCTTGAAATACTTTTTTGGAGTAATTTTCATAATAACAATGATGAATCACAAGATTTGTAACACAGTGATATATTATAGTGAGAGTTGAATGTAGTATTTTTGAATAAAGAGAAACATTTAATACAACACGAATAATTTCAAGTTAAATGCCATTAAAATTTAAGCATCACAGTGATGAAAATATATCACTATGATATTCAATCATAGTGATAAGATATTCAATCATAGTGATAATTAAATGTAGACTCTATTTGAAACAAAGTATGAAGAAGTTGCTCAATAACATATGGCAACAATATTCACAAACAAAACTTTTGCGTACAATAAGTTGTCATCATTGTGATAAAAATATATCACTGTGACGAAAATATAGCACTGTGATACATCACCGAACTCAACAACTTTATTTTCAGATGTGCAACCATCATGTAGATTATGGCTTGGAATACTTTTTTGGAGTAATTTTCATAATAGCAATAACATATCACAAGATTTGTAACACTGTGATATATTATAGTGATAGAGGGATGTAGATAGTTTTGAATAAAGAATGAAAAATATGTTCTCTACAAAAAATAAACATTTAATACGATACGAATGCTAGATGCCATTAAAATTTTAGCATCATAGTGACGAAAATATATCACTGTGATATTCAATCACAGTCACAGTTTAATAAAGCCGTGATTTGATACAGATTATGAAGAGCTTGTTCAATTAACTATGGCAACAGTGATTTCAAACAAAATTTTCCGTACAATAAGTTTTCATCATTGTGGTACGAACATATCACTGTGACGAAACAATAGCACTGTGATACATCAGCGTAGTGAACAACTATTGTTGCAGATGTGCAACTATCTTGGAAATATGTCTTCGAATTTTATCGGGTAATTTTTATAATGACAATGATATATCACAGTGATATATTATAGTGATAGATGGTGGTAGATACTTTTGAATAAAGAGAAACATTTAATACGATACGAATAATTTCAAGCTAAATGCCATTAAAATTTTAACATCAGGGTGATGAAAATATATCACTATGATATTCTACCATAGTGATAGTCTAATGTAGACTCTATTTGAAACAGAGTATGAAGACCGTTTTCAATAAACTAAAGCAACAATATTTACAAACAAAATCCTCCGTACAATAAGTTGCCATCGTTGTGATAAAAATATATCACCGTGACGAAAATATAGCACTGTGATATATCAACATAGTAAACAACTATATTTGCATAATTTATTAAAATATTTAATTTACAACAATGATATATCCTCACAAATATTTATATCACAGTGATACTCATTAGTAATGGTTTGCAATAGTTTTTTTAAGAAGAGCAAGAAATTTTACAATTTCAATAGAAAATTTTGTGAATTATAATTATTTTTATGAATTGGAATTATAACAAAAATAATTTTCATATTTACCACTAAGAATCAAATATATCACAGTGATACATCACTAACAAGTTCGAATTGGGCTGAAATTCAGGTTTCGTTTGCCGATGAAACATACATATGCATTGAAGTCATTCACGACATTCACGACATCCCTAAAGTTTGAAAATATTCGTCTTACTCCATCTCATCCCCATCTCATGTCTTGACACTTTTTCACTAATGAATAACGTAATGTTATTTGTTATTTTTCCCAGTTCATCCCTTCAGATTCCTTATACAACATGCCAATTATATATCGAGTTTTTGTTGTTGTTGCATCTACTAAACTTTCCTGTTAACGTCAATTTTCATCACACTAACTCCTAAATGTTGAGTGATGAAGACCACAAGCGGCGTATACCACTACTCCTTTGATCCTTGCGCCAACTCTGTCTCTAATCGAAAATCTTAACAAATGATGCGTAATCTATCATATTTACTGCAGCACAGGAAACAGAACTAAAGATAACTAGTGATGACATTTGACAGCTCACAACGATGATGATGAACTTTGGTCACTACCTCGTGCAGGCAACAAAAACACATCCTCGTGTGAAAGGTAATTGGAAAAGATTCAACGATAATTTAATGGTTGGACTGACTATAAACCAAACATATGTGTGTGTGATACAATAGAAGTTGTTAAAATATAAGCACAGCAGCAGCATAAGCTCCTGCAATTCAATCAATGTACACACACCTGAGCCAAGGGGTCGTAGTAAGACCGCAAGAGTAGGTCGTCACAAGGAATCGATGTATGTTCAATGATAACGTAAGCAACTTGTGAGTATTTTGTGGTTTTCCATTGAACTTCTTTATCTGCTTATGACTCTGCACTAGTGCAGCTCTCAACTATTGTTGTTGGCGAAAGAACTTCTGTTGTTATGAATGAAATTATGACAGCTTTGGCATCATTCATGTTTTCATGCAGCAAGGGGTGATTTCAAATTAACTTTCGTTATTCATCATATCAAATGTGGGTATTGTGTTCATTGAGCACAAATTGTGTTAAGCAGCTTGCACTGAAAGGATTCTTATTAAAGGTGTCAATCATTCAGAAGTTGCAGCAACGCTTGCATAAATATACATAAATTTAAGCAGAGATAACAAAATAACTCTACTAGACAAACATATTAAAAATATTGTGTAATTTTTACGGATTTTTATTAATATATTGTAGTCAGCACTGTGATGATAATGTATCACTATGATAAATCACAGATGTGTAACTATCATGGAAAATATGGCATGGAATACTTTTTTAGAGTAATTTTCATAATAACAATGATATATCACAAGATTTGTAACACAGTGATATATAATAATGATATATGTATGTAGATATTTTTGAACAAGGAGAAACATTTAATACGCTACGAATAATTTTAAGCTAAATGCCATTAAATTTTAAGCATCACAGTGATGAAAATATATCACTATGATATTCAATCATAGTGATAGTTTAATGTAGACTCTATTTAAAACAGAGAATGAAGAAGTGTTTCAATAAACTACCGCAACAATAATTACAAACAAAAGTTTTGCATACAATAAATTGTCATAAGTGTGATAAAAATATATCACTGTGACGAAAATATTGAACTGTGATACATTAACAAAGTGATACAACTATATGCAGATGAACAACTATTTTGGAAATATGTATTGTAATTTTTTTAGGTAATTTTCCCAATAACACTGTTATAATACAACATTTGTAACACAGTGATATATTATAGTAATAGTTGGATGTAGATATTAAACAATAAGTATGAGAAATACGATTTCAACAAAAAATAAACATTTACCTACGATACAAATAATTTCAAGCTAGATGCCATTAAAATATTTAGCACCACGGTGATGAAAATATATCACTATGATGTGATTCTTCCTCTTTAAAGGCAGCAACAACAGAAATTTATCCATCAGTAGCCGCACGTAGAAAAGTATTCCAAACGCTGCGGTCTTTTGCGCTCCGTAGATAGTTTGTCACATCAAGCTTAGTTAACAGCTCTTTCACCTGGTCCATCCATCGGAGTTTCGCTCGCCCCTCTGCTGCGCCGCCCATCGACTTTATTGCCGAAGACTTTTCGAGCCGAAGCGTTTTCGTCCATTCGTACAACGTGTCCAAGCCAGCGCATTCGGTCTTTTTGAACGCGCTTGACTACGTCGAAATCGTTATACAGCTCATGATTCATTCGACGACGGTACTCGCCGTTAACGATAATGGGTCCAAATATTTTGCGTAGTATTTTTCTCTCGAAGACTGCCAGAATAGATTGATCTGCTTGTGTCATTACCCAGGATTCTGCGCTGTAGAGCTAGACAGGTAGGATCAGAGTCTTGTAGAGTTGAATCTTTGTTCCTTGAGAGAGCGTTTTGTCATTAAATCGCTTGCTTAGCGCATAAAAGCAGCGGTTTGCGATCAATTTTTGATTTCCAGGCTGACATTATTATTTTTGTTTATGGAGGAGCCAAGGTAGACAAAATCATCTACCACTTCAAAGTTATAGTTGTCAACGTTCACGCAGCGTCCCAGACGAGTGGACTCTTTGTTCGTTGAAACAAATAACTTGGTTTTGTTCTCATTTTTTACCAGACCCACTTCCGCCGACTGCTTTTCAATGCTCGAAAAAGGCGCAGTAACATCCCGCAATCCACGGCCAATGATATCTATATCATCGGCATACGCGAGCAGTATGTGGCTTTTGTTAAAGATGGTGCCAGTCGTGTTTACTGCTGCCTTCCGCATGATCATCTCCATTATAATGTTAAAGAGATCGCATGACAGAATATTGCCTAGTCTGAAGCCTCGCTTGGTAGAAAATGCCACTGTCATATTTGTGTCTATTTTCACTGAAGACTTCGTGTCAGTCAGAGTCGCTCCGCAAAGTCGTATCAGCTTCAAGGGGATACCAAACTCATCCATATCATCTAATAGTTTCTGTCGTATCTGCATTCTTGGGTCTTATCCAGGATTTGTCGTAAATTTACCAGGTCTCGCTAAACTGATATTTAGTCTTTCACATAAAACACTAAACAGGAGCTTATATGCGATGTGTAAAAGGTGAAAGCCGCGGTAGTTGGAGCACATACTTGGATCACCTTTTTTCAGGACAGGACATAATACGGGTAGATTTCAATCATCGGGCATGCATTCCTTGAGCCAAATCGTGTTTATGAGCTGGTGCATGCATGATGCCAGCTCATCGCCGCCAAATTTAAAAAGCTGTGCCGGTAGTCCATAAGTACCTCAGCTTTGTTGTTTTTAAGCCGTACAATTGCCATGCTGATTCCGTTTTGGCTCGGTTGTGGACAGTCTACTCCATCGTCGATGATTGGTGGGATTTGGTCACTTATTCTGCCTTTGGGGATGAGTAGACATCGAAAGAGTTCCCTCCATATTTGCAGCACACTCTGAATGTCAGTGACCAGATTTCCGTCTCCGTTCCTTCAGGTGTGGATCCCTGTTCCAAACCTTTGTTACCTATTTGGTAGAACTTTCGGGCCTAACCTCTATCCCTGTAGTTTTCGATATCCTGGCTCTCTCTTTTCTTCCATAGACGCAGTTTCCACCTGAAAAGGCTTGTCATCTCCCCCCTCTTCTCATTATAACGATCCCTCACTTCATGCGTTGCCATTGGTTGCAGTTTTGCCCTGTATGTAACATCCCTTTCTTTTAACATTTCTCATTGTACCAAAGCTTGTCTGAGCGTGGTTTTTCATAACCAAGTACGGTCGTTGCGTTCGCAATATGCTGCCATTGGGTGTCGAAAACATCAGAATTAGGGGAGTTGTTTCGAAGTAATTGGTTGGAGTTGGCATTGGCTATTTCGGTGGTATGTAGCTTTGTGATGTCTAGCTTCCTTTGGGTTTGATTACGAGTGTTTTTAGCACTACCTAATCGTGTGCGTGCCTTGGCTGCAACCAGGTGATGATCCCAGTCAATATTTGCACCGCGCATCGAACGCACGTCCATACCGCTTGAGACATGCCTTCCATCAATTACCACGTGATCAGTTTAAGCATCGTGTCTTTCTGCATGACATCTGTAAAAGATGTCACAGTTATTTCGCCGTGTAAGGCCTTCTTCTCTGTAGAGAGTGCGGACATTCCGGGTGCAGATCCGCAAATCATGGTCTTTATAATGTTCGCGAGGGTCGTCAACATTTCAACATAATAATTGCTTTGTTTAAGGAGAGTGGCTCATAAGACCACCGAGTCCGATCCAAGTTTCTTGGAGTTGCCAAAGCCACTAAGAGAGCCATAATGTTGAGCTTCAGTAACTTCTGTTATCTTCTTCCTAAGACGCATCGGTGGTAGCATGCCATTTAGGTTACTCAACATTGCGCCTTCTCACATTTGCTACCACTGAACGGATGTTTGAACGGATGTTCATTGGCATTGCTCGAGGAATACGTGATCTCTCGGACGTTGTGAGCTGCTTGAGAACCTCCAACGAGAGATTCAGGTTATTCCCAAATGAATAAAAATCAGAAAGACTCAAATTCTAAAATTCCCCAATCCCCATCAGACAGTTCACCTGACTAAAATTTTGTACTAGTTTTATTTACAACAATGTCTTATCATTAAAAATTTTGATTTACAATGATGCATCGTAGCAATGGTTTAAACTAGTGGTAGATGTGTAAAGTATTATTAGTGTTAACCACACAATTTGAATGCATCTTCATAGGCTATATAGTGGCATGTCTGAAAGACAATCGTGAGGTAGACGGTTCAAACTTCAACAATGTTACTGTATGCAGACCTTCCATAAGGCCTTTTTATAGGAAGCGACGATGAAAGGCCCTGTCTCCTAATGACACGCAATGTAAAAAGGAAAGGAGGCCTACCGGATACAAAAGAAACCCTTTGGACACATACCGCCGCTGGGAAGCGTCAACGCTGTCGAATTGTACACGGTGGAAATGTTGTGCTCTCCCCACAAACATCGTTTTCTCATGCTCTCCCAAAAATCGTTAAATATTGTTTCTATGTCTGTCCATGTGTCTGTTTTTTTATTGAATACAAGCGTATGTGGTGTTGCTTTCATAACACTCAAGCAGTGACCAATTGTTTTAAATCAAACAAAACTTTCGAGTATGTGTGAATTGCCGATCGTTTCTGACTGAAAAAAAAAAATAAATATTGACAAGATCTCCTTCGACTGCCATTTGAAAGTAGTCCCCTTTTAGTCCGATAGTATTCCAGTGTATATTAACTATACAATGGGAATTCACAATTACTTCTATTAAACCATCACTATCGTGGTAACTTCGCTACGACTCTTTGTTTATATTCATCATAACATACAGCTACTAACTTTTACATGAAATGTACTTCAAATACAAATACTGTATACTCGTCACTTTCATTCAAGTTTTAAATGTTTCAACTTTAAACCATAAAAGTAATTAGATTTTATTATAACACCGTAAAGTAGAATTTCTCTTTTTTCCCACATATTCGTCGCACATACTATAAAAAAGAAAACTTTTGTCTACCAATGGCAAAGTTTACTATGGCTTAAATTTCTGTAATTCTTGATGACAGTCTCTCAGCCGGACAGTAAATGTGGCTAATGTTAACTGTGAGATTTTAAGAGATTTAAATAACGATAGTTGGGAAAATGGACATCAAATGTTTGGTTTATAGAGTAAAGAATGATATATATATATTGGTCTCTCATATTATTTTAGGAGACAGACAGACAGAAGGTCTTTGTTTTTTAAGAATTGTAATTTCAAAAGTGGGCATATGCTATGTATTTTTTGTTCTATTATAATGTGCCAAATTTTGGTTAATAAGGCTTAAAACTTGGAAACGATCTTTAAATTGGCTTCATTTGTTCAAAGTTGTTGATTTTCGTATGAGTTTTTTTTTACTTAAAACTATTTTTAATACAATTTTGAACTATTTTCAACTAATAAACAATTTTACCAAAAATCACTAGATCATACCGGTCATACCGTATCACCACTCCATATATCGATAGAAAACACAAATGAAATGCAAATTTGTTCTTAATAAAATACAAAATTTAAAATAAATTTTATTGTTTTTCTAAATAACAATGATGCTACAAAACAAAAAACACATTTGTCATCCGATCTCACTCATATGTCCGTCCGCTGCCTCCATAACAGCGCGACAATTATAAATTGCAATTGCGTTGCCAATATGCCCTATATAGTATGAAGTAGTATCTACTAGGCTTGGTTGGGGCAACAAATTCATACGAAGGCGATGAATGTAGTGCAAAGTACATTGCAATGTGGGCGTTCACGTTGTGTTTGTCACAAATGTTAGTCGCTTAGATGTCCGCTGAAAGGTCAGCGAGACCACAATATAAATTGGTATTTAATAACAATCATAATAACAGTTAAAATAACATACACATATAACAAAACAACAACAGCAAACACAAAATATTGCAACCAAATTGAGAAGACTTAAAATTTAAACTCGTAGTAGTGATACTGGTACATTCAATATATCCCCAGTCAGATCAATTTACCCCTACCCAATAAGCACTTGTCCAACACACTTTGGATTTGAGTGGGGTTTGAAAGCAAAAGTCAAACATTTTTGTTATTTTTTTAAATTAAAATTAATTGTGTGTGTGTTTTTGTTGTGCCGTTTTACTTAAAGCAGTAACAACCGGCACTTTGGTGGGCAAACACAAAAAAACAACACACAGTTTTATGAAACAAATTGATACTTAAGTTTTGAGGCAATCCCCCCACCATCATTGCAAGGGGCGTTCTACAAACCAATGACACAGTATTGCCTGTGATCATTTGTGTGATGCCACCAATTCATTTAATGACCATATTTGCAAACCCATGAAGCAGTTGACGTCGCTGCTGATGATGCTGATGGTGATGCCGCTAATGATAATGATGACGATGATTAAACTGCAAACGCTCTATATCATTGTCATCATTTCCTACAATTGTTGAGGCTGCAGCAAATGAGTAATTAAAATTGTATAGTATTGTTGCTGATATTTGCATTATTGCAAATAATTATATTTATTTAAATATAAATGTCATTCACACTTAAGCTGTTGTGCTCTGGAGCCGGCCGGCCTCGTCATACGTTGTTGCAGGAAGTTTAATGTAAACGAGATAATTTTAATTTCTATTCAACATTCAAATATGCGGAAAATTAAGTTATGTTGAAATTAAGTTAAGTTATGTTTTGAAAAGTTATTATCAAATAATAAACCATTTTAATACAAAAGACAACAATTTAAGCGAATTTAGTTAGAAAAACAGGAAAGAAAATACATCCATAATGCAATACAATACAAAAGGGGCCCCTTGGATTCTATGATGACCCCCCATGTGTGGGTACTCAAATGGATCCAACGTATTATTTTTAAGATGCTACGGGTCTCCTGGACCGAGATAGAGCCATTTTAATTTCCGGCATATACCAAAAAAAAATATAAAAAAAGGTGAAGAAATCATGGAAAACGTTCAAAAAAATTTAAGAAAATAAATTGAAAAATTCTAAAAAAAAAATAGGAAGTCTAAAAACAAAAAAAACACAAATAATTTTTTCTGAAAAACCCCGTAAAAAATTGGAAATAATCATGGAAAATTAGAATAATTTAAGGAAATGAATTGAAAAATTCCATAGAAAAATTAAATGTCATCAAAAATGTGTGAAAATTTTAAATTTTTTGGAATTTTTAAGGTTTTTTTAATTAAAAAAGAAAATTCAGAAAAAAATAAAAAAATGAAGGAAACAAATGAAAAATTTCAAGAAATCTTTAAAAAATTCAAGAAAAAGTCCAAAGAGAAATATTTAAAAAAAGAAAATTGGTTAAAAAAAAGGTTAAAGCGGAAGAAATGAAGAAAAATTTGAAAAATGTTTTAAAAAAAGCTATGTTTTTATATAATTATAATTTTTTTTTTTTGATATATCCCTTTAAATTATTATTTGTTTTTTAAAATAGAGTTGTAAAGGTTGAGATGGTTGCAGTAGCGCGGCAGGCAAATTTTTTTTTTTTTTAAAAATCGCGCGATTTTTCACACAACTCTTGTAAAACAAATTCTATTGGCAATAATAGAATAGATTTTGAACCGAACGATGAAAACACATTCATTATATACACATATCGATCAACAATACAATACAAGTGAATATTAAAAATACATATTAATAATATTAAAAATAATTAAAATATCAAAAATAATAAAAAATATTACAAACTAGCTGGCCCGGCAAACTTCGTCTTACCTGCAAAGTTATTGACATAATTAAGAGTTGTATCAAGCGTTATGGACACAAATAAAATATATGCCAAGGGAAAGTGGTCGAAGAACAGAAGCATCATAATTATTTTCTATATTATATATCTGAAGCTCAATTATGAAAAACATTTTAAAGTTTACACTAAGTAGATGGTTGGGAAGGCTATAGTCAGAAGTTTAAATTTAAATTTTTTAATGAATGCAAGTGCAGCTTTTATTCTGTTATCACTACTGATGCTCATTTGTGGCAACATACAACACAAAGATGTTTAGATCTAATTTGACCCACTCTTTTGATCACAAAAACGGTCAGGCCGTTAAGGATAAGTTTAGTGACAAACACAGGAATAAATATAATTATTAAGATAGGTAGGAAACAAAACTTTAGCTATGCCCTCTTTGGCCTCAGATCGAGTAGTGCTAAGTACTATCAAAATTTATTTCTTTACGAGTTAATTTTGGAAATGACCATATCGTTTGTATGTTATCATCTTCAGTACAAAGTACTTTTGTTGCCTCCAGTTTTATTGTTCTGAGGCTAAAACTACATATGCCACGCCCTTCTACCCCTAATCGAAAGTAACAGTTTAGTCTGTGTCTTCATTGGTGCAGTCGCTCGGAGTTATGTGCGTACACACATTTCGGCAAATCAAACTTAACTATTAAAATATTTTATAATCGAAACAGTTTTCATGTAATCCACGTAATAAAACATACCTAAATTCACAACATTTTGTCCATTCGTTCCAATTTTTTATAAATCGACCCCAGCGCCACCTACAGGATCCATTTGTACATAAATTTTTTCTCATAATCGAACACCTATCCAAACTAAATTCCAGTTAAATTGGTCTATTGGTTCTAATTTAGATCATAAACCCACCCCAGCGCCACCTACCGAGTTAATTTATACATAATTTTTTTTCTTATGATCAAACAAATATACATTCTAAATTATAAATGTCAGTCTGGAAATCAAGAGACGAGTATTGATCGCAAACCGCTGCTACTATGCACTGATCAAGCGTTTAAATGATAAAGCCCTCTCTCGACGAACGGAGATCCAACTGTACCAGACTCTGATTCTACGTGTCTTACTCTACAGGCGCAGAATCTTAGGTAATAACGCAGGCAGATCAATATATTCCGAGTGTTTTCGAGAGAAAACCAGTAAGAAAGTTTCAGTCGGGCAACCCGACTTACATACACCATCACCCTCGGAAAGGTACATTTGTATGGGAGGTACCAGAAGGGGCCCGGATAGACTTCCAATTATTTCTCCAAAACTTTATCCTGTTATAGCTTTACTAAGTACAGAATTTGGGTACGATCCCATTAGATGTATTGATATTAATACTCGATTTCTAAAGTGGGCGGAATGATGTATTTGTATTGGAGGTACAGGAAGGGGCAGGGCCATGTAGCCCATTTGCAATACCGTAAGTAGTTTTGGAGAAATATTAACACGTACTAAATTTCAAAACATTTGGTTGAGTCCTTCGAAAGTTATCGTGCGTACCAGCCGGACAGACAGACTGACCTGGCTCAAACGACTTAAAAAGTCATGAATCGCATTTGGTTCAAAGAAACCTAGGGTCTAAAGTGACTCCTTCTATGTGTTACACTTTTGGGTCGTATTAAATGATATATACCTTCATCCCTAAGGGTGATGGTATTAATACTTTGAAAAATATTTGGACCGTCGAATGAATCATGAGCTGTACAATGAAAAAACTCGATTGGCGGCGCAGGAGGGGTCGATCAAAACTTCGATGTTGGATGTTGAATTTTTATTATAACATGAAAGAACAATTTCTGTCATTAATGTTTTAAAGACAATTTTATTGAAATGTTCACCGTGACTACGTCGTAGTTGCGGCTATTCGAAGGGTAGTTTATTGGCCAGCATAAAAAAAGAAAAATTTCTACTGGGTATGCATCATTTTCTATGTTTTACAATATGTAGTTGATATTCACACTAAGAATTCAACTGTCTGTAAAACCTAGTAATAAAGCATCTACCTTACATGAAAAAAAAATCCTTAAGTTTCTCAAATATTCAAACAGTGTGATACATTTAGAAGTTTTTTTCTAATTGCCCACTTAACACTTAAAGTTGCATTGTATAACGAATTATTTACTATGACACTTAAGAACAATCTCTGACATTTACTTTTCAAAAATCATTTCTTTCAAATTGTAGACCATGACTATGCCATAGATGCGGATATTCGTAAGTTTTAACGACTTACTAGTATGACTCATAACAACTGCCCAGCATAAAATAAACCAAAATCTAATAATTATCCATTTTTCCCATGTTTTACAACATTTAGTAGATTTTCAACGAAAAATTTAAGAAATAATGGATATTCCTCACTTGTCGCAAATTCTATTATCTTTCGAACATTATAATAAACAGTGATTCATTTAAAAGTTTCTTTATTAATTTTACATTACACGTTTATAATACCATTTGATGTCGATATCTTCATTAGAGGGCGAAAACCAAATCTCTGACATTTTCTCTTCAAATATAATTTCATTCAAATGTTGGCTGCGATTATGACGTAGTTGCTGCTATTCAGAATGTAGGTCTTTGTGCAGCACAAAAATTACAAATATCTACTAAGTATCAATGTTTACCCATGTTTCACAGTATGTACTTGATATTCATGCTAAGAATTCTATTGCATGAAAAACATAGTAATGAAGCCCCTATCAAACATGATGAAAATTCTAATATTTTGTAATTATTCAAATAAGGATGATTCATTTAGAAGCTATATTTTTAATATAACATAAAATAATTTAAATAGTATTGGATGTCAATATCTTTATTTTACCATCAAAGAACATTCCCTGACATAAATTATTTCAGTAAAATTTCATTCAAGTGATTACATTAATATTCTCAAATCTCAATGGTGTATAGGTAAATTAACTTCAACATAACAATTTTTTAAATTTTACCCATTGTGCAACTGTTAAAAATAACTCACATGTTATACCATTCTAAAAATAACTCACATCCAAATACAAGACCTTGTCGAACTATTTTCAAATCTTCCAAATGTAACAGCATTTGTTGGATGCTATAAAAAACCTCAATATTCACCAGAATCTTGCCAACTATTTACCTGCACTAACCGCATAAATTAACAATCATTCGATAAGTAATTAAATCAACAGAACCTGAATAGTTGGAATGTATTTGTTTACAATGACATCGAGTATTTATTTTCTATTAACCTGAGAACACATTTTGTGGTTTCGCCAAGATGACAATAAACAAGAAACTGGTAAATATTAGTCAAATAATGAACTGACTTAAAGTGTATTTATTGTTTATGAGATAAATGTAAAAAAAGTAGAAACAAAAAAATACAAATATCTGTGACGGTAGTTAAAGTAGCGTCACTTGATTAGCATAAAATAAAACAAGCGTCTAAGATTACTATAGTTTACTACTGTAATAAATTTTTGCTTTTCTCCATTTTCTCCATTTGTAAGATATATAAAGTGATAATTAAAACTCCCACTGTCGTTGTTTGTTAGAAAGCAAGTAGGTAGGAGATAATAATGCCTTCATTGTAATATGTAAAAGAATCTCTGCCTTAACTCATTCAGGTCATGCTAAAAAGTTCTTCTCACCTTTTTTATTCCAAACTTTCTTATAGTTTAGAAATTAAATCTTAAGAATTTAAATCTCATTAAAACGAAAAATTCTCAATATTGCAAATATCTTTACACTGCAAAACCTTAACCGGGCGGGCACTCATTAGCAAACCCAACAACTTCCTGCATTCTTTAATTTCTAACATTCTTGTTAATCTTTCCCTTACTAACAGCAGAAATTCATTTAGATCAGGAACATAGGTAAAGGTGTTTACTTCAAGAAAATTATCAACTCCTTCATATCATTAAGGAAAAAAAAATAAACAAGATAGCATAGGGAAATTTCTAGGAAATATTATAAACTCACGCAAACACACACAGTCATATATATTCAACAGCAACTCTTAACGTAATGAGCAACATCGTCACTACCAGTACCTGTATTTTCCGGTATTGAAATTTGAGTATTTTTTCTCAGATTTGTATTTGCCATCTACCTGTTTGCCTGCCTGTGTAGTTTCCGTTTGTATTTAACTCTTGATTTTCATTGCTGCAAATTAATTGCACAAAGGATATGTCCTAGACAGAGCGAGGGAGAGAGAGGAGAAGGAGTGAGGGGAAAAAGATTGACAGAGAAAGGCCGGCTAAGAATATTGTGCACTGCAAATATTAAATTTCACCTTTACAAGTGTTCTTACGAACTGAACACCAAACACCTGCTATCGTTCTCAGGTATTAAATATTTACTAATAAGAACCGGTTACACTAGAGTGCAAAATGCAATAAGCCGGATTAAATCTTCAAATGTAAGAAAATGTTTAAGCAACAAATTGCAATAGCAGATGCAGCTGCAACTGCAGCAATTCCAATGCTTTAAAAAAGATCAAGTCATATTTTCATCAAAATGAAATGGAAAAGAATTGATATACGCACGGATCAAATTTTGTTAAAAGTTTAAAAAATGTAAAAGATATTAAAAATAAAAAAACAAAATATCAAAAAAATATTAAAAATATCTGAAACAATAAAAATATAAAATAATAAAAATATTAAAAATTCTAAAAATATTAAAAATGTAAAATAAAATAAAAATATTAAAATTGTAATAAAAATATCAAAAATATCAAAAAAATTTTAAAAATATCTAAAATTATAATAATATAAAATATAATATAAAAATATATAGAAATACTAAAAATATTTAAACAATTATAAATATTAAAAATATTGAAAATATTAAAAATATTAATAATATTAAATATATTAAAAATATTAAAAATATTAAAAATATTAATAATATTAAAACTATTAAAAATATTAAAAATATTAACAATATTAAAAATATTAACAATATTAAAAATATTAAATATAATAAAAAAATTAAAAATATTAAAAAAATTAAAAATATTCAAAATATTCAAAATATCAAACAACAAATAAAGAACACTTTTCTGATCTTGAGCCGAATTTGTTGTATCATTTCGATACACTTAACGTAAATTAATATAATATTCAAAATATTCAAAATATTCAATATATTCAAAATATTCAATATATTCAAAATATTCAAAATATTAAAAATTTTAAAAAATTCAAAATATTAAAAATTAAAAATATAATAAAAATATAAAAAATATTAAAAATATTAAAAATATTAAAAATCTTAAAAATGTTAAAAATATTAAAAATATTAAAAATATTAAAAATATTAAAAATATTAAAAATATTAAAAATATTAAAAATATTAAAAATATTAAAAATATTAAAAATATTAAAAATATTAAAAATATTAAAAATATTAAAAATATTAAAAATATTAAAAATATTAAAAATATTAAAAATATTAAAAATATTAAAAATATTGAAATATTAGAAATACAAAAACAAATTTAAATATTAAAAATAACAAATATAGTAAAAAAAAATGAGAGAACTTTTCCCAACGGTGACAATATCATAATTCAATACAGATCAACAAAAATCAAAATCAAGAACGATGATACACTGACGGTACGCAGAACGGGGTTGGCACTTTGCCAACAACAAAACTCCTGTGCAATTGTGTCCGATGGACATATGCATAGGCAAGTGCTTGTGTGTGTATTATGTTGGCATGTTGTGCGCTTCGAGGATGCTTTCTTCGCACCGTTGGGAAAAGTTCTCATTAGCTTTGAGATGCTTTCTTCCCTTAAGGTTTGTGATGATAGAGGAGAAGGCACAGCAAAGGGCGCTGACGAGATATTGTGGTTAATGTCGAAATGACGTCATACGCCTAACCTGCTGTCAACATAATACATTTCACACTCTTGACTAAAAACCTATTGGCAATAAAAAATAATTGCCAATAGAACTGACCTCAAACCGAACTATGACAATATCAATATTAAAAATATTAAAAATGTTAAAATAAAAAATTTTAAAAATACTTAGAATATTGAAATATTTAATATTTTCAATTATTAAAGATTGTAAAAATATTAAAATTGAAAATATTATAAATTATATAAATATTAATAAATATAATAAAATATTAAAAATATTAAAAATATTAAAAATATTAAAAATATTAATATTATTAATATTATTACAATTATTAAAAATACTACAGATATTAAGAAATAATCAAATCAGTAAGAAAGTTTCAGTCGGGCAACCCGACTTACATATACCCGGCCCCTCAGTGAACCATACAATTTTCTTTTATATTGATATTATTACTTGATTTCTTAAGTGGACGGAGTGGTACATTTGTCACGGAGGTACCAGAAGGGGCGCGGCTAGACATTTCATCAAAACTTTATCCTGTTATGGCTTAACAAAATACAGAATTTGGGCATGATCGTGTCGAACGTATTGATTTTATTACTCCATCACTAAAGATACATTTGTATGGGAGGTACCAGAAGGGGCGTGTCTTTTTCGTGTTGATATTATTGCTCTTTTTCTAAAGTGTCCGGAATGGTACATTTGTATAAGAGGTACAAAAGGGGCGTGGCTAGACATGAAGTTTTTTTTCTCCAAAACTTTATCCCGCTATAGTTTTACCAAATATAGGATTTGGCACGTTCTCGATGGGTGTATTGATATTATAACTATTGATTATATTACGGAATGGTACATTTGTATGGGAGGTACCAGAAGGGACGAGGCCAGTTAGAAACATATTAAATATTAACTCATGTAAAGTTTCAAAACAATTTGTCGCGTCTTTTTGAAAGTTATCGTGCTTACCAGCAGGACAGACGGACATGGATCAAAGGACTTAAAAATGTTATGAATCGAATTTGGTTCAACAAAACCTAGGGTCTAACGTGACTTCTTCAATGTATTACACTTTTGGTCAAATGATATATTCACTTTCTTCTCGTAGGGTGACGGTATAAAAATACTGAAAAAATGGATAAGATCGTTTGAAAGTAATGCTAATCTGTCATACTAAATTTCCTCTTTGAAGGTACAAAATGTTATTAAATAATATTGTAGTGCAATAGTGGTAAGATCACGCGACTACCATGCGGGAGATCCGTGGTTCCATTCCCGGCTCTAGTCATCTAAATTTCAATTTCATTGCCGGCCCCTCGATGTTGTCGACAGCAACTTCGCAGTATAAGTGTCGAGATAATCGGAATGTCTAGTAAATGTGAGGTTCGCATTCGTCAATAAACAAGTAGGTGCCGTTTGTTGTGAATCTCAAATAGAAAGCGTGTTAATTCACAACAACGCGAGAAGGTTTCCCATACCTCATTAATGGGGTTTAAAGGGAATTAAGTTTTTTAAATTAAGTAGTTCAAATAACAAGATTTATCTCCATTTTTACCATTTTAGTTGCTTGTTTTTTAATTAATTTTTTTTTCTTCCTTTTTTATTGCAGGTAAGTTCTTAAAGAGCTTCACAAACAGTATATTAGTATAGTCCAAGGAAATGAAGTAAGTAAATCACTTCAATGTAAACTGAACTTTTCTGGTGGATGGCCGTGATCCAATAGATAGGCCCAGACAACTTAAAAAAATTAACAAAAATAAAATTTACATTTCCAAGTCTTCTTTTTTTTTAAACGATGACAAGAAAAACTGGATAATAGAGATAAAATTATGGCGAGGATTCAATGTACTTTTTTCCAAAAGTGGAATCTGCGAAAATGATTGTTGTTGAATCCCCATAATAATAAAATCATGTGGGAGATCAGGGTTCAAAATCCTTTCTCAGTCATTTTCAAATGTTTCGTCGGCAGCCCCTACGATATTGTAGGCTGTAGTGTCGAGTAAATCGCCATTAGGGTGTTACTTATATTGCATTATTTCGAAATTTGCCCATTTGCAATACTTTAAGTAGTTTTGTTAGATTATTAGCCTATGCAAAGTTTCAAAACATAGGTGGCGTCTTTCGAAATTTATCTTGAGTACCAGGAGGACAGACAGACGGACTTGGCTCAAACGGCTTAAAAAGTCATGATTCGAATTTGATTCAAAGAAATATAAGGTCTAAAGTAATTCCTTCTATTTGGTAAACGTTTGGGTCGTATCAAATGATGTATACCCTTCTACCCGTAGGTCGAGGTTATAATAATAATGACTAATTGTGAAGTTGGGTTACGAAGTAAGTTATTGCAGACCACCACATATTTTAATTTTTTTATGGTAAATCAAGTCTAAATCGTTTATGTTGTTCACAAACGGACACTCTTACTCGTTCTATGTTGTAGGAGAACGCTTAAAGTTCTATATCGGCTGTATCGCGGTTGATTTATTGTTGAACCCGTCTCCTCAAATTTCAGCACCCTTTTCCCTATCAATTGAATCGATGGACCTATATTTCTATTGGGTACGTTATAATGATCGCAAAATTTTCGTTGCACTTTAGTTAAAGAATCGTTTTTCCGATGGTACTTTCGTACTTTGAAAGTGTATTTGTTTTCCGCTAAATGACGCCATGGCAATGAATTCCCTTTGGCTGCTCTTGCTTTGCGTAACCCCTGTGCCCCACGCAGCTAAAGCGGCACACTTACCGATTCAAATGTAACCCGACTTTTGGCCCACTTTATATAAAAGTATATAGCTAAAATGGGTAGAAAGATAAACAATTATATTGCAAAACATTCTGCACATAAATTATTGTTATTGCAATTATCACCATTGAAAGATGTAAGCGGTACCTACCTTAGAGTTCATACATTCTTCAGATGTGAAATTCTCTTACACAATATTCCCACGGATTTTCCTTCCTCATTACAATGCTATTTACTTAAATTGTTTTAAATGAATGGGGAAAAAATTTAAAATTTTCCCAAACAATCAATGATTGCCATGTAAACTGATACCAAAATGTTACACATATTGATCATCATCTAATGTAAACACCCACTAAGAGAGAAAACTAGAAATACAATGTTATCTTTTTTCACATCCTTAGACAAAGATTAAACAACATATGGTACCAGTAGGTAGTATTAGAAGGACAACTATCTAAAAACCCTTCGTAGTACACATACACACACAAACAGCAAATAGGCACTTAAATCTGTGGAAGGTGTTAAACTAGGAGTAAACGTTCAAGTGTTTGACAATTAAAACCTAAAAGGAGCACAGGAAAACAAGAAAATAACAAAGTGAGCACAGTGAAGTATACGGTACCTGATAGGTTATTGCACTGCCATAAGACAAGGAGTAAAAAATAACACACATATAGCTTATGGCGATGCATTGCCATGTGTCTGAGATTTAACAAAAACATGAGTCGTAATGAGGCGCCTCATTAAGACATATTTCAAATAATTTTATTAACTTTACAACAATATAATGACATTTTATTTTTTGGAGCTAACTAAAAAACAAATAACTCACATACAATTAGTGTTTATTAAATGGTGGAGCAAAATATAGCTACGACCAACTTCATGATTACATGCGAAACTTTCTGTTTCTGTTGCATTTGCCGAGGCTGTAAACACTGGGAAAAGACACTTGTCTAGTTACCTGATATCTTGATTCAATTTCATGCGTAGAAAGTAAAAATATTTACTGTCTCACTTTTAATAACTTAAAGCAGGCAGAGACAGCTAAACAAGTTCAGCTAATCAGCTACTCAACTGCAACATGAAAGACCAAGCAAGCATCGAGCAGACAAACACCAAGCCAGATTCTCCATAATCAAACGCAATTATACGCAAACACTTTTCATGGCGCTTTTTGCACCCCAAACTTTGAAATTGCACTGAAATCTGCTTTAGAAATCTCTTTACTGCATATCATGCACTTGTCCACATCATGATGGTTTTTAACTTGATTTGCCCATGTTGGCTGCCATTTGGGTGACATCTTAAAAAGTGTGTGTGTGCGTTGTCTACTTTTCTTTTTTAAAAAATGCTGATTTTCATCATGGAGTAGCTGTCCGTCCACGTTATCATAGTACGCAGTTAAGCCTAATAACAGCAGACAAGTCTTAGATAGAGACTTAACTTGAAAGACTATTCCATAGTTGGTAACGAGTTGAATTTTCTTTTTTTCTTGTTGCTTCCACCTAGAGGCCAGATATGGAATGATATATGCTGTCGGATATAAAAATGTCGGTCATTTCTATTTGGTTTACTGTGGCTAAAAAGTTTTTCACTTGTACAGCGCAGAGATTAAGAAATGTGACAGTAAGCTATAATATCATGCAACTTATGTCTAAGCGATTAAATTACACAGGAACACAAAAAAAATATTAATATTCTTAGCCATTCTCCAGATCAGAACATTGGGGTCGCTAAAACCGAGTCTGAAACTAACCCCCCAAAAAGGGGAATGTGTGTATAGGTCGTGGCAGTAGTTTTTATCCGTTCTTACTTATCTTAGAACTAAACCTACGCTTAGAAAATATAAGCTTACGTAGCAAATTTTACCTCGATAGCTCTTAAGCTACGGCTGTAATCGCGAGACAGACAGACGAACATCCCCAAAGAGAGGCTGCTTTGTATAAGATGTGGGAGTAGTTTTTGTCTGATTTTGCTCGTTTTAGAATTTAACCTCCGCTTAGACGATAAAAGCAATTTATACCTTGATAGCGTTAAAACTACGTCTGTAATCGCGGCGACCGACAGACGGACATCCAGAAAACAAGGGAATTTGTATGGAAAGTGGTTGAAGTCTTATCTTAACCTCCGCTTAGAGGATAGAAGCTTACATATAAATTTCACCTCGATAGCTCTCAAACTGGGACCGGCCGTGGTGAGAACACGCGACTACCATGTGGGAGATTCCGGGTACGATACCCATCTCCAGTCATCTAGATTTTTCTTTCATTGCCGGCCCCCTCGATGTTGTCGACAGCAACGTCGCAGTATAAATGTCGAAATAATCGGCATGTCTAGTAAAAGCTTCTTCTCGTTCACATTCGTCGACAAACAAGTAGGTGACGTTTGTTGTGAATCTAAAATAGAAAGCGTGTTAATTCACAACAACGCGAAAAGCTATCCTATACCTCATTCATGGGGGGTAAAGGGAAATTAAGTTTTTTTTGTTAAGCTCTCAAACTACTACTGTTATCGCGAGGACAGACAGACGGACACCCCGTCCGTAATTTGTATGGAAGGTGGGAGCAGTCTTATCTTAACCTCCGCTTAGAGGTTGGAAGCTTGCACAACAAATTTCAGCTGAATAGCTCTTAAACTACTACTGTAATCGCGGGGACCGACAGACGGACTTCCCGAAATCGGGGGAATTTGTATGAGAGGTGGGGGCAGTTTTCGTACCGTCTTGCACGCTTTAGAAATTATCCTCCGCTAAGAGGATGGAGGATAGGATAGATGGCTGTAATTGCGGAGACAGACAGACGGACAACACCCTGTTCTGTATGAGAGGTGGGAGAAGTTTTCGTTCCGTCTTGTTCATCCTTGATAGCTTCTAACCTACTACTCTATTCGCGGGGACAGACACAAGGACACCCCAAACTAGGGGAATTTGTATGGGGGGTGGGAGTAGTTCTGGACCGATCTTGCAACGGATGTTTTCTTAGAACGTAACCGTCGCTCAGAGAATAGAAGCTTGCATGCCACATTTCAGCTCAATAGCTCTTAAAATACGACTCTTATTACGCGGATAGACACAAAGACACACCAAAATGAGGGAATTTGTATGACAGGTGGGAGTAGTTTTTATCAGACCTTGCTCATCTTAGAACTAAAACTCTGTTTATATGATAGACATTTCAGCTCGATAGCTCTTTATCTACTGTGTAATAACCGAGACACACGGACGGACGGACATATTTAAATCGACTCAAAATACGACGCTGAGAAGATCAACGCGAACAAGAAGTTCGGTGAGGCAGGTCTGACCATGGCAGAGCCAGTAACTCTGGGTCCAGAGATTGGCGTATGCGGAATCGACTCGATGATAACCCTTGACTCGTTCTTGTGTGATGTCTTCGAGAAGAATATCAAATGCATGATGACCTTGAAGGTCAGAATTTTTAAACGATAGCGCTGCGTGTATTCATATTATTTCTCGATTTCTAAAGGAGGTACCAGAAGGGGCGTGTCAAGACTTCCAGATTTTATCCTGCTTTAGCTTTACTAAATACAGAATTTGGCACGATTGCGTAATGTGTATTAATAATATTACCCGATATCTATAGCGAGCGGAGTTGTACATTCGTTTGGAAGGTTCCAGAAATGGCTTGGCTAGACTACCAGTTTTTTCTCCAAAACACTATCTTCATATATCTTTGCTAAATACAGAATTTAAACACGAACGCGTTGGCTGTATTGATATTATTATTTAGATTCTAAAGTGGGCGGAATGATATATTTGTATGGGAGATACCAGAAGGGGAGTAGTCATGTAGCCTATGTGCAATACCGTAAGTAGTTTTGGGGAAATATTAATTCGTTCAAAGTTTCAAAACAGTTGGTTGCGCCTTTTGAAAGTTATCGTGCGAACCAGCCGGACAGCCAGACAGACATGGATCAGACGACTTAAAAAAAGTCATGTATCGAATTTGATTCAAAGTAACTTAGGGACTAAAGTGCCTCCTTCCATGTGTTACACTTATGGGTCGTATCAAATGATATATACCCTCCTACCCTTAAGATGAGGTATAAAAAGTGCAATATAGAGCGTACAAGATTAAATTTAGCCCTTTTAGTAAGCAAGCCAAACATATTGTAAGTATTCGTCAAGTATGCAACAATGAAGCATTGCCGGGTTCACTAGTTTATTATATGCACAAGTTGTACTATGTTGGGCGATCATCAAAGTTTCATTTGGAAAAACTCTATGCATCTTACACTTATTCAACCTCCATTTATTGGAAAGACAAACGAATGCAATAACTATCATATGCAGATGGCGATGTTGAAATACACAGTACAACACATGATTTTGGGACTCAATTCTGAGAATTGCATGTGAAAGTAGCCCCAAAATGAAGAAGTTCTGCATCATTGGTTTTATCAAGTTACATGCCATAATAATTTAATATTGATTTGAAGGTAGTAAGTATCGTATAGGGAAATTTGTCACGTTTTAGGCTCTTTTGTTATATTGTTATATGGTGGCGTATGCTTATCATAAGTAATATTCCACGTAAATCATACGCCACGGAGGACAACAGTTTTATTGTAACTGCTACAAAATAAACCCAGTTCAAAATTATTTCATGAATGGAAAAGTGAAACTGTTGCTTAGTAGGGAAACGTTATATGAACAAAAGAGCCTAAAACGTGACAAATTCCCCTATACGATACTTACTAACTTGAAATTGATATTATATTATTATGGCATGTAACTTGACAAAACGAATGATGCAGAACTTCTTCTTTTTGGGACTACTTTCACGTGCAGTTCTCAGAATTGAGTCCCAAATCAATGATTTCAAAAATGTTGTACTGTGATATGATTATACAACTACAACTCTAAATGCTTACAAACACCTCCTAATCGCCTTCTTTTGCTGCTGCACCACACTTTGAGTATACATCAAAAAAAAAACTGCCTACAAGTTATCGTTTAAAGGAAAGCAACATTTGCTACAATATGTACACCACCGAAAAAATCGTATCCATAATACTGCAATATAATAAATATTCATTAAATTGCAGACAATTTCTAATATAAATTTTATAATTTTTTTAAGTTGCACCATAACCAATAAGTAAACTCACTCTGCTGCTACAAAAAAAAACTGACCACTAGATGTTTGCACACAGAGTACATAATCTGTCTCGCAGAGAATCTTTAAGTCTCCTCTAACGCGGAATTTTATATATGAAAATGTAATTATTTTATGTGATTGTGTGGTTACATACAAGTGGCTGACAATTACAAAACAAGCTAAAGAAATACAACTCAACACAACAACATAAACTTGTTTTCTTGTTTATTAAAAGAAAAGTAGTAAATATTTTTATTTTCTACGCATGAAGACAGATTTTGTAGTTTTTTTGCCACGGGTATCAGTATAAGTTTATTATGCAGTTTTTTTTGTTATAGCGATATAGTAAATGTCCGATCATTGGTTGGTCGAGACATTAGGAAATGAAATGAAATGAAATGAAAAGTTTTCTATTTTCTTGTTGTTGTATTGAGTTTACTGCAATTGCGCATAACTTTCACAAGTGCTGCATGTGCAGCAGTATGTTGAAACGCATAAACCACAATTTTATGATGCATTGCGCTGTTTTATTAATGAATTTATTGCAAATGTTTACTAATGAGGCGCCACTGTATTGTTGTTAGTACTATGAGGTGTTGTGTACATTACATCTGGTAATCTATGAATGCGTTTTGTGTGCGATGTTGTGTAATGCCATGCAACTATCTCATGGGTTTGGTTTGTTTTTTCTTCTTTACATCATAAGATTTTTGTAGTCGTTGTCTTCCTCCTTTGTGTGTGAAATAGTATTACGAGCACTTGAAATAATCCTTTATATGAGTAATAATATGACGAGCACTTAAAATGATATCCTGATGATACATCTTGCATGCAACTGCCTTCCTTAGAGGTTTCATTTGTGTGTGTGTTGGACATGTGTTGTTGACTTTAAGTATCAAACACTTAACATTCTTCATTTGAGAGTTAAAAGGATTGACCTTGTGCCAAACAATGCGAGTACCATATGTCTCACAGCGTCACTATGTCTCAGTATACAATTTACGACTTAAATGACCTTAGTGATTTGTATGATTTCATAGCATCTTGCATAGCAGCTTGTTATCCGAAACCCCAAACAAAACTTCTCTGCCGAACACTGTAACTCAAATGTTAGCCATAATTTTCAAGCCATTAATGTTACTAACGTAAATCTCTGGCGACCAACTGGCTGATCATAAAAATCGAACAAAAAATTCACATAAAATACAAATAATAAAAATTGCAAAAAAATATCTCAAGAATGCAACTTGTTTTTTCTTACGTTTAGCACAGTTTATTTTTTGTTTCTTCGACTTTTTTACGATTATACCCAGACTGAGTAGAGACAAATAGAAATTCAATGATTTTGTTATGAACATTATCATTTAACGGCAAAGTGATGGTGGTTGTTGTTGTTTGTTTACACACTGGATTTATGTTGTTGCAAATTCTATTGCGGTGTGAATGGAGTCAGACGAGCCGAAGGAAGAGTAGGGGAAACGAACTGTAGAATTCTATTGGATTACCTCATCAACTGGTAGCTGTTAGGTTGGCGCAAAAGCGCAAGTCTCACAGTGTTTTGTTACATAACAAATATTTTTGTATTTTTATATTTTTATATTTTCATATTTTTATATTTTTATATTTTATTTTTATTTTTATATTTTTATTTTTATTTTTTTTTTTTAATTTCGTTTGAAGCTTCATGCCTTTAGCCTTAAAAACCTCTTTTGCCATGTCTTATTCTCACATGGATCAAGAATATTTCCGAATACTATCTTTGCATTGAACTCGTATTACCATTCTATGAGATAATTCGGTCACCAACGTTTGGATTTACAAAGTGATGATCTCACGCGCTGTACGGCATTTTACGCCGTCGTGTTGGAACCATTTCTCCTTCAAATAATGTGCAATGACATGATAAATAAAAAAAAAATCAATTGATAGTCCACTGGTTTTAGTTCTTCTACCAGTTGGATATATGAATATAGGCCAAGATCTTTGCTCAGCATTTGCAGAGACCGAGTTGCTGAGAACGGCGTCGGTTCGATAAATTCGAGTCCCCTGTCACACTTACGTCTACAGCGTCGATGGCTTCTATTCGCTGCTCAGATGGATGAGTATATGCACCATAAACTTCACAAAGCGCAAACAGAACGCGCATTTTGAAAATAAATTTGCAAGATTTGTAAACGTTGTTCTTGTGTAGTCTTTACATGGTGATTTCTCAAACAAAGTCTCAATGAAAGTCTATCACACTTCACACACCTCGCCTGAATGACAAATTGGTTGACCTAAAATGGCAACAAAAACGGTAAATGGGGTTTTTTTGGGGGTCAATTGTACATTAAAAATCCACATGAATCAAAATCCTAGCTGATACTTTTTTTAAGATAAAAGGATCTTTCGTTTATTTACTTCGTTTTGCGCTTCTTTTAGAAGTGACGTTCGTTGCCCCATGATTATTGAAAGCGTACAGACTTCAGCTTTAAGACACTTCTATCAAAATTTAAGTTTTCTGCACTAAATTAAGCTTTCCCACCGCGAGCTAGGAATGGATATTACACACAAAGTTTATTGGTGACATTTTCTAACAATTCATCGTAGATTTGGTTACAATTTTTGCGAATAAAAAAACTGGCCCACCTTATTGTTCATATCTCTAGTCGAACTGCAATATACTGTGGAATTTTGACATTTATAACTGTTTATTTTAAAAGGGGTGTGGTACAGCCCACTTTTACTCTTACTTTAATTTATACTGCAACAACAACATATGTAACAAATCTCATCTTCATACCTCTTATAGTTCATGAGATGTAGCCCTTTTTATTTTCATGTTGTATGGGCAGTGCCACGCCCCTTTATCCAATCACAACCAAATATAGCCAAATATAGCCAGGGACTATCTACAGGTCATCAGTACCACTTGGTAAAATTTTCGTATCAATCTGTCTATTCTGAAAGCCTGCAGAACGGTTTTGAAAAGGGGGCGTGGCACCCCCACTTCCACGCTGCCTGTAATTAATACTGCTCCAACAACATATATACCAAATCTCATCTTCATACCTCTGATAGTTCATGAGATATAGCCCTTTTGATTTTCAAGTTGTATCAGCAGTGCCACGCCCCTTTATCCAATCACAACCAAATATAGCCAGGGACTATCTACAGGTCATCAGTACCACTTGGTAAAATTTTCGTATCAATCGGTCTATTAGAAAAGCCGGCGTGAAAAGGGGGCGTGGCACCGCTCACTTCCACCTTGGCTGTTATTAATACTGCTCCAACAACATATATACCAAATCTCATCTTCATACCTCTGATAGTTCATGAGATACAGCCCTTTTGATTTTCAAGTTGTATGGGCGGTGCCACACCCCTTTGTCCAATTGGACCGTATTGTAAACCAACCGGGGCGCCACCCAAACGCATACCAAAAAATTTATGCAAATCGGTCCAGCCGTTCGTGAGTTATAAAGTCACAACATACTTGCAACAATTTTTTATATATTTTTATATTTTTATATTTTTATATTTTTATTTTTTTATATTTTTATATTTTTTTATATTTATATTTTTATATTTTTATATTTTTATATTTTTATATTTTTATATTTTTATATTTTTATATTTTTATATTTTTATATTTTTATATTTTTATATTTTTATATTTTTATATTTTTATATTTTTATATTTTTATATTTTTATATTTTTATATTTTTATATTTTTATATTTTTATATTTTTATATTTTTATATTTTTATATTTTTATATTTTTATATTTTTATATTTTTATATTTTTATATTTTTATATTTTTACATTTTTATATTTTTATATTTTATATTTGTTATAGATCTGAAATTTGGTATGTAAGCTTATGTTCCCTAAGCCGAGGTTAAATTCTAAGATAGACAAGATCGGGCGAAAACTAATTCCACCTCCCATACAAATTCACCCTTTTTTGGGATGTGCGTCTGTCTGTCCCGCCATTACAGATGTAGTTTAGAAGCTATCGGGCTAAAATTTGGAATGCAATCTTCTATCTTCTCAGCAGAGGTTAAGGTTGGTCAAAAACAACAAGATCGGAATATCGTTAAGAATATCGGCAACGATTGAAGCCAACCAAACATATAACTTGAAAGATTCTCAAGTGTACCGTCTTATCTAGCCCTAACTTAACACTTGCTTAGTTTTATTACTCGACACTTGTATCACTCGAATCTTTTGCTATCCACTTTCAATAAAACCATTGATTTTTATACTATGTATATTTTATACGAACATACTGTGTATGTATGTGATGTGTTCGTATGTGACTTGTATGTACCACGTCTCACTGCTACTCCAGTGTGTCTAAGTCTTTACAACATTCATAAAATACCTGGGTGTTGTTTTAAATAGTTGTCTTGGCCATAAATGGTTTTGTGACTTGTAAATTGACATAAAATTTTATAAGATGAATTTTTTCTCTATTTTTTTTTTAGTTTTTTGTATATTTTCCTACACAAAACCATATAATATAAGTTAAGAATATACAGATAAATTATAAAATAAATTACACAAAAGTGAGACTGAGTTTAGTTGTTTAGACCTTATAAGGAAAATGAAACAACCAAATCGTGTATTCAATACGTCAGATAAAATTCTTGTGGAGGCACAAAAGACTTTAGAGGTATATCGTGTACTGAGAGTCGCTATGCAACACACGTTTGGCAGACATTTCAATGCGTATAGTTGGTACATTGTTTTGTTTTGTTGTGTGGCTCTAACTCATATCTACCATGTCTCACGTACTCATACCACACGCCCTCATCTTTGTAATCTCCAACACTACCAACCAGCATCAGCAGTAAATGGCTGCAGCACCAGCTCCAGCAACATCATCATCACAATCTCCATAGCCATCACATACGCTCATCATCATCATCATCAATTTGGGCAACTTTATCGTTTGTCCGTCTATCTCTGCATAAGTCTAACGATTTATATTAGATGTATGGATTTTGTGGTGTTTCTGTTGTTTTTTTTTCTTTCTTATCGAATTATGGAATAACATTTGCCCACATGTGTGTAGGGGTCTGATTTAAGGTGTCACGCTTTGATTTCACATATTCTTAACATGTGTGTATGAATAGATGAGCCATCGTCGTCGTCGTGTGAGCAATTTTGTTTGGAACATTTTTCAGATTTTTTGTTTTTTTTGGGTTTTCTGTTCTAAACACTCGAGGCCACATGCCATACATACACCATGATCGATCATCATTGATCGTCGTCTTCAATGGTGTGTGAGAGTGAGTGTGAGTAGAGTAGAGTAGAGCAGTGAATTCTTACTGTGTGGTTGTTTCTAAACAGTGCGCAGTGATTTCGGACTCTAATCCTCAGATGAAATGGTTATGGTTTTCAACTTTAGTTCTGCGAGAAAATTAGAAACGAAAACACGTTCGCTCGGCGGTGAATATAGGGGAGAAGAAGAAAAGTTAAAAAAAATCTACAGATATCGAAAAATGGTTAAACACTAAGTTGTTGAAAATTAAAAAAACATTAGTTCAAATCGAAAAATTTTTAAAAAAAAAAATTTAATTTAATTTAATTGTTCAAAAAAAAATTAATACAATTCAAAAAAATTAAAAAAAATAAAATAAATAAATATATTTAAAAAAAAATGTTAAATTAATTGTTTGGAAAAAATTAATACAATTCAAAAGATATTAAAACAAAAAATAATAAACAAAATAAGTGTAGATAAAATATAAAATATTTTTCTTCAAAAATATTAATTATTATAATTTAAAAATTTGGTGCAGTAAAAGATTTGAGGATATTCTGGAAAACGTTAATACATTTACTACGAAATTGTAAAACATATTATACAAATTTATAAAATATCGAGATAAAAAACATAAAAATATCAAAAGTGAAAAGGAGTAATTAAAAAAAGTTTCTTAATTAAAAAAATAACTATATTTACATCAAAATTTCTAATTTTCATCAAAGTATTAAAAAATTAAAAAAACATGTAACTCCACATGATTAATTAAAAAATAATATGAAAAAAATATAAAAATAAAAATATATATACAAAATTCATAATTTTCATTAATATATTAAAAAATTAAATAAAAAACGTGGTGTTAAAAAATACGTCAAAAATATAATTATCAAAGTCAACAATTAGAATTAAAGCAAAAAAATAAATTTTAAGAAAATTCCAAATTTATTTATCATTGACTTAAACTAGTAACATCAAATCTAAGTAATTCAGTGGTAAGTAATGACTGACAAATAAATATATAAAAAAAAACAAATATGATAAATATTAGTCAACTTTAAGTAAATATTTAAAAAAATATAATTTAAATATAAATGAAATTTTTTTTTCAAAACACATCAATTGATATTCAAAACTCATCAATTGAAATTCAAAACTCGTCAATAGAAAATCAAAATTAGTCAATTGAAATTCAACAATTTTATTTGATTTTCAAACAATCCATTTGAAATTCAAATGTCGTCAATTGATATTCAAAAAATCTATTTGAAATTCCAAAAACTATCAATTCAAATTCAAAATTTTCCATATGAAATTCGAAAATCAAAACTCGTCAATTGAAATTTTTATTGTTTCTCCATTTCCCCTTGTACATATAATAGTTTTTTTATTTAAGGCCATCGCGCCCAATCCTGGTGACTACCATGCGGGACCTACATGGTTCGATTCCTGTCTTCAATAATCTTCATATTTCTTTTATCACCGGCTCCCTCGATGTTGTCGACAGTATAGTGTCGAATCAGAGGAAATTACGTTTTTTTCTAAACATCTATCAACCTTTATTATTTAATTTTTTTTTGAAATCGTAAAGTAAGTGAATTGCTTGCCAACATTTTGAAAGCCAACCCCACAACTATTCCTGCTGACTGGTACGTAAAATGACCTCCTGAACCCGAATATATATAAAAGTTGCTTTAACTCCGGGTGCAGCGTAGGACCGGAACAAAAGAATTGTAATTGTTGCGATCTCAGGCTAGGATTCTCAGGTTGTTCCATTTTACATTGGCAGAGGCTAGGTCGGCGTCCATAGGGCGACGCCATGATGTTCTTGGTCGGCCTCGACATCTTGTAGCCTGTGGCTTCCACCATAGTACCTTCATAGTCTTTGAGAAGTGTATGTCCCAACGGCGCTATTTGATCGTAATGTCCAGTGGCGTTTTGTTTGTAGAGTGCAATAAGTCCTGGTAAGATATGGTGTTGGGCCACCAAATTCTCAGAATATTCCGCAGACAAGTGTTGACAAAGGCCTGGAGCTTACGTGACATCTCACCGTGAGTTATTCTAGGTGACTGTGTAGGTCCCATGGCAGACCACTTTTTTCAGCTAGGGCTGCGTTTAGCACATCGTCAAGAACAATTAAAAGAAGGCAGCCCTGCTTGACACCAGAGTTTGCTGGGATTGGTGGAGACAGCTGGTTGTTGTGTACGCTTCCAGCCTGTAGGGATCTTCATATGGATTCTCTGCATATACTGTCGAAGGCTGTGCTAAAGTCCACGAAACAGACATGAAGATTGGACTGCCATTCTTTGACTTACTCGAGCATTACACGGAGCGAGACGATGTGATCTATGTGCAAGAGAGATTGGTGCGGAAACCAGCTTGCTGTCTGTGGTAAGTTAATTCCTGCTTGTCTTGAATTCTGTTGAGTAACAGTTTTGCTAAAATTTTGGAAGGAGAGCTTAGTGATGTATTGCCCCTGTAAATCTTACATTGAGAAAGATCACCCTTTTTCTTTACTTTGGTCAGGGCCCCAACCAGCCAGTCCTCTGGGATTTTTGCTTCCTTCCAGATAGCTTCAAAATGGGAGTGAAGGTACAGCGCCGTTACTCTAGAGTCAGCCGTTAAATCTTCGGTGGGGTTTTACCCAGCATAAATTGTTCTACGCCTTAGGGGATCTCATCGGTGCTGGGGGGTGATGAGTTAAAAAGTGCTGAGAATACAGTCGTCTAGGTTAGTTGTACGGATATTTGGACCTGAGGAGGGCAGTTAAGTGTGTTCATGCCACCTGTTGAGTTGGTCATTTTCGGATGTTAGTATATGACCCACTTTTTACCGTATTGGACATGGATGGTTTCTGTTCTTGCCAGCAAGTTTAGAAGTGATGTCTCTGAGGTGTTTATCCCTTTCGGCGTCTTCGGCTAGGTTTGCGAGAGAAGAGGACCAATTCCGTTCGTTCATGCAGGGAGAATGTTTGACCGCTATGCAAAGAGAACTCTATATTCTGAGTGAAGATGGGCCCTTGCGTGACGAGTACGGGCTCTCTCTAGTTATTTTCGCTGATTTGCGCCGTTCGATGAGGGTAAGTGATGTTTCACTATTCCAGGCCGACCTCGCTTTGGGCAGTGGTTTAAGGTTGCATGCCTCTATGAAATTGTCATTTACTGTGTACCAAATCTCGTGGTTTACAAAATTTTTTAGGGCGATTGTGTTATTTAATGCGTCTGCATTAAATCGGGTCTTAGTCTTTAGGGATTTCTTGCATACCGCCAATACCCGCATGCTAATACAAAAATGGTCGTTCTGGTTTTGAGTTATGTTGTTCGGTGAGCGCCATGTCACTTTATGACATCTCTTATAGGGAAATATTGATGCACCGACCACAAGGTTGTTGTTGTTGCACAGCTTAATTAAAAGATTGCCATTTTCATTGCATTGACCTTATCCGAGCCATTTAAATCACCCATCAGAATAACAAAATCCTGTTTTTTAATGGAGGCCAGTGTGGCGTTTTGTAAAAAACGACATCAACAACATGTCGCTTGGCTCTGTCGGTGCATACACTTGTACCACTGATGGCGCCAGATGCTTGCCACTTCAATACAAGTATCATAGGCAAGTCGGAATTTATAGTGTCATTACTGTTGGGGCAAAGACACCCTTTGAGACTTTCCTCTTGTAGAGTCGCCGCTCGAATCGGCCGCCCACAGGCGTTTCCAGAGGGTACCGCGGAGAGGCCCTCCGATTAAAAAGTGGATAGGCTTTGGAAAAAAAAATCATCTCCGAGTCGACTCCGTTGTTCTCAGAGCTCTTTACCCTCCGAATAACACCGAATATCACCCTTATTTTTCCCCCCATTACCGACATCTTTTTCGGGGCCATTTTTCATTAAGGGCAGTGTTATGGAGCAGGAAAAAAACGGGTGGCCTTCTGATAAAACGGTAGCTTTTTCTAATACCGCTGGGAAGGTCAATATCAAGACCCCTCAACAGTAGACAGTTCAGTTCTGTTGCATTGTGCGCTTAGTTATTTTTATTGTCATTTAAATAATTGAACGATTGCCATCAACACACACACACAAATATTTTGTTTTTATTTACATGCAATTCATATTATTTATTTTTGTGATAAAATCTATAAAATATGAAGTGTAACATTTTGATATAAGATTTAGTTGTCTGATAAAATGTGCAATTTATTATAATAATACAATCAAATTACTAGTGAGTTAATGAAACCAGGTGCATATTGTGTTGACACAAAATGTTATTGGGAGAATGAAAATAATTGAATGAAATTTGTATAATTTGTTAAAAATAGTTAATACTTTATTGAATTTGTACATTATTTATATCGCCACACTGTCCCAGTTTTTATTGCTATACGTTGTCCTATTAGTTACTTAATGTTCACTGCCTCAAGTTTTGCTGCCCTATTTCTTTCAATGAATAAACATTTTCGTCATTTTGCCAGCCTAGTCGGAGGTTGTTATCTTTAAAATTGTTGCCATTGAGTCTGTTCGTCTGAAGTTTTAGCGCTTCAGTTTTCATTCACTAATTAGTAAAGTTTAGATATTTACCAAAATACACCATGAGATACACAAAAAAGATAAGCAAGCACAAATGTATGAAGTGTTATTAGTACAAGCAAAACAAAAAAAAAGTTATAATGGAAGTAGACAAAACAAAAAGCTGAAAAAGGTCAAAGTTTTCATAAAAAAAAAAAAAATTGTTGTGATTCATAAAACCTATAGATTTATGAAATCACAGCAAATATAATATCATCATACAATATACAGAAAAATGTAACAAAGTTTTGTAATGTCTCGAAAAATATTACAAATTACAAATTATGACTCAAATTTTAGGATTAATTGCATTAACTTACAGCTCTTCCTTAACCAACGTTATATCAGTTACTCTGCTATTCAATCATTAAAAGACGACAATCAGTTATCAAATTCCTACATATTGTTGTTAATATTACCTCATATTTTATCTTAACTCATTCATCTCATCCCCACACATATTATTTTCTAATCTTAGCTTTTTGTCTTAGCTTAGCCAAAAATTTCTTCCGTTTCTCTATGTTTATCACCACATCGCCATCATATCGGAAGAAAACATTTATCCACTAATCGTTAATTTTAAATTATTCAAATCATCATGCTGATCAATTTCTAGGCACGTTTTGATTATAATAGAATTGTTGAGCTAGCGACATTCCTCTTGTAGCTTTAACGCTTGTCACTTTTAACATTTAAACACCAAAATGTATAATTTTCGTTTAAAATTCATACATTGACACCATCTGAAAAAAAAAAAACAAAATCATCAGTTATATTTGTATTTTGTTTTGTGTTTTTTTTTTGCGGGGGGTGCTTTTGTCTTATTAATATTCGTGTTTAACAAGTTCTTTTGTTATTTTAGCATAACAAAAATTCTGATATTGTTAATATTTTTTATTTCGACAAGCATAAATCACAATCAAATATTTTGCAAATATTTTGTCGTGACACTCCGTTACAAGTAGATAGGGCCAAGTGAAACTGCGAAAGCGACAAAGAGAGTATATAGAAAATATTTCTTTATACATTTTTAAAATATAAAATATTTTTAATATTTTGATATTTATAGTAGTTTTAGTAATTTTAATATTTATTATATTCTTTAATGTATTTAATAATTTTAATATTTTTAATATACTTAATATTTATAATATATTTATTAATTTTAATATTTTTATTATATGTAATGTTTTTAATAATTTTAATATTTTTACTATATTTAAATTTTTTAGTAATTTTAATGTTTCTGATATTTATTCATTCATTATTTAGACATTTTAATATTTTAAACATTTTTTAATTTGTTAAATATTTTTAATTTTTTTAATATTTTTAATATTTTAAATATTTTTAATTTTTTTAATATTTTTAATATTTATAACATTTTTAATATTTTTAATATTTATAACATTTTTAATATTTTTAATATCTTTAATATTTTAAATATTTTAAGTATCTATAGGAATTTTAATATTTTTATTATTTTTAATACTTTTAATATTTTGAATATTTTTAATATTTTTAATATTTTCAATATTATTAATATTTTTAATATTTTTAATATTTTTAATATTTTTAATATTTTTAAGATTTTTAATATTTTTAATATTTTTAATATTTTTAATATTTTTAATATTTTTAATATTTTTAATATTTTTAATATTTTTAATATTTTTAATATTTTTAATATTTTTAATATTTGTAATATTTTTAATATTTTTAATATTTTCAATATTTTCAATATTTTTAATATTTTTAATATTTTTAATATTTGCAATATTTTTACTCATCTCGCTTTCGGTGGAGCGTCGCCATGTTATACGTGGTCTTCCACGCCGACGACCTGCCTGATGAAAAGGATTCCATTTAAGTGCTTGCTTAGCCACGTTGTCATCATTTCAGCGTAGAGTATGACCAATCCACTGCCAGTTACGCTTACGGATTTCCGTTGCCAGTGGTACTTGCCGTGATCGCGACAACAGTTCTGCATTTGAGATCGTACGGGGCCAGAATATGCGAAGTATTCTTCTAAGGCAGCGGTTGACAAAAGTTTGAAGCCGATTGGTGATACTACTTGTAGCTTTCCAAGTTGTACATCCATACAAAAGTACAGATTTTACACATGCTTCGAAAATTCGCAGTTTTGTATGCAGGCTGATTTTGTTACTTTTCCATATTGGGGCCAGTATACCGAACGATGATCTTGCCTTGTTTATTCTGCCCTCTTTATCTAAATCAGAGCCTCCTTCAGCATCAGTCTCAAAACCTAGGTAGCAAAAGTTAGGAGCAGTTGTCTCGACTCCTATGCTAAGAGTCTTTGTTTTACTGGTGTTTATTTTGGGACCTGTATGTTGCTGCTTTTCCTGAAGATATAAGCTTTAGATCACACAGCCGATGAGAAAGTAAGCAGATATCGTCTGCGTAAGCCAGATAATTGAGGTATTTGTTGTTGATTTGCCATTGTATTCCTTGGTTTCTGTTCACTATGGAACTAAGGACATCCTCCATAACTACTAGAAATAACAGAGGTGACAATATGCATCTCTGGCGCACTCCAGTTTGAACATGGAATGTGTCTGAGAGCTTTCCTTTATGGAGAACAAAGCATCTGGCCTGGTTATAGCTTTCCTTGATCAGAGATATTAGTTTTTTTTTGGTATATATCTTCTTCGCAAGGCTAACCATATGGAATTGAATTCCAAACATTGTTCCACAATAATTCGCAGCGTATTGATGTGGTCTGCACAGGAATATCCACTTCGAAAACCTACTTGACAGGAGCTAATACCACGTTCAAGGTGTTCTTTAATTCGGTTTAGTATTATTTTAGCTATTAGCTTTGAAATCGTTGGGAGAACACAAATACCCCGCCAGTTGTTAAAATTTTTTAAATCTCCTTTTTTGAGCAGTTTTGACGATTATGCCATCTTTCCATTCTTCTGGGAAGAACTCAGTTTCCCACGTGGGTGTAAAAGTTTTGCAGTGAGTGTTGGATCACACTTACATATTTCAGCAGGGATACCATCTGTGCCGGTGGCTTTACCGTTCAGAAGTTATTTAATTGCAGCTATAATTTCTGATAAACTTGGCGGTGAGGTTCCAATCCTGTTATTTGTTGTATTTATTGAACTCGTAGGTATAGATGGTTCGGCTACAAGGTCTACCATGTTATTTAAGACTATGGAAAAATGTTTTTTCCATCTTTGCAGTTGTTCTTGTTCAGAGCTGAGAAGATTTCCAGCCAGAGCTCGAATAGGGTGTTCGGTGTGCAATTTGCGTTCAGCAACTTTTTTTTTGGTGACATGGAAAACTGTGCGAGTGTCGCTAGAAATTGCTGCATTTTCAGCCAAATCTGGAGAATACGGTGGATGGGGAAGCAATTCGAAGCCCAATTCGTTCAATTTTGCTATCGTTTTCATTGATTTGTGACACGGTGCATTGTCTTGGTGGAACAACACTTTTTTCTTGGCCATATGAGGCCGTTTCTTTGCGATTTCGTCTTTCAAACGCTCCAATAACGCTATATAATAGTCGCTGTTGATGGTCTGCCCCTTCTGGAGATAGTCGATGAATATTATTCCAGGCGCATCCCAAAATGCAGACGCCATAACCTTGCCAGTCAACTGCTGCGCCTTTGGTTGCTTTGGGCGGCTTTCACCGGCTGCATGCCACTCAGCCGATTTGACTCTGGAGTGAAATGGTGGATCCATGTTTCATCCATTGTGATATACCGACGCAAAAACTCCGACTTATTGCGCGTAAACATGTTCAAACAGCTCTTTGATTCATCGATTCGTTGTTGTTTTTGCTCCGGTGTGAGCAAACGCGGCACCCATTTAGAAAACACCTTTATCATACCAAAATGTTCGTGTATTATGGTGTGTACACTGCCTGCTGATATCTTTAGAAGGTCAGAAATCTCCCTCACTTTCACTTTACGGTCGGACATAATGATTTTCAGTGTTTTTTCAACGTTTTCCGGAATAACAGCGTCATTTGGCCTTCCAGTAGATGGAATGTCATCGGTGCCTGTACGACCACGTTTGAATTCGGCATACCAATAACAAATGCTTCTTTTTGATGGAGCACAGTCCGAATAATGTTTTTCAAGCCATTCCTGGCATTGAGTTTGTGTTTTTACTGATGACCCCAAGCCAAACTAATCCACAGAATAAAATATAAGTACAATGGTCAACCATCAACATATCAGCAGTTTTAGTAATTTTAATATATTAAATAATTTTACGATTTTTAGTAGTTTATTTTATTTTTTACTTACTAGTGTACAAAATATTTATTTCTTTTAAAATTTGTCTATGTTATTAAAACTTGTAAATCATTGCTTTTTTAATCTTATTTAGTTTTACACATTTATTATGTTCACATTTATATCGAAATCTCATTCGACTTCTACCCATTTCCTAATTACTAAATTTAATTGGAAATATATTAAAACACAAACATGCTCACATGTCATTAACCAATGCGCCTCATGACATCCTAACCATAGTCATTGGACAATTTCAATATAAACATAATCAATACTTGTAATTGAATTAAAATTGCATCTGTAACATGTACATGGGTTACGTGCTTCTATATGATCCATTTAAAAATTGATTGAAATAACGATGATGATGATACACAATACGAAATCAAATTACAACACATTACCACACAGCAAATGTAAATATTAATTACACTCAAAAAGAAAATATATCTGTCGATTATGAGAAATGTAAAGCATCGGTTATGTGGAAGTTGTGTGATAATCAAAAGGGTACACCTTTGAGTATTTAGGTTGGGGAATGGTAATTTTATTTGAGTACTCACTCAATCAACTCAAGACATATGCCTTTGATAGATCGTAATGGAATGAATTTGCTTTGAAGACAATGGAGACAATAGTTAAAAAGTATTTTATTCTCCAACATAATTATTATTCCTTTCAATATCACAATTTTTGATATTACTTACTTACTTAAGTGGCCCATTACAACTTACAAACATGGTTCATAAGTTTGAGGCCTGAAGTACTAAAGAATTCCACACGCTTCGGTCTTGTGCGTGTGTTCTCCAGTTAGTCCTACCAGATGGTGGCACGTCGCCTACCACTTGGTCTTTCCAACGGAGTTTGGGTCTCCCTGCTCTGCGCCGTCCTTCAGGTTCGCCTTCAAACACCTTTCTCGCTGGAGCATTTACATCCATCCTGGCAACATGACCCAGCCATCGTAGTCGTTGGATTCTGACTCTTTTAGCTACGTCGATGTCGTGGTAAAGCTCATACAGGTCATGGTTCATCCGATGGCGAAACTCGCCGTCGACACAGATAGGTCCATAAATTTTTCGGAGTACTTTTCTCTCGAATACTCCCAGGTTTTGTATGTCCGTTGTCGTAAGTACCCATGATTCGGCAGCATACAAAAGAACGGGTAAGATTAGCACCTGGTAAAGCTGTTTCTTAGTATTTCGAGATAAGGTGGTATTACTAAAGTGCTGCCGAAGTCCGTAAAAACATCTATTGGCTAGCACTATTCTCCGCTTAATTTCTTGGCTGACATTATTTTTCTAATTGACGGAAGATCCGAGGTAGGTAAACTCATCTACTACCTCAAAACAATAATTTTCAACGTTGACGCTGCGTCCCCATCGAGAGGACTCTTTGTTCGTCGAAATCATTATTTTTGTTTTGTCCTCGTTGACCGCTAAACCCATTTTTGCCGACTCCTTTTCTAGGGATGAGAAGACTGCAGTAACGTCCCGCAGATTTCGGCCAATGATATCTATATCATCGGCGTAGGCTAGTGGCATGTGGCTTTTGTGGAATATGGTGCCAGACATGTTGACACCAGCCTTTCTCATCACCTTCTCCATAACTATATTAAATAGTGTACAGGACAGGCTATCGCCCTGCCTGAGACCTCTTTCCGTGTTGAATGGTTCAGACTGATCTTTGCCAATCTTAATCGAGGATTTGGTGTTTTCTAAGATACATCTGCAAAGTCGAATTAGCTTTGCAGGAATACCAAACTCAGACATAGCCTCATAAAGCCTATTCCTTATCGGAGAGTCGAAGGCAGCTTTGTAGTCGACAAAGAGATGGTAGGTGTCGATCTGCTTTTCATGGGTTTTTTCCAGGATTTGTCGTAAGGTGAATATTTGATCTGTCGTAGATTTGCCAGGTCTAAAGCCGCACTGATATGGTCCAATTAGTTTTTCTACAATTGGCTTTAGACGTTCACACAATATGCTTGAAAGGACCTTGTACGCAATTGGTAATAAGCTTATTCCACGATAGTTCTTACATTCACTACGATCTCCTTTCTTGTATATGGGACACAACAGACTGAGACTCCAATCCCCGGGCATGCTCTCCTCTTGCCAGATGTTCTCCATGAGCTGATGCATGCTCCTAATCAGCTCCTCCCCGCCAGCCTCAGCAGGGAGACCATCGGTTCCAGCAGCTTTGTTGTTTTTAAGACGGGAGATGGCCATGGGCAGTTAATACCATCGTCATGGATTGGAGCGGGGTCTTCTGGAGTGGTGTCAGTATCCAGTAAATTTCTGAAGTGATCTCTCCATATCTTCAGAACGTTATCCGGGTCCGTCACTAGCTGACCATCGCTGTCCTTGCAGGAGGGCAACCCTGTTCCACGCATTCTAGCTTTAACTCTCTTGTAGAATTTTCGGGCTTCCCCTCTACTTCGGAGCAACTCAGTGCACTCATCCTGCCTCTTCTTCAGCTCCTTCTTTTTTCTTCTAAAAAGTCGAGTTGCCTCTCGTCTCTTCTCCCTGTGCCGTTCACGAACAGCTCGCGTTGCCATTGGCTGCAGTTTTGCCCTGTATGCAGCATCCGTCTCTCTCGTGGCCTTGCGACATTCATCATCGTACCAGGCATCTTCTTGAGACGGCTTTGAGTACCCAAGTACGCTTCTCGCAGTCCGTTCTATAGAGTCGGCTATATATTGCCACTGCGAGGTTATATTATCAGGGGTTGGAGCATTCCGCAGCAGTTGAGTTAGGTGGTTGGAATAGGCGTCCGCTACCCCTGTGCTCCGCAGTTTACCGATGTACAGCTTTCGTTGTGCCTGGTTACGTACGTTTTTCGCCATGCTTAGCCTAGTGCGTACCTTAACTGCGGTAAGGAAGTGATCGGAGTCAATGTTCGCACCCCTGATCACTCGTACGTCCAGAACACTCGTTGCGGGCCTTCCATCGACTACCACGTGATCTATCTGATTCCTCGTCAAATGATCTGGAGATAACCATGTTGCCTTATGAATATTTTTATGGTCAAATCTAGTGCTGCTAACTACCATATTTCTTGCCGCAGAGAAATCAATCAGTCTGATGCCATTGTTCGACGTTTCGGTGTGCAGACTGAATTTTCCGATTGTAGGCTCAAATGCGGTCTCCCTGCCTATTTTAGCATTAAAATCGCCTAGTACAATTTTGATGTCATGGCTGGGGCTACGGTCATATACATTTTCTAGGCTCTCGTAGAACTCGTCTTTGTCCTCATCGCTTTTCTCTTCTGTCGGAGCATGGGCACATATAAGTGTTATGTGGAAAAACTTAGTTTTGACTCTTATGGTGGCTATACGTTCACACACCGGGTTGAACCTTGATACTTGGTGATTTTTGATATTATACGTTATTATTAAAACCTTCTGTATTCTTTACAAACGAAAGTTTGAAATGTTGTTTGTATTCCATTTAATGTTGACTTTTTTTCTCGAGTCCGGCTGAATATATTTTCATCATTCAAATTACCACTAAACATGGTTTTCATATCTGCCAGCGGCTGCGTCGCATTTACGTTGGAAATTTTTTTTTCGTAATTTTCACTTAATAAAATATTCACGTCATAAATGATGATGGGTTTTCTCATTTATGCGGTTTCTGTTTTTGATCAAATACACATTTGCGCAAAACCACGGCCGAAAAAAGAATCTCAATATGCTGCATTCAAAGTTGTGATTTATTCAGATGCCAAACTGGCGACTGGTGATGCGATATGTAACTAAAGTAAATCCATTGCAAATATGTATATAAGTATATATAGTATGTATGTAATGTTATTGATACGAGAGAGTACTCATAATGTGTAAATCGCAACAACAACTACAAAATCTACATACAAAGGTGTTGTTGCACTAGAGTAAATATTTAAGCAGCAACAAAAAAAAAACACACACACTAAATGATGAAAAATCACGAATGTTGTTAATACCTTTGCTAGAGTTCTGTTATGTGATGATGAGCTATCGTCGTCGTTGGGTAGGCGATATTGGTGTAGGTTGACGGCCTGTGGAGGTTGTGGATAATTATCATCCGACTGCAGATGGTGCGATGATGCAAATGTTGATTTGATGATGATACTCGTATGTGCATAGCTTAGAATAATAGCAGAATTTGTTATTTTGTATGTCTCATTAATTTCTATGCAGTACACCCCCATTGAGTATTTGAGGTGAGTCAATATTAAAACAAATTTATCAGCAGAAATCAAACAGGAGTTTTTTTAATTTGTTTAAGATAATACAGTACAACATTTTTCAGCTCATTGATTTGGGACTCAATTCTGAGAACTGCACGTGAAAGTAGCCTCAAAAAGAAGAAGTTCTGCGTCATTCGATTTGTCGATTTACATACCATAATAATTTAATATCGATTTGAAGTTAGTAAGTATCGTAAAGGGGAATTTGTCACGTTTTGGGCTCTTTTGTTTGACATAACTCGAGAACCACTAGCCCGATTTAGCAGAAACAAATTACAAAAAATTAAGAATTACAATTCCTTTAATCTGTTCATACAACGTTTTCTTATATAAACAACAGTTTCACTTTTCCATTCATCAAATGATTTTGAACTGTGTTTTTTTTGTTACACTAAAACTGTTGTTCTCCGTGGCGACGTTGAATATTACTTATAGTAATCATACGCCACCATATAGTATTTATGTTATGTCAATCAGAAGAGCCTAACGGGTGACAAATTCTCCTATACGATACTTACTAACTACAAATCGATATTAAATTATTATGGTAAGTAACTTGACAATACGAATGATGCAGAACTTCTTCTTTTAAGGGCAACTTTCACGTGCAGTTCTCAAAATTTAGTCCCAAAATCATGTGTTGTACTGTTAAAGTGTTGTAAAAAATATATATATATAAAAACAAACTAAGCATCAGCATTAATGCTTAAAAGTATTATAAAAACTTGTAAGCTTAAAAACAAGAATCATACATAAAACAGTTTTCCCTATTATCCTTTCAAAATACCTAACCGATTTAATTTTAAACTCGTTCGCAACAATTTTCTATCCAACTTCTCCAGAACATATTTTACTTGGTTTAACGCCTGACTGGTTTTTGGCAAAACTCATAATCATAATTACCATCACTCTCCTTCACAACAGCATCACGTTCCGACCAACTTAGGGAGCAAACATCGTCATCATAAATGCAAAAAGCTTTGCCAACGACGAACATAAGCATAAGCTGCTGCCTCCTATGTTATTCGAACTTCATATGTGTTGTAGTTTTTTATGTTTGCACTTATGTTGCATATGAAAGGGGGTTTCACAGGAAGAAAAAAAAAACACCGACAACAACAACTGCTCAACTTCAATATGGCAACATAAAAACAATTTTTATTAACTTTGGCTCAAAGGAAAACATTTGAAGTTTTTCTAGAGAAGCGAAGAAGAAAAAAATCAGCTTTGATAACATAGAGTTATTATTTTATCCATTATGTTGTCTGATGTCTTGCTGTAGGCCCAATTTCATTGAAATGGGCATATGAAAAAGAGAAGAAACAACAACAACGGAAATATTCCAAAGGGAACTGATATTATTACATCGCTATAGTTCATATATGCTGAGGGAATAAAGAAAGACAAAGACGAAACGAATATCTATGTATTAAGGCAAAATTTTGGCCAAACAAATACTTTATGGTTACATATAGATACAATTTCGGTTTGTACTATAATTATATTTACATTGGCGTATTAGAGAGTCTCATATGTTTCTATACAGTGGATTTAGTGAATTTTTGCATAAAGTATCTTGAAATATTATGCAAAAGTTCATAATAACTACCCCACGGGTAATAAGGTGTCAATAGTCTAGAAGTGTAAGTTCTGAGACTGATGAAGAGGGGATGTGTCACCAAAGTGCCAATTAATAAAATATTAAGTTTAATTTTAAATTAACATAATTACTAATTTGTTTAAAATCAAAAAAAACAGTCGAAAGTTGTCGAAAGTCGACTACGACATACGCCATAAGGGGGATTATATCCATTAGGATAAACTTGCAACTGCTTAAGAAACTGGCACTACCGAACCGAAACTAATAACCCATAACGTTAGAGATATTCTCCCTTATTATGTATGTCGTAGTCACGTCGAATCTTTGTCATTTTTAAAATATAACATCGCTGATGTCGTTTGTGAGACTGAAATACGACTACTCTTGCTCGTATCACGTTCTTTTTCATCAGATGATGAAAAATTCTCAACACTAAACATTTCTGTTAATAGTTACTAATTTTAATCAAATCAAAAAAAAAAACAGTCGAAAGTCGACTACGACATACGCCATAAGGGGGATTATATACATTAGGATAAAGTTGCAACTGCTTAAGAAACTGGCACTACTGAACCGAAACTAACGTTTTGAAACTAATGTTATGGGAACTAAGGCGAACGTTCCCATAACGTTAGAGATATTCTTGCTTATTATGTATGTCGTAGTCACGTCTAATCTTTGTCGACTTTTAAAATGTGGCATCGCTGAAGTCGTTTGTGAAACTGAAATACTACTACCCTTTCTCGTATCACGTTCTTTTTCATCAGATGATGAAAAATTCTCAACACTAAACATTTCTGTAAATAATTACTAATTTTATTCAAATAAAAAAAAACACTCGAAAGTTGACGATTATGACGTAACATATCCATTAAGAAAAAGTTATAACTGGTTAAGAGACTGTTACCACTGAAAAGAAACTAAACTATTATTGCAAGTTTTGATTCAAGACACATCGCAAAATGTCAGTCAGGATTCAATTAACACTTTAGGGGGCAATCTCATACAAAACATATCGGTTCTCTACATACAAAAGTTCTAGAACTATGAATGGTTCATGTAGGTTCTATCAAATGCATGAACCACATTTCAGGGCGGGTATGGTGGGTTTTTAAATTGCAGCGCATCGTGTTCAAAGTAGTTGGTGAAGTTGAAAAAATGCCCGTAGTCGCTCGTAGAGGGGTAAAATGTATGACCGATCACCAGTTATTTTTCCCTTTCCCCAAACATACCTACGAAACATATTTACTCCCTAAGGGGGCTTCCATACAAAAATCAAATTTTAAAAATTTTGCTTCCAACGCTCTAAGTGTCCCCTAAATGTATTCCTAGTGGATTCAAAAGCATGACCGACCTCCAATATTTTTGCAACCCCAACAGTTTCTCGGAACATATCTACTCTCTATCTTCAACCACCTTAAGGTTGTCACTAGATATGGTCGAAAAAATATGTTTATGTGTTCTCCCCCCCATTTTGTAGTTTGTCTGAAAATAATTTGAGGAAATCAATTTTTTTCGAATTCGTGCACCCCACGACTCCCCGGAATAGTATTTATTACGCTGTACCGTCATTTGATATCCGATCGAAACGAGACGCATATCGTTATTCATGGTAATTTAAGGGCACGGATTCGAAAAAAATTTTATGTCCTCAAATTGTCTTCAGACAAACTTCAAAACTTGGGGGGGAGAAAACATAAACTTTTTGTCCGCCATATAGAGCGACCCTATATCGTGGTCACCATACAAACTTTTTTATTTTGTATATATTTTTTTAAGAAATCAGCGTCTGGACGCTACCTTTGTGCCTCCTAGAAGGATAAAATGTATATCCAACCCCCAGACATTTTTCTGTCCCAACATTTTCCTCAAACATTCCAAACCATGAACATCACCCTGTATATTCGAAAACAGATGTGAAACATCAGGTGAATATTTTATCCACCGACTCGATTGAATTAGATACTAACCAACATGTTTGCGATGGTGAAATGATTTTGCATAAGCGAGTACCACAGACAACAAGAGGCAACATCAAATACGTTACGCCGAACGTATATTTATTGTACCAAAAAGTACTTTTACTTCCTCAAAAAGTCCTTTTTTTGTACCGACTAGTACTTTTATTGGCTAAAAAAGTACCCTAATTGTACCACATAGTACTTTATTATATCAAAAAGTTATTTTATTGTAACAAATAGTACTTTTATTGCATGAAAAATATTTTTTTGTACCAAAAAGTACTTTTATAATAGCAAAAAGGACTTTTGTTAAACAAAAGAGAAAAGTGTTTTTTTCATTCTTTGCAGAAAGTACGTTTGTTGTACGTAAGAGTAATTTTATTGTTCAAAGTAGTACTTTTATTGCATTAGAAGTTATTTTTGTTGTTCCAAACAGCACTTTCATTATATCAAAAAGTACTTATATTGTACCGAAATGTACTTTTATTACCTAAAAAAGTACTTTTTTGAACCAAATAATACCTTTAGGGTACTATTCCTATCTTACAAAATACGTCTTTTGTTATATCAAAAAGTACTTTTATTGTACCAAAACGTAATTTTATTGTACCAAAAAGTTTTGTTATTGTACCATATATTAATATTATTTTATCAAAATTTTATTATTTTGAATAAAAAAGTACTTTTATTGTACCAGATAGTACTTTTATTGAACCAAAAAGTACTTTTACATAATCAAAAAGTACTTTTATTGTATCATAAAGTTATTTTATTCTACCAAAAAGTATTACTGTGGTAGCAAAAATTACTTTCATTATATCAAAAGGTACTTTTAATGGACCAAAAAGTACTTTTTTATATAAAAAAAGTACTTTAATTGTACCAAATATGACTTTTATTGCACTAAAAATATTACTGTGGTACCAAAAAGTACTTTCATTATATCAAAAAGTACTTTTATTGCACAAAAATGCATTATTGGGGTACCAAAAAGTACTTTCATTATATAAAAAGGTAATTTTACTGCACCAAAAAGTATTGTTGTGGAACAAAAAAGTATTATTGTGGTACAGAAAAGTACTTTTTATATCAAAAAGTACTTTTATTGCACCAGAAAATATTACTGTGGGACCAAAAAGTACTTTCATTATACTAAAAAGTTTTATTGTGGTACAAAAAGTACTTTCAATGTATCAAAAAGTACTTTTATTGTATCGAAAAGTACTTTAACTACGTCAAAATGTACCAAATAGTGCTTTTGTTACATCAATTAGTACTTTTAGTGCATCAAAAAGTATTATTGTGGTACCAAAAAAAAAACTTTCATTATATCAAAAAGTACTTTTATTGTACCAACAAGTACTTCTACTAGATCAGATAGTACTTTTATTGTACCAAAGAGTACTTTTATTGTATCAAAAATTACTTTAAGTGCAACAAAAAGTATTATTGTGCTACCAAAAAGTACTTTCATTATATCGAAGTACTTTTACTACTTCAAAAAGTACTTTTATAATACTAAATAGTACTTTTATTGTACCAAAAGTACTTTTATTATATCAAAAAGTACTTTTTTACATCCAAAAGTACTTTATTGTAACAAGTGGTACTATTTTATTAAAAAGTACTTTTACTGTACCAAAAAGTAGTTTTACAATATCAAAAGTACCTTTAATGTACCAAACAGTACTTTTATTAATTATATCTAAAAGGAATTGAACCTTTTATTGAAAGGACTTTATCAAAAGGGTACCAAAAAGTACTTTTATTGCACCAAAAAGTACTTTTACAATATCAAAAGTACCTTTAATGTACCAAACAGTTTTACATCCAAAAGTACTTTATTGCACCAAGTGGTACTATTGTATTAAAAAGTACTTTTATTGTACCAAAGAGTACTTTTATTGTATCAAAAATTACTTTTATTGCAACAAAAAGTATTATTGTGGTGCCAAAAAGTACTTTCATTATATCAAAGTACTTTTACTACTTTAAAAAGTACTTATATTATACAAAATAGTACTTTTATTGTACCAAAAAGTACTTTTATTATATCAAAAAGTACTTCTTTACATCCAAAAGTACTTTATTGTACCAAGTGGTACTATTGTATTAAAACTTACTTTTACAGTACCAAATAGTACTTTTATTGTATCAAAAATTACTTTTATTGCAACAAAAAGTATTATTGTGGTACCAAAAAGTATTTTTATTCTATCAAAAAGTACTTTTACTACTTCAAAAAGTACTTTTATTATACTAAATAGTACTTTTATTGTACCAAAAAGTACTTTTATTATATCAAAAAGTACTTTTTTACATCCAAAAGTACTTTATTGTAACAAGTGGTACTATTGTATTAAAAAGTACTTTTACTGTACCAAAAAGTACATTTATTGCACCAAAAAGTATTTTTACAACATCAAAAGTATCTTTAAAGTACCAAATAGTAATTTTATTAATTATATCTAAAAAGACTTTTATTGTACCTTTTATTGAAAGGACTTTATCAAAAGTTATCTTGCGTACCAGCTGGACAGACGGACATGGCTCAAAGGACTTGTAAAGTCATAAATCGAATTTGGTTCAAAGAAACATAGGGTCTAAAGTGACTCCTTCTATGTGTTACACTTTTGGGTTGTATCAAATGATACATACCCTCCTACACGTAGGGTGGACATAAAAGTACAAAAATTTACTTACTTCACCAATGTAAAAGAACATCTAAGTATCAAAAATATATAGCACTATTTTAAATTAAAGTGTAAGGTATGCAAAACTCACCGCCCTGTCTCAACTCACAGGACATCATAGTTAATTTGCTTGTCATAAGTCGCCACGTATACAACACTCTGTCTGGCTCGCTGGCAATGCGCACATAAACTTTCTTTCCTAAAGTGTTTTATTTATAGCACGCATCATGATGGTTGTATGAGTTACCATTAGTGTTTTTGATTTCCCGGCATTTTTCATTTCCCGGGAAATCGGGATTTTTATTTCATTTTCCCGGGATCCCGGGAAATCCCGGTCCAAAACAAAAAATCTATAAAAATGCCCTTAACTATTAAAAAAAAATAGTTTTTATTTTAATACAAACAAAGAAATGAAACATACAAATAATTCTAAAAATCTCGTGTTATGGTCTATCCGAAAAGTTGTTAACGCTTAGACAAGCTATCATCGTGAAACCTGTATATGGGCAATCTCCTTATAGACTTTGAGAGGTGTACGAAGGGTTTTATTCGAAATTGGTACTTTTAGGTGGAATTGAAATCTAACAAGTGAGAAAACTGGTAACATTATCCAAGTCAAACGGCAAAAGCTATCATCGTGGAAATGTATATGAGCAAGTTTCCTAAAGAACAAGAATGCCGCTAGGACGGATTTTTCGAAATTCGTACTTTTTGGTGTAAAATGGCTAAAAAAGGATAAATCCGTTACCATTGAGCAATCTCCTTATAGAGTTAGAGAGTTAAACAAAGTGATTATTTAACACTTATTTTATAGGGTAATTGTGAAATATATAGGGATTTTATGAAATTAGTACTCCTTGGGACAAAGAGTGGAAAGTGTTATCATCCCTTAGACCAAACACCTCAAGCTACAATCATCCAGTACACCAACAAAGAAGGATATATGTCAAACATATATATCAATATTGTTTTAGAATATATGCCTATCTATAAGTAAGTATTCATCAACCAATGGACATGGTATCGCTGATCCATTTTAGCAATTCAATTCGTTCGAATTTTTCTCTATATATGAAAGACACACAAAATATCAAAAGACGAAAGACAATTTTAAATTTTATGGTAAAAATTTCGAACACCTAATAATTTATGGTTCTAGTGGACTTTAACATATTAAACATTTTGATATTGACTCATGAAATAAGCGTAATGAAATCCCGGGAAATCCCGGTCGCATTCCCGGGATTCCGGGACAAAAATCTGGCCGGGATTCCCGGGAATTTTGTCCCGGGAATTCTCGGGACAAAATCACTAGTTACCATGTATATATCCTGAATATATCCAAAATATATCACCTTAACACTCAAGTCGTTATTTTTTGCTGTATTTCGTGGTGGAACCTTATGTGCCATATGTAATGCCAGCAATAAATAATATGTAAGATTTCTACTCGTAAGGGAAAAAGCATTTTAATGAGAAGATATTTATCAGTTCAACACACACACACACAACCACATTTACAATAGCACAGTGGGTATGCTCTTAAAATAACACATAGAGCTTTCTTGAAATTCGTTGTTAAACAAATTATAATTATGTAAAACTATTTATTGTATAATATATTCACCAAAACGAATAGAAATTAAGTATATACTTGGTTACTTAATTTTAAAGGTTGCCTGTAAAAGGTTGCCAGTGTCGTTTACTATTATCTTTATTAGCAAAACTTGTCAAAATATTTACCAAATGTTTTTCTTAGACTTTTATACTTTCCTCATATAACTTTTACTATATACTAATAACAACTTTAGTCTTTATTTTAATTAAGCCATAAATTAGTTGCAAAATTTCCTTATATAATTTACCGTTTATGTCTCTGGCATGAAAATTTCCATACCTCCGCTAATTAAATTTTACATCTTTTTTAACCCATTGCCCACTCCACCCTCTTATGTCATTACAGCAATCACTGTTGGCAGGACGTTTACCAGTAGCCTCGATGACGGGTCCAATTAAACGTGGCCTTTTATGGCAGCAACGTGATCGTTTATTTTCACGATGGAAGGAAAGGTAAGTTGTGACCCTGCTGAAAAGTAGAAATTTCATTTTAAAAAAACACACACACACACACTCAACTCCATATAAGGATGTCTCCAAAGCAGGGACAGGCACAAAAGGATACTTGTGAAAAATACCAAAGACCAAATGGTTAACATACGGGGTACAGCTTATAAAAGAGTGATAGGGAGAGAGAGAGAGTGAATGGGGGCATTAAAATCGCAGCTGGTGCCTATGCCAAGCTATAGCCTCAGCTCGTCGTGCATTACCGTTCGTTCCCTCTCTGTATTCATTTCAAATACTTTTAACGCTTTTGTGTTTGCATTTTATACAAATGGCTGTTGAGTTGAGTTTAATTGGTGACATATAAAATTGACAGGCAACCCGTTGTATATGCTCTCCCACACCCCCACCCTCCCTCATTTGCTATTAATGTCGCAGACTATCGTGTTTTCCGACCTTGTGTCGCTCACCAGGATATTTCGTTTTGTGTTTGTACGTTTTTTCGCATTTTAAGCCAATTGTTTTAAATAGTTAATGAAGACATGACAAGCAAATTTTTTTTATTTTTCTTGTATTTGCTATATACCCTCGGCGTTGAAAATTGCTGCTGCGCCGAAATGAAAACACAAAAAAGCAATTTTCGAAATTGATATAAATGGAAATGAAATCGATTTGTTGTCGGTCGTATCACTTTGCAGACAAATGGGGTTAATGGTATTGTATTTGTGTATGTGTGTGTGTGTTTAAGAGCATCGTTACTTTTGCAACTTTAAGGGGAATGATGCATATTTAGTAACAAAGAGATAATGGCGATGATGCAAATTTGTTAAATGAAAAAAGAAATACAAAATTTCATGGTGCCCTACATAGTCTATAAAACTTAACATAACATAATATATACAGTGCAACACAAAAATTGGTGCCACCTTCGTACCCAGCTATTTTTGAAGTATATTATTATTATTAGCCTTTAAAACAACTGGACATATATATATATTTATATCTTAGTGCCTAAGTCAGAGGCCGAAATGATCAAAGATTTCCATTCGCTTCGATCTTGTGCGCACCGTTTCCAGTCAGTCCTACCAAGCAGCGTCAGTGATTCCGCCACCTGGTCCTTCCAACGTAGTCGCGGTCTCCCTCTTTTGCGCCGTCCTTCGAGGTCTTGATAGAATACCTTTCGCGCTGGAGTTTCCTCATCCATTCTCACGCCATCGTTGCACTTTGATTCGCTTGACGACATCTTATGCTGCATTCGGGAACGAGTAGAGATTGAACATGTTCCCTCCATATTTGCAGCACACTCTGAGTTTCCGTGACCAGACTTCCGTCTCTGTCCTTACAGGTGGGGATCCCTGTTTGAAAACCTTTGCTTTTTACCTTTTGGTAGAACTTTCGGGCTTCACGTCTATCCCTGGCTCTCTTTTTTCTTCCACAGACGCTTTTTCCGCCTGAACAGGCCTACCATATCCTTGGATATCGGTGTAAAAATTATTTTTTTACAAATTTTTTTAATTCATGTAAATATTGTTAAACAAATTATAAAGCAACTTTTACCCGAAGATTTCCCACAAAATGTTAGAGTCGTTTTACGTTCTTAAAGTGGTTGTAAACCAAAAAAGAAAAATTATGCAACAAAAACATATATTATATTTCTCTGTTTCAAGTTTTTTGGCTAGAATTAAATCTAAGACCAAACCATTTTCATTACGTTGCATTGTCCTTAGACGCTACACTCTCTCATACATTTGTTTGTTTTCCGCAATTAAGGGATCGGAAAACCTTTTCAGGGGAAGAGAAGCAGACCGCCAAACATGAGTTTATTGTAAAATTTACTAAAATATGCTCATAAATATGCAAAAAATACGTATTTTTTCGTAAAATATGCAAAAATAATTGAATGAAATTTTAAATGAAATTGCATGATTCGTAATGATAACTTAACAGTTTCTAATTAAGGATGTCCAGGAAAAATATGCATTTGCATAAGATTCCTTACCCTATACATATGGATCAGTAATTTAGCTTTTGTTAGTGCTTGTAAATAAGGGAATATTTTAATATAACCAATATGTATCTAAATGTATTGAGCAATAAACATGCATTTATTGTAAAATTTGCTAAAATATGCTCATAAGTATGCAAAAACACGTATTTTTCGTAAAATATGCAAAAACGATTGAATGACATTTTAAAAGAAATTGCATGATTGGTAAATATAACTTAACCGTTCCCATTTAAGGATGTCCAGGAGAAATGTGCATTTGCATAAGATTCCTTATTCTATACATATGGATCATATAACCTATATGATTCTAAATGTATTGAGCAATAAACATGCATTTATTGTAAAATTTGCTAAAATATGCTCATAAATATGTAAAAATACATATTTTTCGTAAAATATGCAAAGACGATTGAATAAAACTTTAAAGGAAATTGCATGATTCGTAAAGATAACATAACTGTTTCTATTTTAGGATGTCCAGGACAAATATGCATTTGCATAAGATTCATTACCCTATACGTAAGGAAATATTTTCATATAATCAATATTGATCTAAATGTATTGAGCAATTAACATGCATTTATTGTAAAATTTGCTAAAATATGCTCATAAATATGGAAAAATACGTATTTTCGTAAAATATTCAAAAAAGATTTTAAAGGAAATTGCATGATTCGTAAAGATAAACTAACCGTTTCTATTTTGGAATGTCTAGTAATTATATGCATTTGCATAAGATTAATTGCCCTATACATCAGGAACAGTAATTCAACTTTTATTACTACTTTTAAGTAAGGCAATATTTTCATATAACCAAAATGGAACTAAATGTATTGAGCTATAAACATGCAATACTATGCTTATAAATATGCAAAAACATTAATTTTTCGTAATATATGCAAAATATGCAAAAACGATTGAATGAGGTTTTAAAGGAAATTGCATGACTCGTAAATATAACTTAACCGTTTCTATTTTAGGATGTCAAGGAAAAATATGCATTGGCATAAGATTTCTTGCTATATACATATGGATCAGTAATTCAGTTTTTTTTAGTGCTTGTAAATAAGGGAATATTTTAATATAACCAATATGTAGCTAAATGTATTGAGCAATAAACATGCATTTATTGTAAAATTTGCTAAAATATGCTCATAAATATGCAAAAACACATTTTTTTCGTAAAATATGCAAAAACGATTGAATGACATTTTAAAAGAAATTGCATGATTGGTAAATATAACTTAACCGTTCCCATTTAAGGATGTCCAGGAGAAATGTGCATTTGCATAAGATTCCTTATTCTATACATATGGATCATATAACCTATATGATTCTAAAAAAATAATAAAATATGCTCATAAATATGTAAAAATACATATTTTTCGTAAAATATGAAAAGATGATTGAATAAAACTTTAAAGGAAATTGCATGATTCGTAAAGATAACATAACTGTTTCTATTTTAGGATGTCCAGGACAAATATGCATTTGCATAAGATTCCTTACCCTATACGTAAGGAAATATTTTCATATAACCAATATGGATCTAAATGTATTGAGCAATTAACATGCATTTATTGGAAAATTTGCTAAAATATGCTCATAAATATGCAAAAACACGTATTTTTCGTAAAATATGCAAAAAAGATTGAATGACATTTTAAAGGAAATTGCATGATTCGTAAAGATAAACTAACCGTTTCTATTTTGGAATGCCTAGGAATTATATGCATTTGCATAAGATTCCTTGCCCTATACATCAGGAACAGTAATTCAGCTTTTATTACTGCTTGTAAATAAGGGAATATTTTCATATAACCAAAATGGAACTAAATGTATTGAGCAATAAACATGCAAAACTATGCTTATAAATATGCAAAAACACTTATTTTTCGTAATATATGCAAAATATGCAAAAACGATTGAATGAGGTTTTAAAGGAAATTGCATGATTCGTATATATAACTTAAACGTTTCTATTTTAGGATGTCCAGGAAAAATATGCATTTGCATACGATCCTATACATATGGATAAGTAATTCAGCTTTTATTACGGCTTTTAAGTAAGGTAATATTTTGTTTACTTAAGGTAGACTAAAACCAATATGGTTCTTAATGTATTGAACAATAAAAAACCTTAGGTTTTTCGATGCCCTGAATAAGTTGTCAAACCTTTGGGACAAGCAACTGAGTGCACTATCGTTCTCCCCCTATATACATTACATGTGAAAGACCTTACCATACAAAATATCTCTAACAATCGATGAGTATGCAATTGCTTTTGCTTTAACAATACCAACTTAATATTTTTAAAGCAACTTGCCATAAATCCAATTTGTCAAACATCTTTTGGCAACCTTATTGAATTATTATATCACAGAATATTAAACACAAATGCCAATATTGTACTATTTATATATTTTTCCTGCTTAATCCTTTTTACTTGTCTTATCATTGTGTTAATTATGCAACAATGTTGTAGAGCTATTAATTTATTCTTTTTGGTATTATGACATATATAATAGACACCAACATCTGCATGTTTGCAATATTTGGCATCAATTGCCACTCTATAAGGTATAAATTTTTTTGGCAATGAGAAAAATACATTTTTTTTTGTATTCGAAATCGCAGACACAAATAACACAGTACAACAATTTTCAGCTCATTGATTTGGGACTCAATTCTGAGAAATGCATGTAAAAGTTGTACCAAAAATAAGACAGTCTGCATCATTCGTTTTGTCAAGTTGGCTACATCCATAACAAAGTACAAAATTTTTCAGTTCATTGATTTGGGACTCAATTCTGAGAACTGCACGCGAAAGTAGCCCCAAAAAGAAGAAGTTCTGCATCATTCGTTTTGTCAAGTTACATGCCAGAATAAATTAATATCGATTTGAAGTTAGTAATTATCGTTTGACATAATTCGATAACCACTAGTCCGATTTAGCTAAAACAAATTTAAAAAAAAAATTAAGAATTACAATTCCTTTAATCTGCTCATATAACGTTTCCCTACATAAGCAGCAGTTTCAATTTTCCATTTATAAAATGATTTTGAACTGGGTTTATTTTGTGTCAGTTGCAATAAAACTGCTGTACTCCGTGGCGTATGATTTACGTCGAATATTATTTATGATAATCATACGCCACCATATAAGAATATAACAAAACAGCCGAAAACGTGACCCCCTCTATACGATACAAACTTACTAACTTCAAATCGATATTAAATTATTTTGGCATGTAACTTGACAAAACGAATGATGCAGAACTTCTTCTTTTTGGTGCTACTTTCACGTGCAGTTCTCAGAATTGAGTCCTAAAATCATGTGTTGTACTGTGTTATCTTTAAATCCTGACAAAATTGGCCAAAGGCAACATTCAGTATGACCAAATGAATAATAGACACTGAGTAATTTTGGTCACACACAAATAAAATAGACAAGAAGTCATAGCATAAAACAAGTCAGTATGGTAAAACATGGCACAGTGGAATAAACAAATTAAACATTTCTTCGGTTTTCACAAGCAGTCGCTTAACTCCCAATTCTATAGCATATAATATTTAAAAAAATATTTCGACACTTTCGACAACATTGTTTGCTCTTTATTGTAGCCTGGCAATTATGTGGTCCTTGACAACAATCGAAGTCTTCTCTTTAATGAATTTCAACCACTGTTTTCAGTTGCAAAAAACGAACACATGATTTGTTCATGCTTTTGAGAAAATCCTTCAGAAAGTTTCATTTGAAAAAAACTTCCATGTCCAGTTTTTTTTTTTTTGTATTTTTTGTTGCTGCTATTGTTTCGACTGATAACACACAGTCTAGGCACAAACAAAGAGTTTACAAGTTTCATACCCCCCACTGCCCCATGTTGACAACAATAAAAGAAAGTTAAACAATTTCAAATGCCAGACTCTAAAGAGACTCGTTATTAGAAAGATAGAAAGAAGAAAAAAAACCGTTACGGGAATAAAGATGATAATTTTTTGAGCAGACATTAAAGGACCTGCAAAGAGAAACGTATTGTCTGGAAAATGTCAGTTTGTTCGTTCGTTTTTTTTATCACATTTTATTTTAATACTCGTATAGTTAACGTTGTGAGGATAACAGTTTTGTTAGTATCCCTTAGGTGGCAGTAGCAACAGAAAAATAACTGCAAACAATTAACTAGATGATATTGAAGTTAATGAAGTATAATTGAAATCGCAATGCAAAGAAAGGACAAATACTAGACCAACACTAGGGTCGTCCGAAAAAAAGTCGAATGAGAGGAACTTAGGAATGCGTTTAACAAGATAAGTTTAAAGGATATGTCAAGTAGTAGATAAGTGTTATGAAGGACAACAAATTACTATAAATTAACCAAACGATCTATTGTAATGTAAAAAATTCTTTATGTATGTATATGACTCACATGGACAGACAAATGGGTAGAGGTGTCGGAAGAGTTTATAAGCGACTGATACTAAAAAAATGTAGTACAAATAATAATTTTTGGTGTAACCACCAAGTACCTTTGTTGTACTCTAGTATAACATTAAGAACAGTGGGCAATAGTTAAAAACAAAAACAATATTAAAAAAAAACCAAAAAATTATTGAAGAACTTAAAAAAAATAGGATAAAATATGACTGGTAAAAAAAAGTTTGTAATATTTCTGATATGATGAAATTTTATTTATTTTTTTTTTTTGAAGCCATAAACTCGAAATCAATGACAAGAGTTCAATAATAAAGCATCGCCGTTGACTTTATTTTTTTTTTTGTTAACAAGTGTAATTTTTCTACTCTTAATCATAAATTTTTAGTGATTTTTGTTTTTCTGTAAATTTATTATTATATTTTTTTTAATCTCCAAATTTTTTTACAGATATTTTGTATTGACACGTGACTATCTGCATTGTTTCAAACGCGCTTCAGGTTCGTCTAACGCAGGAGCCTCCGATATGGGACAATTTATATTTAAGGTAAGTTGAACGAATTGTTATTAACATAAATATAACCAATATAAGAAAACAGTACAAAAAATCGAAGTTATTCTCAAGGATATACTTTTAAAGAACATTTAGATCAGAGAGAACTACACACAGGTCATTCTATAATTTGTTGAAAATTGCATAGATTTGGACTAATTGCACAAGATAGGGCCAACAAAAAAAATTTAATGATGTAAGGTTTGCTTGTGTTATTACCCAGGATTCTGCGCTGTAGAGCAAGACAGATAGGATCAGTGTCTGGTACAGTTGTATCTTTGTTCTTCGATAGAGGGCTTAGTCATTAAATCGCTTGCTTAGCGCATAGTAATAGTGGTTTGCGATCAATACTCGTCTCTTGATTTCCAGGCTGACATTATTATTTTTGTTTATGGGGGAGCCGAGGTAGACAAAAACATCTACCACTTTAAAGTTATAGATGTCAATGTTCACGCAGCGTCCCAGACGAGTGGACTCTTTGTTCGTTAAAACAAATAACTTGGTTTTGTCCTCGTTTATCACCAGACCCAATTCCGTCGAATGCTTTTCAATGCTCGAAAAGGCCGCAGTAACATCCAGCAATCCATGGCCAATAACATCGAAATCATCGACATACGTAAACAGCATGTGACTTTTGTTGAAGATAGTACCATTCCTGTTTACTGTAGGCTTTCGCATGAATGCTGCAGTATATCCATTACGATGTTAAAGAGATCGCAAGACAGACTATCGCCTTGTCTATAGCGCCGCTTGGCGCTATGGCTATGGCTAATGGCTCAGTCAGAGTTTTGCAAATTTTCACTGAACTCTTCGTGCCAGTCAGTGCCATCCCGCAAAGTCATATTAGCTGCGTGGGTATACCAAACTCAGCCATAGCATCTAACAATTTCTGTCGTATCGGACTGTCGAATGCAGCTTTGTAGTCACTCAACAGATGGTAGGTGTCGATCTGCATTTCTTGTGACTTCTTCAGGTTTTGTCGTAGTGTGAATATCTGGCGGGTCGTGGATTTACCAGGTCAAAAGCTACACTGATAAGGTCCAATCAGGTTCACCAGAATAAGCTTTATGTTTTTCACATAACACTCTAGACATGACCTTGTATGCGATGGGTAAAAGGATGATCCCGCGATAGTTGGTACTTACATTGGATCTCCTTTCTTATGCACAGGACATAAAACACTCAGATTCCAATCATCGGGCAGGCACTACTTTAGCCAAATCGTGTTTATGAGCTGGTGCATGTACGTTGTCCGTCGGCTCCCACAGCTTTATTATTTTTAAGCCCTGCGATCGCCGTGCTGACCTCGTTTTGGCTCGGTGGTGGACAATCTACTCCGTCTCCTACTGTGATTGGTGTGATTTTGTCACTTATGCTGTCTTCGGGAACGAGTAGAGATCGAAATTGTTGCCTCCACATTTGCAGCACACTTTGAATGTCAGTGACCAGATTTCCAATTATAGGTGTGGATCCTTGTTCTAAAATCTTTGCTTTTTACCTTTTGGTAAAACTTTCGGGCTTCACCTCTATCCCTGTAGTTTTCGATATCCTGGCTCGCTATTTTCTTCCACAGACGCTTTTTCTGCGGAAGAGGCGTGTCATCTCCCTCCTCTTCTCATTATAAAGCTCCGTCACCGCACGCGTTGTCCGTGGCTGCAGTTTTGAATTGTATGCAGTATCCATTACCATAGACAATTTGCGACATTCCTCTTCGTATTAGGGCTTGTCTGAGCGCGGTTTTTCATACGTTCCAATACGGTCGTTGCGGCAGTGATCATAGAATTCGCAATATGCTGCCATTGGGTGTCTACAACAACACAATTAGAGGGTTTGGTTCGAAGTAATTGAGAGAGTTGGTTGGAGTAGGCATTGGCTATCTCGGTGGTATGCAACTTTTGTGTTGTCTAGCTTCCTTCGCGTTTGGCACTACTTAAACGTGTGTTTTAGCACTACTTAAACGTGTGCGTACCTTGGTTGCAACTAGGTGGTGATCGGAGTCAATATCTGCACCACGCATCATATGCAAGTCCATAACGCTTAAGACATGCCTTCCATCAATTACCACGTGATCAATGTGGTTGGTTGTCTTTTGATTAGGGGTTATGCAGATTGCCTTGTGGATACATTTATGTGCGAATCTGGTTCCACTCACAACTAACCAGTTTGAATCCGTTATCGGAGGTGCTGTTGTATAGACTGAATTTTCCGACTGCTGAACCGAGAGCATCTTCCCTTCCTATTTTAGCATTAAAATCTCCCAGATCAATGTTAATGTCATGTGCAGGGCAGCGGTCATATATTCCCTCCATTCCCCTATGATGTAACAAATATCCATTCTAAATTTCAGTTAAATTGGTCCAATTGTTCAAAATTTGATTATAAGACCACCCCAGCGCCACCTACCGGGCCTATTTGTATAAAAAAAATTGTCTAATGATCAAACAAATATACATTCCAAATTTCATTTAAATTGGTATATGCATTCAAATTTCCGATATTAATCTACCCTAGCGCCACCTGGATTTTTTTCATTTACAAACCATCTCCTGAAAATTTGCAATCGAACGAAGAAAAATTTAGCCACATCGCTCCAGCCGTTCTCAAGCGATGGGTTTACATACGTGGATCGTTTAATTTTTATATGTATAGATATAAAAAATATTAAAAGTATTACAAATATTAAAAATGAATATGTTTTTCATTGTTCGGTTTGAGATCAGTTTTCTATTATCGCTAATAGAATTAGTTTTACAAGAGTTGTGTGAAATGGATTATGTTGACAGCTGGCAGGGCAGATAGCTATTTCGATGGTTGCCAAACCATCATCATCAGTGCCGTTTGCTGTGCCTTCTCCACTCATTATCACAACCTTAAGTGTTAAAAGCTTCACACAATCAATGTGAAGCTCACACACACCGGTGCGAAAATGGTATCAACGAAGACAATTTGATGCCAAAAACAATTCTATGCAATTTTGTCCGATGGACAAAGCATAGACAAGAGCTTGTGTGGATTATGTTGACGTTGTCTTCGTTGATACCATTTTCGCACCGGTGTGTTATTAAAAATATTAAAAATAATATTAAATATTAAAAATATTAAAAATATTAAAAATATTAAAAATATTAAAAATATTAAAAATATTAAAAATATTGAAAATATTACAAATATTAAAAATATTAAAAATATTAAAAATATCAAAAATATTAAAAATATTAAAAATGTTAAAAATATTAAAAATACTAAAAACATTAAAAATATAACAAATTTTAAATATGTGAAAAATATTAAAAATATTAAAAATTAAAATAATAAAAATATTAAAAATGTTAAAAATATTAAAACTTTAAAAATATTATAAATATAACAAATTTTAAATTTGTAAAAAATATTAAATATGTGAAAAATATTTAAAATATTAAAAATAAACTTTCTTTACTAAATTAAAAGAACATCTTAGTATCGAATTTGTAGCAGTTTTTAGCGCTGCTACAAATTTAAGTGAAATGTGTAAAAAAATCAACTACTTCCTTCCTAAGACAAGCCAAAGAAAAAATCGTTGATGATTCACACAAATCTGAAGTACTTCTGGATCAGTATTTCTACCGGTTTACTACTTCAAACTGTTTTTTCGCTTTTAAGAATTACAAAGCTGATTTTAGCGCCTAAAACTATGCTCTTTGCATTTTATATGATTTACACATTAGTGATGTTGTAAGTTAGTTCTTCATCATTATAAAACTCCACCTTTTGTTGTGTATAATTTTGTCGCATGTTAACATGATTTACTATTGTGTAACTAATTGCGTGATTTTTAACCACATTAACATTTTTCATCATTTCCATTAAAGAGATTGTGGCAATACCAACCGACGCTGTAGTGAGTGCAACATGACAATTCATTCACCTTTGAACTGTTGCTTTTGACATCTTTGGTTGGCTGATTTATATAGTTTTTACATTAGTTAAACAATGAGCGTTATTAGTGAGTGACTAAAGTCAGTTAGTAAGTCACTCAGTTTGTTGTGAGGGTTTAATATATGTACTTATTTAGTACTCGTATAAGTAGTTCGTGTAATGCTGCAATATTGCGGTGATATCGTAATGTATACAAACAATGAAATGTTGCATTAATGTCGTGGTAATGGTGGGTTTTTTTGCTTTTGCTCTATGATTTATGTTTTTTTAAGAGAATTATTGCAATGATAGTGTATACAAGTTGTTAAGTGTACATGGATAGATTGGAACTTTTTCTACATGAATCATATCATGTTGAGATGAAAACTCATTTTATACTCTTAAGATTAACTACAAATTCTGTTGGGGAAACAATAATGGTGATAGGAAAAAATTCATATAATAAAAACTCTTCTAATACAATACACTTAAGATTCTATAAAAATGATATAAATTTTGATTCTAACAAAAAAATAAAATAGTGGCGATATGAAAAAGTTCAACTTCTTGGGAAAAATATAATCGCCATTTTTTGTTGAAAAGTTATAACTGTGATGATAAGACGAAACACATTGAAATATGAAAAATTTCCTAGTGATCCCAACAACATCTTAACCAGAAAGAAAATATAAAAACAACACAAAAACTTTTGACATTTACACTCTTCGTATAATTAACCTTTTTCACGCCTCACATTGCTAAGAAAACTTTAACAACAAACAATCATCTATTTAAAGCTTCACTTGAGCTGGCGCCATTAATGTCCACCATTGGACCTATCATCAATCATCCGAACTACACAACAGTTTACAATATATATTCAACTTAAATATCACAATCGTTTAACAACAAAACATTTGTTAAGTCAAGATGACCAAAATGACTGGGCTAAATGTGTTCCAATAACCAATAAATCGTAAAAATGGAAGAAAAAACAACTGAAGAAGAACAACAACAAAAAACAATAATCATTAAACAAAAGTTTCAACAACAGCCAGACACAACGATGTTAAACTGACCTCAGACAATATGAGAGGAAAGACAAAGACTGAAAAAATAAAAAAAAATCATTACAGAAATGTTATTGATACTAAGAAAAGGCAAAGGAAAAAACAACATCAATTCTGTAGCTAAGCTAAGAGAGACGGCTATAGTCTCCCAAGAAACTTTTTGTATAGGCTACCGCCACCTTAAGGAACAATTTGCTGTATGGTTTTCACATTATCAAATATAAGAAAAAAAATATATATAAATTTCAGAACTAAATATGTCTTTATATAAAACATATTAAATAGAGACAATTGTCTATACTTACACAAATTTGTCTATATATAATACAGGGGCATTTGTTTCTCCTTATACTTTTCATAATTGTTATCATGTGTAATGATTATTCCAATGGCTAAAACTTTTACATTTAGTTTTGTTTGGTTAAACATAGGCTAACTTTGTTATAACCACTTATTGTAATATCAATAGAGTAGCAACGTTACTAATAGCCATAATAATTACATTTAGTTACACAAAGCTTTCACAAAGATTTGTTGTAAATAAAAACATTAATTGCTTAAGCCATTTGCCATGGTTAGAACTTCAGAAATAAACAAAACAATAAATAAAACAACAAATCGTTTTACGTGAGTAACAAACCAATGGATCCAATGGTCCAGTAGATAGCAATAACATAGAAAAAAATAAGCAAATTTTTTAAAAAAACTTAAGTGATTTTTGATACAATTAAAGTACTTGCCGATACAACTAAAGTACTTTTTGGTACTGTATTACTGTATTTGTTGGTGCCACAAATTTACACTTTAGTATAATAAAAGTACAGGGTGAAGCGCGGTAATTTGCTTTTTTGCACTGCAGGCTGTGGCAGCTCTGTTGGTCGAAGAGAGTGGAGAGTATGTGTGGCTTATAGTGGCTGACGGGAGATTTGTATTCGTCTGCCTTTCATCATGCTTTAGACAAGTGACGAGAAGACATTCTTGCAACTATACCCAGTGACTCAATTGTGTTCTTTTCTGATGAGGCACATTTTCACCTCAGTGGTACTGGAATGAAACAAACCCAGATAACTTCACCAGAGGCCTCTGCATTCGGAAAGCGTCACTGTGTGGTGCGCCATATCACGTGCTTTTTAGAGTACATGAAACCTTCAGAAAACGTATGCAGCAGTGTGTAGATAGCGAGGGTCGACATTAGCCAGATACACTATTTAAAGCCATGTTATTTACAAATTTCCTTACTGTTCAATATAATTAAAATATAAAATAAATTTTTCTATGGTTCATACTTTTTTTATGTCATTCCCAAAGAAGCAAATTATCGCGCTACACCCTGTACTTGTCGATTACAAAGCTGCCTTCGATAGTTCCATCTGGCATCGACTATACGAAGTCATGTCTTAGTTCGGTATCCCTAAGAAAATAATTCGTCACTGCTGTCACTACCCTTACGAATACCAAATCCCCTGTTTTGATTGGCAAGAATCTATCTGCGCCATTCGATAAGACGATAGGTCTTAGACAGGTGATGGTTTGTTATGCATTCTGTTCAACAAAGTGATGCAGAAGGAGTTAAGGAAAGCAGCGGTAACATGGCACTGGCTTACACAGGCGGATGCAGCTCATCTGGCAGTGTTTGAGAGGAAAATACTCTGCACAATATACAGACTATAGTGTTCAAATACTTAAATTTTTAGAAAACCGGTTTCCGGTTTATACGAAAAATTCCTTTTTCCAACAATTTGGTTTTCGAATACATGATCTACAAAAAAACCGGGTTTACCGTTTTCGTTCGGTTTTTCGAAATTTGTAAAATAGAATCAAATATGCAATTAAATATGAAAAGATTCAATACATTAATCCATTCAATTTATATCCTGTTCATACAAACAGAAGTTATTAGAACATTTTAACTTAGTATATCGTCCCCTTAATATAACAATAGTGTATGGGCTCATACACCATTATTTTTTATTGCATATTTAGAATCTCCACCATTGATTCTATGCCTGGTCAAAATTTCGTCCAAATCTACTTCCACAAAGTGCGTCTAAAGGTCATTGGAAAAAATAGTATCTACTTTTTCCTTTAAAAATTTCATAGACATCCGATTTGACGAAAACTTTAAACTCGATTTTCTCAAAACACCAAAAAAATTAGACACTATTGTTTTATTAAGGGGACGATATCAGCCATGTTCTGGAAAACAATTCGGTTTAAATCAGAGCAAACTGGATAAAAAGGTAATACTTTTTAATACATTTCTACCGATTTTTTTCTGTTTTCAAACCGAATCGTTTTTTAGAACATGGCTCTGGAATTTATATTACTCACAAATTTTGAAAACGTTTCCTTACATTTTACAATTAGCATGGTTTAGAATTAAGGTATCAATTTGACCACAAATTAACCTCCTTTCTACCATTGGGCGCTTAGCATAGGAAATAAAGGCAAAAATTTTTTTTATATGAATATCGACGGCTTCGCACTCATTTCGAGGTGAGATCCCAATCTATTTCAAAATTATATTAACTGGGTGATTTCCCAACTATTGTATGCTTATCATAACTGAAGCCCGTTTTTGCGATCGAACACTTAGTTAAGGAGATAACTGCATTTAAACTTGTTCATCTAAATATGGACGGCTTCCTAGCCATTGCGAGATAAGTTACCAACTATATCATAGTGACATAGTCTAGTCCTTTTTCGCGATTGGATACTTAGTTCTGGAGATATCGACAATTGAAAGTTTTTTATATGAAAACGGATGGCTTCCCACCTATTTAAAATTAAGAGGAAACAGTTATCTAGAGGAAACAGTCATCTGCATTAGGAAATATCAAAAAGCTTCCTTTGAGAATTGTTTAAAGAATATCGGGTAAGTATAAACAACCTTTATGCCGACTTGCCCAGAACTAACATAGCAATGTTCTGTTGAAATACTCCTTTTTAAAAAACCGGTTAACCGACATCAAAAAACTGGTTAAACCGGGTATTCGAAATTAGCATTTTTGAAGAAACCGGCATACAGTTTTGTAGAAAAAAGCCGGTTAGGCGGTTTTCGGTTTCGGGTTTGAACACCCTAATTATAGTACAATAAAAGTACTTTTGGCATAATAACGTACTTTTTTATGTAACAAAAGTACTTATTGGAACAATAAAAGCACTTTGTAGTATAACCAAGGCACTAATAGTACTTTTTGTCCCAATAAAAGTACTTTTTGGTACTATAATAATACTTGTTGATATTAAAGTACCTTGCATTACAATAAAAGTACTTTTTTGTATAATACAAATATTTTTTGTATAATAAAAGTCCATGTTGATACAACAAAAGTACTTTTAAGTACAATAAAACAAATTTTTGGTTCAATAAAAATATTATTTTCTACAATAAAAGTACAGCAAAAAAAACTTTTTGGTTCAACAAAAGTGCTTAGTACACTATTAGTATTTTTTGGTATTATAATAGTCTTTTTTGCTGCAGTAAAATTACTTTTTGGTATATTAATTGAACTTTGGGGAACAAGAAAAGCTTTTTAAGTACAATAAAAATATTTGTTGGCGCAAGAAAAGCACTTCTAAGTGAAATAAGTGGTACAATTAAATTCATACGTACTATTATAGAACGTATTAGTGCAATAAAGTACTTTTTGGTACAATAAAGTCCTTTTTAGTACAATAAGAGTAGACGTTAGTACAACAAAATTACTTTTTAGTACAATAAAGTACTTCTTGGTACAATATAAGTACTTTGTGCTACAATAAAACATTCGTTTTGTTACAAAAAAAGTACTATGTAGCAGAGTTCGAAAAAAAACATTAACGTATGGTATCTTAACTTTCTGTACTGAATTTCATCGAGTACAGTACGCGAACACATACCTTACAAGAAGTACAAAATACACTACGACACTTTGTAAAGTTTGTGTATGTGTACACAACCAGAATACCGTACGCTACGATTGTTAAAAGACGAACACAAACGCTACGATAACGTACTGAACTTCGAACACAAACAAAAACGGAATACACTACGTTTAGTGTATTTTTTGTGGAATTAACAATAAAAAAATGTTTACTTCCAATCACTCGGTTTGGAAAGCTCGCGAACCGCCCTTTCCTAAAAATTGGCTCTTAGCTCGCGAGCCAAGAGTCACAAAATTTCGAATGAGCTCTCAATCGAGCCAGGAGCCACAATAATTCAAGTGAGCTCTCGACTGGCGTGCTAAGTACCAAAGTTATGTACCAGAAGTACTTTTTTATGCCTAAAAGTACTTTTATTAGCCAGAAGCACTTTTCTGTTGCAGAAAGTACATTATTTTGTACCAATAAGTTATTTTAATGTACTTTTATGCACAAAGTACTTTTTTTACCAAAGTACGTTTTTATGCCAAAAAGTACTTTTAATGGCTCAAAAACACTTTTCTGTTGCACATACCACTTTTATTTTGTACCATAGTACTTTTAAAAAAATAAAAGTACAATAAAAGTACCTTTTGGTACAAAGTACTTTTTGGTACAAAAAGTACTCTGGTACAAAAAAGTACTTTTTTCGAACAGGTACAATAAAAGTACTATGAACCAAAAAGTACTTTGTGAGACAGAAAAGTGTTTTTGGGCCAATAAAAGTACTTCTTGGCACAAAAAAATACTTTGTTTGGTACAAAAAACGTAGTTTGTGCCAAAAATTACATTAAAAGTACTTTTTAGTATAAAAAAGTACTCTGGGACAAAATAAAAGTACTTTGTGCAACAAAAAAATGCTTTTGGGGCAACAAAAGTACTTTTTGCATAAAAAGCACTTTTGGTACATAACTTTGGCTCTAGGCTTTCGAGCCAGCCCTTTTTTTGTGCTCTCGGCTCTTGGCTAGTTAGCCAGCCCTTTATTTTTTGATTTGAAATTTCGTAGCTCTTGGCTAATTTTGTGTTAAACTATAGCTAAATGCTAAAAGATGGAACGATTTTCGGTTTCTGTTTTGAAAAATATATGCAACACACCGTTTTTTAGACATTCCACAAAAAATACACTAAACGTAGTGTATTCAGTTTGTGTTCGGTTTAAAAATACACAACCAAATCGAGATAGTGTTTGTGTTCGAAGTTCAGTACGTTATCATAGCGTTTGTGTTCGTCTTTTGACAATCGTAGCGTACGGTATTCTGGTTGTGTACACATACGCAAACGCTAAAAAAATTAGTATCGTATGTGTATCTTCTACGTACCGTACATGTAACGTACTGTTTTTTTTCGAACTCTGCTATGTAGTACAACAATGTTAATTTTGGTACATTAAAAATACTTTTTAATAAAACAAAACTTCTTTTTAGTATAATAAAATTACTTTTTGGTTCAGTGAGAGTTGTTTTTGATACAACAAAATACCTATTTCGTATAAAAAAAGAACTTGTTGGTACAATAAAATCACTTTTTAGTACAAAAAAAGTACTTTTTGATACAACAAAACTTCTTTTTAGTACAAAAAAGTACCTTTGCTAAACCCAAAGCATAAAATCACTTTTTAGTACAATAAAAGTACTTTTTGGTACGAGAAAAGTTCTTTTTAGCACATTAAATGTACTTGTTGTTACAAAAACAAAAATAAAATACAATAAAATAACCTTTTGTAACAATGGATGTACTTTTTGGAAAAGCAAGAGTTCTTGTTGGAACAATTAAAGTACTTTTTGGTACAATAAAAGTACATTTTATTATACTTAGATGACTTCTTGATACAATAAAATAACTTTTTATTACAAAAAACTAATTTTTTGATGAAAGTACTCAAAGATACACAAAAGTACTGCTTCGGACAATTAAAGTACTTTTGGTTACAATAAAGGTACTTGTTTCACATTAAAGTACGTTGGTACAAATAAAAGTCATTTTTAGTAAAACTAAACCACTTATCAGTACAAGAAAAGTGCTTGTTAGTACAATAAAGCTACATGTTGGCACAATAACAGTACTTTTTTACTCCATTGAGTACAATACGTTGGTACACTAGAAAAAAGTCCTTTGCGTTCAACTAAATTACTTGTTGATACAACAAAAGTTCATTTTGATACTTGCAAAATGTAATTTATTTCCTGGTTTAGGTTCAAAAAGGGCAATAAATTATTTTCAGTCTGTCTCTCCGGAGTTCATACTCTTCGGGGTTTATGCGACCGCTTGGAAAGTCAAGCTCCAAAACCAAATACCTTTGGGTTACAATGAAAGTACCTTTTGGTATACCTTGTGCCTTCAATTAACCTTTTCCCTACAGTTTTAGTATCACAGCCATGGGTGCTGTCCTTGGCATCAATTGGTTTGAACTCCGGGGAGACTGACTGAAAATAATTTATGGTCCTTCTTGAAGCTGAACCAGGAGATAAATTAAATTTTTCAGCAAGAGATTGCGTCTACTCACTTCAGTAAGGAAACAAAAGGTTGGGTTCGGTCAGAAAACGTTCAAGTCTTAGAGGGGCCAGCGTGTTTCAATGACATGTATCCTATTGCAAATGTATGGGGCATACTTATTCATAAAATATGCTCCAACAACAGACAATATAATAGCTTTGCAGAGCTAAAATCGGCAGTAATAGCGGCTTGGGACTCATTATAAATTTCAACCCCAAAAACCGTGAAAAGGGCATTTTTGAACTTATTCAAAATAGGAGAGGTCATACGCAATATTGAAAAGTGTTTTCGATTTTAAATTTGGTTTTTGATTTTAAAAAAAAAAAATTTTTTTGTAATTAAAAACCACTGCGTTTAATTTCATGATCACCCCATAATGATAAACATAACTAAATACAATTGTGATGTTGTTGGTTGTAAAAGTGAAGTTTTTGATTCTTTTTCATTCCTCATATACGGTTTTTGGATTATGACCCCTTAAGTACATCTGCATCAAAATACAGTGGAGCGTATAATTTTTCGCTCTCCAGTGTAGTTCTGCTGCAACTACTGTAAACATTTGTATTACAATTTATAGGCATTTTTGTAAACATTAAAACACGAAAATCGAGGTCTAAGTTGGCGCTAAGGCCAGGGGGGCCAAAAAAGGGGCCCTTGGGTTCAATGATGACCCCCCATGTGTGGGTACCTAAATGAAAGATATTTTCATTTGAGACCTACGGGTCTCCTGGACCGAGTTAGATCCATTTAAATTTCCGGGATGTACCAAAAAAAAATTGAAAAAATTTGAAAAAATCATGGAAAAAGTTAGAAAAGTTTAAGGAAATAAATTGAAAAATTTAAAAAAAAAATAGAAAATCTAAAAACCGCGCGATTTTAAAAAAAAAAAAAATTTTCTGAAAAACCCCGTAAAAAATTAAAAAAAAAAATTGGGAAAAATCATGGAAAATTAGAATAATTTAAAGAATTGAATTGAAAAATTCCATAGAAAAATGAAATGTCATCAAAAATGTGTGAAATTTTGAATTTTTTTTGAATTTTTTAAGGTTTTTATAAGAAAATTTCAAGAAATATTTAAAAAAATTCAAGAAAAAGTCTTAAGAGAAATATTTAAAAGAAGAAAATTGATTAAAAAAATGATAAAAGTGGAAAAAATTAAGAAAAATTTGAAAAATATTTAAAAAAAAGCTATGTATTGTAATTATACATATATTGATTTGATATATTATTATTTTTTGCTTTTAAAAAAATTGCGCGATTTTTTAAAAAAAAATTTCCTTTTTGGTATATTCCGGGAAAAATATTATTTTATCATTGAACCGAAAGGGGCCCCTTTTTTGACCACCCGGGCCCCATGGGCCTGAGCGCCAACTTTGACCTACCATTCCGATGTTTGGAGAACAAGACGAAGACAATGGCATATTTTTTGTTTTAATCGGGCTCCCGCCCCATATTCTGCAATTCAGGCAACGATAGCATTTAACCTCAGTAACAAAACCCTTAACTCCATTTTTTTTTTTTACAGTGTTTGAAGTTTGATTTTTTTGGTCAAAAGTCGAAACAAAGAATATGAAAAATTTTCTTTAAAAATACGTATGGGGTATTTCATGCCTTCGCAGACCTATATTAAAACAATCAGGGGAATATTTTCTCGGAACATTTTAACCCTCTAGCTCCCGCCCGAATGGGACATTTTTGGCCTAATTTTTAAAAACTGTTTAAAAGTCGACTTTGGCCAAAAGTCAAGGCTTAAAATCATCGACAGAAATATTCTCCGAAAAAATTTCACTAAAAGCCACCGAAGACAAATAGCCTCTAGGAGTCAAAGGTTCCAAAATAAAATCAAAATAAAATGTTAAAAAGTCTATTATTGAGCAAACAGTGCAACACACCTTTTTGGGGGGTGAACCAAACCAATATCAAACGATAGCATTTGACCTCAGTAACAAAATCCTCACCTCCATTTTGTTCCACTACGCCTCAATTTTTGTTTACAGTGGTTTTAAAACAAATAATAAGACTTTATAGATTTCTGTTATATTGCAATAAGACTAAAATAAATAAATTTTTACTTTGATTCAAATGAAACAGAAACAGTATTTAATATTACATGTTAACATCTACTTAATTTAGTTTTCTTTTTTTTGTTTTTGCATTTGCTTTATAGCAAACATCTGTTGTCTAAGATACATAGAATATTCTCTGGCCCAGTGCCAATGCATGTGTGGCCAATACCTTCTATATTATCAACGTAATACAAACAATTGTTGTAATTTCAACAAATAAATCTCAGATATGTAAATGATAGACAAAAAAATAAAACTAAACAAAATTTAAACGTTAAGAATATGAGCCAAAAGATTATTCACTCGGAAAGCTATTTGATAATTGCAACATTTATTATTTCTCGTTTTGAATAGCAATTTTGATAACATCAAATTTATTGTATGGGCTAGGAAGGATAAGAGAATATAGAGAATATAAATTAAAAACACAAAATATCACAATATTGGCAATGAAAGCAATTGGCAAGTTCTTAGAGGTTTATTGAGAATGAAAAAAAAACAGTGTTGAAAATTAGCATAGCTTTAGCATAAACAATAAGAATAATCTTAATGCCTCGATATAAAAACAAGTGTAATCATATTACAAAAAAAAAACTAAACAGGTTCCTTTTTGCTTGGACGGTTTCTATATATAAACTTATGCCACTTTGTGCCCTTGTACTTATCATTCTTAATATCATACCAAGGATTTGCCTCTCAAATCCTTAGGCTAATAAGCCAACTTCTGAATGTTAAACGTTTTTTAATGCATATAGTGTTTAAGTCCAGTTGTTTATCATATTATAATACTTTGCTTTATATACTAATTTTTTATTAATATTTTAGTTCCTATCCCTATGTTTATAAAGTAATGTACGTTTTTTTTTGTGCTGCTCTAGAAACAGCATAACGTTTTCTTTGCTATATTACCAAACTTTCTTCTCTATGAAAAACTTATGTAAAAGAAAAAAAACAACAACAGTAAAAACAACATTTATGGCCATTAGGCTATTAGGTCACTTGGTCTAAGTGGTATGTATGAATGCCTAACATTTATAGCAGCAAACTCGAACTCAAAAGAGATATTAAAATAAAGTGTAATTTTATGTTAGTTAAAGTTGTTTTATCATAAATGTTAGGTTGTGTGTGTGTATACTTCATCTTCTTTATCGAGTGTAGGGTAATTAACAAAACTTTCCTACCCCTCGTATCGGTTATCAAACCATCATTAAGATATGGATATAACTTTAAAGAAAAATAACTAGATATTTTTGGTGTTATGCTGAGTATAAAGTATTTTAAGATCGCAGAATTTTCATGTCAATTCATTATAGAACTTTACTTGGTAGCTTAGATTTCGCTAGAACTTAAGACAGTAGTTTCAGTAGAGAAAATAATAAACTTTGTGACCAAATCTTCTACAATACAAAGTGATATCACTTTAAAAACAATTCTTATATGATTTTGTGTTTTATATAGTTTGATCATATTTCTTTTTTATCACTTTAATTTCTCTAAATGTAAGAATTTCAAAAATTTGCCTCGTAACATATATTCACCCTAGTTTCTTGATTGTAACTTAAGGGCCTTGGTGTGATCGATGGTACCACTTTTGTCACTCTGTATTCCACTGTACGATTAATATTCTCAACCAATTTTTGTGTGTTTTGTCAATCGGTGGTAAAATGTTTTCCTTTTTATAACTAAAAATACGAATATATATATTTGGTCTGGTTGATAGTACCAGCTTAATAAATTTTCGGCATTATTCTCCATGTCCATATCAATGATTGCGATTATACTAGTTTTATACCTTTTTCGGCCTTTTTACTCTAAAAAGTACGAAATTCGAAAAATCCCTTTCGTATCGCACAACTACTCTATATACTAAGCATAGATACCTGTTTACGCTATTCTGTCTATAGCCGTTGATTGTGGTAGATAGTACCGGTTTTATCCCTTTTTATGCCAAAAAGTAATTTTATTGGTCCAAAAGCACTTTTCTGTTGAACAAAGTAATTGTTTGTAACAAAAAGTACTTTTAATGTACTTTTCGTCTCAAAGTACTTTTTTATGCCAAAAAGTACTTTTATTGGCCCAAAAACAAGTACTTTTTTTGTACCAGAATACTTGTTTGTACCAAAAAGTACTTTTAATGTACTTTTCGGCTCAAAGTACTTTTTTTTTACTAAAGTACTTTTTTATGCCAAAAAGTACTTTTATTGGCCCAAAAGCACTTTTCTTTTGCACAAATTCCATTTTTTTGTACCAAAAAGTACTTTTATTGTACTTTTTGGGGCAATGAAATTATTTTTGGGTCAATAAAAATACTTTACTGGTACAAAAGAGTACTCTGTTACAAAAAAGTACTTTGTGCAACAGAAAAGTGCTTTTGGGCCAATAAAAGTACTTTTGGCACAAAAAAGTGCTTTGGTACAAATGATAGTACTTTGTACGAAAAGTACAACAAAAGTACTATGAACCAAAAAGTACAATTAAAGTACTTTCTGATACAAAAAGTGTGTCTGGGCCAGTAAAAATACTTTTTGACATAAAAAAGTGGTTTGGTACAAAAGAAAGTACTTTGTACCAAAAAGTACAACAAAAGTACTATGAACCAGAAAGTACAATAAAAGTACTTTTTGGTACAAAAAGTACATTGTGCCACAGAAAAGTGTTTTTGGGCCTATAAAAGTACTTTTTGGCATAAAAAATTACTTTGGTACAAATGAAAGTACTTTGTACCAAAAAGTACAACAAAAGTCTATGAACCAAAAAGTACAATTAAAGTACTTTGTGCTACAGAAAAGTATTTTCGGGCCAATAAAATACTCTTTGGCAAAAAACAGAACTTTGTGACGAAAAGTATATTAAAAGTACTTTTTGGTACAAACAAGTATTCTGGTACAAAAAAAGTACTTTGTACAACAGAAAAGTGCTTTTGGGCCAATAAAATTACTTTTTGGCATAAAAAAAGTACTTTGGTACAAATGAAAGTACCTTGTACCAAAAAGTGCAACAAAAGTACTATGAACCAAAAAGTACAAAAAAGTACTTTGTGCTACAGAAAAGTATTTTCGGGCCAATAAAATACTCTTTGGCAAAAAAAAGTACTTTGTGACGAAAAGTATATTAAAAGAACTTTTTGGTACAAACAAGTATTCTGGTACAAAAAAAGTACTTTGTACAACAGAAAAGTCCTTTTGGGCCAATAAAAGTACTTTTTTGGCATAGAAAAGTATTTTGGTACATAGCTTTGGTACTTAGCTCGCTAGACAAGAGCCCAAACAAAGAGCTGACTCGCGAGCCAAGTGCCACAAAATTTCAAATGTGCTCTCGAGCTGGCTTGCGGGCCAGCTGTTATTTGGGCCCTTGTCTTTTGGCTCGCAAGCTCTGGTTTAGAAACACAAAAAATGTTTCTTGTATAAATCAGAGTATTATTATTGTACGAAAAGTTATTTAATTACATATGTTAAAAAGTACTTTTATTGCGCCTAAGGTACTTTAATTGTACCAGAATGCACTTTTATTCTACTAAGCTGCACATTTACAAAAAAATTTTTATTGTACAACACAGTACTTTTGTTGTACAAGAAATACCTTTTTATTGCACTAACAACTGCAATAATTGTATCAAAGAGTACTTTTTTTTGTATCAACAAAGAGTACTTTTTTGTATCAACGAGAACATTTATTGTACCAAAAAGTACTTTAATCGCCTCAAATGTACAAACAATTAGTTTTATTTCTCCAAAAGTAACTTTTATTGTATCAAAAGTACAAATTTGTACTACATAATTACTTTTATTGTACCACATGTACTTTTTTACCACAAAGTTGATTTTGTTGTACCAAAAAGTACTTTTATTGTATTCAAAAATAGTTCTATTGTGTCAACTAGTATAGTAGTATAGTATCAGAAAGTACTTTTTGTACCGACAAGTACTTTATTGTACTAAAAAGTACTTTTATGGTACGCTAAAAGGTACTTTAATTGTGCCAAAAAGTTAATTTATTGTGGCAAAAAATACTTTCATTGCATCCGAAAATACTTGCATTGTACCAAATAGTAACTTTATTGTATCACAAATTACTTTTATTGTACTTTTTGGACCGACACATACTTTATTGTCTTTTTTACTAACGAAAAAAAGTTGGGTCCATGTTTGATCGTTGCAAATAAAATGAAAGCAGAGTAGCCTTTTTTACCTATGAATTACTGACTTTAAGATTTAAATATATATGCTGCACGCAATATCCCTATGTATACTATACATGTTAGACTAGAAACCATTCCAGATATGTTGGTGAGAATCTCCCAAAATTTTACAAGAATCTCATAAAATGCTTAGGAGTCTATGTCCACCACACAGACACACAAATATTTTTCTTTTATATTATATGTTATATTAAAAAGTACGTTGATTGTTACTTTTGTTGTATTTAAAATCATCTAGAAAAAGTACATTCTGGTACCAAAACGTACTCTTGTGATACTGAAAAGTACTTTGATTGTATCAAAAAATATTAATTTTTTTATGTCAATTTATTTTATGTTCTAAACATTGCTTTGTTGTTTTGTTAAATACTTTTAATTTTTTTTTACCTATTTCATTTCTGTTCCCCCTTATTCATTGCAGATTAAACTAGTTGATGTGGAAAAAGTGGAATGGCTTAATCGTCGATCATACAGTGTCATTGGTTTATTGCTGGGGCGCGAAGGTCGTGTCCTGTTGCGCTCCGATGAAGGCCTAGAAGATTGGTTTGAACTATTGGAGGTAATTGTTAGCTTGTTAAAAAAAAATACTTGGCTTTATTTAATTTTCTTTCTTTACTTAACAGGAATGCACTATCACTTCCAAACAACGTCGCCATGCTTTGAAAATTACCCAAAGCCCTAGATCGCGAGCCTCTTTGGCCGCTCCCATTTCACATGCCACTCTTCAGAGTAATCACTTTGGTCTGGGTGGCAACTATTCGAGCGCTCTAGATGACTGGTTGATGACAAATCGCAATGGCATTGCCGGTGGTCGCACTCAAAAGTTGGTAACCAATAGCCTGGCCGGTTATAGTGGTACTAACCCTTTCCTATTCTCCGACTCTGTGCCCGATCTAAGTGCTTTGAACAATGAGAATCACAATCACAGTCGTGTCATGTCTTCCAATCATTCGACACCTTTGAAGATACCCTATTCGGCCGCCAATGGCAATAGTAGTCGTTACTCGAACGGCTATTCATCGCAAAATGCCTCATATGCCAATTGTAATGGATTGTATGGCTCGCCTAGGCGCATATTTATCAATAGTAATTTCGGCTCCACTCAGGTGGTGGATGAAGAGGCTGCCGGCGAAGAAGGCGAAGTTGAGCTAAGACGTCCACGCATTTTCCGTCACTTGAGTACAGAGGAAAATGGTAACGACATGGAACGTAATGGGCTATATCGCAAGCCTAGGGCACCCACAGATATGAGGCATTCAGGTAAAGTATACAATGGGCAAAGGAAAATCAAATGAAGACTAAGTTTTGTTAATTTTTGTTTCTTTGTAGCCCAACCAGTATTGCCCACACGCCAACACAATACATCGAGTAAATTGATTACGGATTTGGATTATTCGGGTCATGACAGTGGTCTGGACACACCACCCTCCACAGCCAATCGTCCGTCCAGCTATCGCCGCCAACCTAATGATTGCCAAAATCACAATGAAGCCTCCTCGTCTAGGGACTCTAGTGAGACCTCGGCCAGTTCTTCGCGCGGCACTATGCTCAACTCACCCGTAGGCAGTTTTCGGGCCAAGCATTTGCATCAAATGTCCAACTTAAATCGCATCAATGATGTACATGGCTCTCGTCAAAGTGTCCAGGAGCGCATATTGAAGATACGCAGCAACAACGAGGATGAGCACTGTGGTGTGGCAATTAAAACGTCTCAGCGTCAGGAGATGTACGATACGAATCTTAATCCTTACTACAAGAATGGCAATCAAACGCCTAGAGCTTCTTTGACACCTCAACATACTCCGGTCAAGTCGAAACACATACATCCACATCCTCAAATGTCTGGTGGCTATAGCAATAATAATGGCTCACTGAATAGTAATATGCGTAATGGTTCAGCTATATTTCGAGAGCGTTGTCAGCATCCAGCTGTGGCTGCTATCATGAATGGAGCCTAGAGTTTGGAGTAGCAGTAAACAAAAAGCTGAAAATTGCAAAAGAGCGGACGGCGACGCTTGAGAAAGGTAAGAGGCATATAAAAATTTGAGACGAAATAAAAATTTCGTAAAAATATAAAAATATAAAAATATAAAAATATAAAAATATAAAAATATAAAAATATAAAAATATAAAAATATAAAAATATAAAAATATAAAAATATAAAAATATAAAAATATAAAAATATAAAAATATAAAAATATAAAAATATAAAAATATAAAAATATAAAAATATAAAAATATAAAAATATAAAAATATAAAAATATAAAAATATAAAAATATAAAAATATAAAAATATAAAAATATAAAAATATAAAAATATAAAAATATAAAAATATAACAATATAACAATATAAAAATATAAAAATATAAAATATAAAATATAAAAATATAAAAATATAAAAATATAAAAATATAAAAATATAAAAATATAAAAATATAAAAATATAAAAATATAAAAATATAAAATATAAAAATATAAAATATAAAAATATAAAAATATAAAAATATAAAAATATAAAAATATAAAATATAAAAATATAAAAATATAAAAATATAAAAATATAAAAAATATAAAAAAATATAAAACTATAAAAATATAAAAAATATAAAAATATAAAAATATAAAAATATAAAAATATAAAAATATAAAAATATAAAAATATAAAAATATAAAAAATATAAAAATATAAAAATATAAAATATAAAAATATAAAAATATAAAAATATAAAAATATAAAAATATAAAAATATAAAAATATAAAAATATAAAAATATAAAAATATAAAAATATAAAAATATAAAAATATAAAAATATAAAAATATAAAAATACAAAAATATAAAAATATAAAAATATAAAAATATAAAAATATAAAAATATAAAAATATAAAAATATAAAATATAAAAATATAAAAACATAAAAATATAAAAATATAAAAATATAAAAATATAAAAATATAAAAATATAAAAATATAAAAATATAAAAATATAAAAATATAAAAATATAAAAATATAAAAATATAAAAATATAAAAATATAAAAATATAAAAATATAAAAATATAAAAATATAAAAATATAAAAATATAAAAATATAAAAATATAAAAATATAAAAATATAAAAATATAAAAATATAAAAATATAAAAATATAAAAATATAAAAATATAAAAATATAAAAATATAAAAATATAAAAACATAAAAATATAACAATATAACAATATAAAAATATAAAAATATAAAAATATAAAAATATAAAAATATAAAAATATAAAAAATATAAAAATATAAAAATATAAAAATATAAAAATATAAAAATATAAAATATAAAATATAAAAATATAAAAATATAAAAATATAAAAATATAAAATATAAAAATATAAAAATAAAAATAAAAAAATAAAAAAATATAAAAATATAAAATATAACAATATAAAAATATAAAAATATAACAATATAACAATATAAAAAATATAAAAATATAAAAATATAAAAATATAAAAATATAACAATATAAAAATATAAAAATATAAAAATATAAAAATATAAAAATATAAAAATATAAAAATATAAAAATATAAAAATATAAAAATATAAAAATATAAAAATATAAAAATATAAAAATATAAAAATATAAAAATATAAAAATATAAAAATATAAGAAAATAAAAAAATAAAAAAAATATAAAATATAAAAATATAAAAATATAAAAATATAAAAATATAAAAATATAAAAATATAAAAAAATAAAAAAATAAAAATATAAAAATATAAAAATATAAAAATATAAAAATATAAAAATATAAAAATATAAAAATACAAAAATATAAAAATATAAAAATATAAAAATATAAAAATATAAAAATATAAAAATATAAAAATATAAAAATATAAAAATATAAAAATATAAAAATATAAAAATATAAAAATATAAAAATATAAAAATATAAAAATATAAAAATATAAAAATATAAAAATATAAAAATATAAAAATATAAAAATATAAAAATATAAAAATATAAAAATATAAAAATATAAAAATATAAAAATATAAAAATATAAAAATATAAAAATATAAAAATATAAAAATATAAAAATATAAAAATATAAAAATATAAAAATATAAAAATATAAAAATATAAAAATATAAAAATATAAAAATATAAAAATATAAAAATATAAAAATATAAAAATATAAAAATATAAAAATATAAAAATATAAAAATATAAAAATATAAAAATATAAAAATATAAAAATATAAAAATATAAAAATATAAAAATATAAAAATATAAAAATATAAAAATACTAGCTTTCCCGGGTCGCCGCTACTTACAATAAAACTTCTCGAGACTAAAAGTAATATAGTTAAAATGATAACGTTATTATAAGTTTATATTTTATAAGTGAACATTTTTTAATATATAAATTCTTTGGCCTGAATGGTGGTGCAAGTTGCGGCTTCTCTTGTTGCGGTTTGGTCTGGTTCTTAAAACTATAAATTTCAGAAAATCCCTTCGTGCAGCTTTTAAATACTATAGGGAGAATGCCCTTGTAAATTGTCGAGATTTTAGCCTTAGCCGTATCGTTGATTGTGATGAAAAATCCCTTCAGATCGTACAACTATTAAAAAAACAAAAAAGTTTCGCGTTTTTACTTTGTTCCTCTAAAAAACTACGAAAAATGCTTTAGGATCGCACAATTGCTCTATAAATTAAATTTTCGTTCCAATTCTCGATGGAACCTGTTTGATCGCTTTTTTCGGCCTTATTACCCATAAAATTACGAATTTTGAAAAATCCTTCGTATCGCACAACTTTCCTATAAACTGATTATTAACCTCAATTTTCGTCAGTTTTATTCCTTGTTTGGCCTTTTTACGCTTAAAAGTAAAAATTTCAATAAAATCCTTTGGCGTAGCTATCTTCTGTTATAGCGACCACGCCCATTTAAATATTCGGGATTGTACGTTTTTTTTTATTTTTCGGCATTTTAACTCCTAAAAGTACGAATTTCAAAAAATCCCTTTGTATCGCACAACTGTTCTATAAAATAAAATTTTTCCCTATTTTCGCGACTCTGCCTATAGCCATTGTTTGTGGTCGATAGTACCAGTTTTATCCCTCTGTTAGCCATTTTACCCTAACCTACGGTACGTAAGGGCTGGGGAGTGATCAGTAAGTGACATAAAACAATTTGTGAAAGTTTTATTACATTCGGCCCAATAATTAGACCGATATAACCATTTATTCAAAAGGGGCGTGGAACCGCCCATTTCCCAGCTAGACGCAATCCTCTTTGTCTCAATAATATATGTAGCAAATCTCATCTTCATACCTTAAATGGCTCGCGAGATATGACCGATTGCAATTTTAGTTTGTGTGGGCGGTGCCACGCCCCCATTGTCTAACTTTGTTTTCATGTAGCCTATGGACAGTATCACACAAAGAAAATTCAATTGCAATCGGTTATTTATTTGGCCTATATTACTATTTTTAAAAAAGGGGTGTGGCACCGCCCTCTTTCCACAAACAAAGTATTTTTTCTTATACGACCGATATTGGTACTAAATCTCGACTTTGTACCTATAATGGTTCAAAAGTTACAGTCATTTTAAAATGGGAAGGTGCTACGCCTACATACATTTAAAAGAAACCTACATTTAAAATTTCACGGTTCTAGCTTTAGCCGTTTGGGCTGAGGAGTGATCAGTCAGTCACCCAAGCCTTTAATATATATAGAGATAAAATTATAAAAACATCAAAATATAAAAATAAAAAAAACTAAAAAAATATAAAAATATAAAATTTTATAATATTTTTTTACTTTTCTTAAATTTAGTATTTTATTTTATTATTTTCCAGTTATTATTCAGATCCTGATCCAAACGGTGCTGCTACCATAATATACTTCTATTTGTCATCGTAGTGTAGTTTAAACTTGTGACATCTGTGACATAGTACTTCATATGTGTGTTGATATGGAATGTTGATAATGATGATGATGACGATGATAATGATGTGACACCAAATACTTAGTCGATTACAGGTTCTATACTTTATAATATGTAATGTATACTTATTAATTAATAACATAATGAAATAAAATAAAAAGTGATATTAGCATTATTTAAAAAAATAAAAAGAAACAAATATTGTTAATTAATTGGGGGGGGGGGACTATAAAGTTGACTTAAAACTATAAGGTAAGTATAGGGTCTATAAGGTTGTCATATCTATAGCTACGTAAAGTTTCTCGAAAAAAAAAACTAATTGTGAATGTTTATACTTTTTTTGGTCGATAAGTAAGTACAATTGTGCCGATTTGACCATTTCGCCAACTCCACATTGAGCAAAAGAATTCGTATGGCCATTAAATTATTAATGCAGCCAACTTGACAAAACGAATGATGCAGAAGGTCTTATTTTTTGGGCTACTTTCATGTGCAATTCTCAGAAGTGAGTCCCAAAATCATGTGTTGTACTGTGTAATGAAACCAAAACTCCTCAATGACTCCCGAAAACATCATAAAAATCTCTTGTAGCGGACGGTTTAAATGCCATCTAAGTCTTGTTATTAAAAATATCACAATAGAAAATCAATCCACACTCTTACACTTGCAATACGGGCACAAATTCTACCAACCAAGTCATATGGACCCTATAGCTTTAGCTATTGTAAGAGTTATCGTTGTTGTGTATTCTACAACAAGAACTCAATTAAGATTGTAATCGAGCTGTTGTTACACTTAATAGAGCAATAAAGGCAAATAAACTATAGACCACAAACCATTCGCTTATAAGGAGAAGACACACGCGTTTATACCAACACAAATAAAGCCATAAAAAAGGAAGCGACACAGCAGCTGGGTTACTAAGATAAGCAGTGCTGATACAAACATACACTTACAATCCTGCTAAAGATTGCTAAAGATTTCATAAGTGTATGTGTGATACGCACACACATAAACACCTTCACTCAACTTATTTTAACAAAACCATTAACAAAGATATTTTATAAGATAGACCACTAGTCGTCACTGATCCTCTTTAATAACTTAATAGCTTATATTGTAACACAAAAATAAAATAAACCTAAACCATAAGTATTTAGAGTTGTCCTATTTCTGTTGTACAATAGTGCAAACATAAGTATAAAAACATATTCTTTGTTAACCACTAAATATGACAAATGTATGGCAGAGAATTTAAGTGATGCCTAAGAAAATACTGCTTTGACCAAAGAACACAAAATATTTTATTGTTTGCTTTATTGTATTGTAAACAATTGTTTAATTTCGTAATTTCTTAATAGCTTTTACATCTTTGCACCCACAGGACGAAGCAATTATATAATATCCTACATTTTATGTTTTCTCTTATAATATGACCCGAAAAGATTAGATAAGAAAAGATTTTAACAGAAGAGGGGGCAAACCCGAACATTATAGTAAAAGTTGATATGTCGAATTTTCATCATTTAAAAGGAAGTCGATTCAAAATTATGAAAGAGCAGCTCGCGAGCCACTTCAATATATAAAAACCAAATGCAAAATAATACCAAAAAGTACTTTTATTGTACTTTTTGGTACAAAGTTCTTTCTTTTATCATAAAATATTTAATGTACCAAGAAGTACTTTTATTTTTTGGTACCAAAATACTTTTTTTTTATCAAAAAGTACTTTTATTGGCCCAAAAGAACTTTTCTGTTGCACAAAGTACTTTTTTTATACCAGAATACTTTTTCGTCATTTTTCTTGTAGCAGGGTACTTTTTTGAATCAAAAAGTACTTTTAATGTACTTTTCGGTACAAAGTACTTTTTTCTACCAGAATACTTTTTTTATTTCAAAAAGTACTTTTACTGGCCCAAAAGCACTTTTCTGTTCCGAAAAGTACTTTTTTTTGTTCCAGAGTACTTTTTTGTACCAAAAAGTACTTTTAAAGTACTTTTCGATACAAAGAACTTTTTTTATGGGAGTGCCACATAATCCCCAAAATCAAAATCCCCAAACACAAAATCCCCAGCCAAAAAAAAAATCCCCAAAATCAAAATCCCCAAGCACAAAATCTCCAGGCACAAAATCCCCAAACACAAAATCCCCACCCTACATTTTGGTGTGCTTCGGTTTCTTTTAGCAACAATTTTCCGCTCACTCAATTGAAGCTTATAGATTCAAAACTATTGTAGGAGAAAAAAAATGCGGCGTTTATAAAATTATTAATGAGTTAGGGAAAGAATTTATAGAAATAAAAACAAACATAGCCAAAATAAAAAATAAATGCTTTCTTTTACACTAAAGTACTTTTTTTTGTACCAAAAACTACTTTTATTGACCCAAAAATACTTTTATTGCTTCAAAAGCACTTTCCTTTTCCACAAAGTACTTCTTTTCGCACCAGAGTGCTTCTTTGTTCCAAAAAGTAATTTTTAATGTACTTTTCGACACAAAGTACTTTTTGTACCAAAATACTTTTTTGTATCAAAAAGTACTTTTATTGGTCCAAAAGCACTTTCCTGTTCCACAACTTATTTTTTTTTTGTACTACAGTACTTCTTTGTACCAAAAAGTACTTTTTGAGTACTATTTTTTACCAGATTACGTTTTTGTACCTATAAGTATTTTAATGTTATTTTCGATTCAAAGTACTTTTTTTGTACGAAATTACATATTTGTACCAAAAAAACTTTTACTGGCCCAAAAGAAATTTTCTGTTGCACAAGGATTTTTTTTTTGTACCAAAGTAATTTTTCGAGCTTTTTCTTGAACCTGAGTACTTATTTGTATCAAAAAGTACTTTCAATGTACTTTTCGGTGCAAAGTATTTTTTTTTTTACCAAAATACTTTTTTGTTTCAAAAAGTACTTTTACTGGCCCAAAAGCACTTTTCTGTTCCGAAAAGTACTTTTTTTGTATCAGAGTACTATTTTGTACCAAAAAGTACTTTTATTGACCCAAAAATTCTTTTAATGGCCCAAAAGCACTTTTGCAGTAGAGTACTTCTTTGTACCAAAAAGTAATTTTTAATGTACTTTTCGATACAAAGTACATTTTTTGTACCTAAGTACTATTTTGTACTAAAGAACTTTTCTGTTGCACAGAGTTTTTTTTTTTGTACCAGAGAATTTTTTTGTACTTTTTCTTGTACCAGAGTAATTTTCTGTACCAAAAAGTAATTTTAATGTACTTTTCGGTACAAGGTTTTTTCTACCAAATTACTTTTTTTATACCAAAAAGTTACATTGGTATAAAAGAAAGGAATTTGTACCTAAAATTACATTAACATTACTTTGTGGTCCAAAAAATACTCTGGTACAAAAAAAAAGTTCTTTTTGGTACAAAAAAGTACCTGTAGAGCTCTTTTGTAGTTTTGAGGCTCCTGGCTCGAGAGCCGAAAAGTGTGAGCCAATACATACTTACTTAAAACTTAATTTCCCTTTACACCCCATGAATGAGGTATGGGATAGCTTCTCGCGTTGTTGTGAATCAACAGGCTTTCTATTATAGATTTACAACTAACGGCACCTACTTGTTTAACGACGAATGCGAACGTCACTGTTTAAGAAGCTCTTACTAGACATGCCGATTGACTCGACACTAATACTACGAAGTTGTTGTCGACAACATTCGAGGGAAGCCGACAATGAAAGAAAATGTTTTCTTTTTTTTAAGATGACTGGAGCCAGGAGTTGAACCTGTGATCTCCCGCATGTTTGTCGTGTGTTCTAACCACTACGCCACGGCCGGTCCAATACATACTCTGTATTAAATAGCTCCTGCGAGTTAAGAACACTTTACACTAGCAGACATGTCTGGGAGAAAAAAAATCTACGTAAACATCTGTTTCCCCCCTACAGTATAGACATATCTGTCGAACTTTCATGGTGTGTCGGGTAAGGTCTAATATTTATATATTATCTCAAAATTTTTTTTTTGACCACACTTTCTGAATGTAAATTCCTAAAAAGTTTTCTTTATATGACTTATATTTGTATTGTTTCATATTTTATTTCGAAATTTTTCTTTGACAACAAAAAAAGTCTGTCAAACCTGTCTTTACATTATTAGACGTGTCTGTGGAGAATAAGGAAAATCAAAATCACAGACAAGTTTGCGCATACTGAATATGTCGCCCTAAAGGGCCCTTTACACTGACAGACTTGTCTGGGAGACAAAAAATCCCCTTTACACTTCAGACGTATCTGTCGAACTTTCATGTTTCACCAGCAGTCAACACGAACGGTGTACCGGAACATGCCAAAGATTTGTATTTTATCTTCAAAAAAAGTTAGCACTACACTTTTTGAATGTTAATTTCTTAAAATATTTCTTCATTTGACTTTAATTTGCATATTCTAACTAGTTTAAAAATTTTTCCTATTACTATTTTGAAATTTTTCTTTGACACGAAAAAAAAGTCTGTCGAACCTGTCCTTACATTACACTATGACACAAAATCAAACTTTTTAAAAAACACCCGAACGTGACTATATAGGTTCGATAGTACAACCGGAGCTGAGTAAAACCCCAGCTCAGTTTGGCTGGATTGGCTACCAAATTTTTTTTTTGGCCCCCCAAACTTTTTGAAATCCCTTGGATCCCTTGAAAAAAGGTGACATCAATTGTTGGCCTACAGTTTCTACAGTTTTTAATCTAGCTCTTTCTCTTCTTAAGCAAAGTTGTAGCTAATACTCCGCTTAAAAAATTGATATAATAAAATTTCCCAAAAAAATTAGACTTCCCTCGTTTATTTTAAAAAAACTTCCATAAAAATTTAAATTTTTTCACTTTTTTTAATATAAGTCGTAGGGAATCCAGATTTTTTGCATACTCTATTCAGTGAAATTGTAGTTTAGGTATTACCGAGTAACTTCTCTGAACAAACCCATGCAATCTGAACAAGTCTAGGGATATCAAATAGCTCCCAAAACATACTATCTACTTGAAACAAATCAGATTTTTAGGAGTTTTGGGCCATTGTGCAATGTTTTTACTTGCTATCTTTACCAAAAACATACTTATTGTATAACTGAACAACTTCTGTAAACAACTAATATGATCGAAATACTCCACCCCTTTAATTGTTCACAAAGAGCATTAGGGTGTTTCTCATATTGCATTTTTTCGAATTTCGTTAAAAATATGTATTAATCGCGATGTTGGTCATCTAGCTTCACCTTACGTTTGTTTTTGCCAAAATTACGAATATATTGTAAAAATTTCGTACCGATAGTAAGACATTAGGGTGTGCCGCCATGAGGTAAAAGTTCGAATTTGTTCTCAAATCAGTTTATTGCCTCTTAGTATTTTTCTTTTGTATACAGACTAAGGTGTAATAAGCCGTTCAATAGCTGAAGTAAAGACCTAGAATAGTATGTATTTACTTTTACCATATCTCTTATAGACGCCGAGATATTTGATGTAGAAGTTGGGGTATTTTTGAAAAAAATTATTACAAATTTTAAAATTGGATTTCGATGTAGATTATTATAGGCAATTATATATTTGAACTTTTTAAGGTTAATCAAGTTAAAATCTATATTTTTAAAAAGTATATGTGTATATTATCAATATCTCAATCAATTCTCGAGATATCAGGGGTTTAAAAAGCATAGTAATGACTACTGAAATATTGTTTCAACTGAATATCCATTGTGTCTGCTTACAAATGTCACCAAAACCATTAATATTCAATGCTCCTTTGAGGGGATTTTTTATTTTTATCATTTATATATCGTTATTGGTAAGTAGCCACAATGTGTATTTAGTGGAACAAAAGTTCATTAGACATTGCTCTGCATACAGTCGAAAATTCGTTTTTTTAATGCCTGACATCTCGAGAAATGATAGAGATATTGATAATATACACATATACTTATTAAACATACAGATGTTAACTTGATTAACTTCAAAAAGTTGGAATATGCAATTGCCGATAATAAACTACATCGAAATCCAATTTCAACATTTTTAATAATTTTTTCAAAAATACCCCAACTTCTACATTAAATATCTCGGCGTCTATAAGAGATATGGTAAAAGCAAACACACACTATTTTAGGTATTCACTTCAGCTATTGAACGGTTTATTAGTACTTAGTCTGTATACAAAAGAAAAATACTTAGCGGCAATAAACTGATTTGAGAACAAATTTGAACTTTAACCTCATTGTGGCACACCCTAATGCCTAATTATCGATACCAAATTTTTCACAATATATTCGTAATTTTGAGAAAAACAAATGTATGGTGAAGCTAGATGATCAACATCGCGATTAATACATATTTTTAACGAAATTTGAAAAATGCCATATAAGGAACACCCTAATGCTCTTTGTGAACAATTAAAGGGGTGGAGTATTCCGAACATATTAGTTGCTTACAGAAGTTGTTCAGTTATACAACAAGTAAGTTTTTGGTAAAGATAGCAGGTAAAAACATTGCACAATGACCCAAAACTCCGAAAAAACTGATTTGTTTCAAGTAGATAGTATGTTTTGAGAGCTTTTTAATATCCCTAGACTTGTTCAGATAGTATGGGTTTGTTCGGAGAAGTTACTCGGTAATACCTAAACTACAATTTCACTGAATAGAGTATGCAAAAAATCTGGATTCCCTACGACTTATATTAAAAAAAGTGAAAAAATTTAAATTTTTATCGAAGTTTTTTGAAAATAAACGAGGGAAGTCTAATTTTTTTGGGAAATTTTATTATATCAATTTTTTAAGCGGAGTTTAGCTACAACTTTGCTTAAGAAGAGAAAGAGCTAGATTAAAAACTGTCGAAACTGTAGGCCAACAATTGATGTCACCTTTTTTCAAGGGATCCAAGGGATTTCAAAAAGTTTGGGGGGCCAAAAAAAAAATTTGGTAGCCAATCCAGCCAAACTGAGCTGGGGTTTTACTCAGCTCCGGTTGTACTATCGAACCTATATAGTCACGTTCGGGTGTTTTTTTCACTGTTGCACTGTGTTATCAGACATGTCTGCCCAGATTTATGAAAATCAAAATCGTTTTAATTTTTTACAGACAAGTCTGCGCAGACCGAATACATCGCCATAGATTGGGGGATAAGTCTGGACAGACATTATATCTCACAGACTTGTCTGCCAGTGTAAAGTGCGCTTAAAGTGGGGAATAAGTCTGGGCAGCCGTTATATCTTACAGACTTGTTTGCTAGTGTTAAGTGGGCTTTGTTTATCTACTCACATTTGGTCTCTGCATTTTGTCAACAATAAAAAAAACTGCTTTTAATTTTATTTTTAACAATATTAAAGTCATTTATAAATTATTTAAAATGTTGTTCTCTCGTTCTCTATCTAGCTCTCTGAAAAAAGATGTTTACATCCAAATGATGGCAATTTGATATATGTATTTATTAATGCGTGTCCATCATTGACGTAACTTTCAACCACAGGAGATGTAAAAAATAAATATTGCGGAATATTTTGTGGTTTATGTAATAGTAGTAGTAGTAGTAGTAGGTGTACAATACGGACTGGACCAAATGTCCGTATACATTTGAATCAGTGTTCTTTCTTAAGCCTTTAATGACGAGAGCGAAATAATGGGAATTTTTTAAAGATTTTGTCAGTACAACATATAAATTAGTTAAAAAACGAATTTTACATAGAAGAAGTACGTCGAAAAATTTCAGAAAGATATCCATTTTTACTAGTGTTATGACGACTGTGACCATATGGTAACAGCTTGAAAATAGGTTAATAAAAAGAACCAAGTACAAAATATTTTATGAAATACGTTTTTATGATATTTCATATTCTTCTCAAATAACAAAAACTAAAAGTCTTTAATATATCAGTCTTTAAACAACCAAAAAATATTCTTAATATGGAGTGACTTTTTATATCCCACTATATTGCTGTTTTGCGCACATGTGAAAAAAATCTATTGTAAATGATCTCCCACGCTCGCTACTGACGTCTGATCGCATAACGGTAAATCAAGAATGAAAGATCAAAGCATGCTTTGACGAAATCAACAAAGAGATTTCTTGACATTTATTCTGATGTTTATTTTATTGCGTGCAATATCTAACGCTGTCGACGTTACCATATGGTAACATTCGTCACTAATGGGTTAAGGGATACCTTAAAAGTAAAGTTTTCAACAGCCACCCAGTGTTTTTTAAAGGAACTTCAGGAACGTATTCGCGAGAAACTGCAGAACATTTAACGAAACACCTATCAAACCGTCACTAATAATGTATATTCCAGACTGCAGCTGCGTCGATATGATCTGAAGTCACATATAGATGAAGCATTTTGCTTAAACAAATAAAAAAATCCCTTTTTGGATACTTTTGTAATAAATATATAGATTTTATATCATACATGTAGTTTTTTTTAGTTATTATCGTTTAATAACTAACAATGAGTTTTGGTCCACCCTGTAATTCAATGGAGTTTTGTGTCTATTTGACATTAGTCGGTGTTTAATTTGAGATTTAATAGGATATCGGGGATAATTTAATATAAATTCTATAATTATTTGCATAAATAGTATTTGTTAATTTTAATGACTATCGATAATTGAATTTATTGTTTGAATAAAGTTATATTTACATAAAAAAATTTTAAGTGCCATGGTGGGCTTAGTACACGTATGAGTTATAGTTGAGTTTATATGGAATATGAAAAAATAGTAAACATGCGACCCCTAGGCCAACCACTAGTAAGAAGTTGGTAAAATGTAGTATGATTTTTCAGGGTAGAATTATTTGAAAACTAATTAAGTAAGAAATAATAAACTATATGTTTATAATGACAACAAAGGCACCATAATTTTCACATTTTATTGTGGTTTTCATTACACGAGTGTATAAGCAACAATAAAACTGGTATGTTCTTGAAATAAAAATTTTTATTTTCTAAGTGTTAAGGACGTATTTTAAGTAAAACCACACAACTTTGTTTAATATAGTTGACAAACTACTAATAGAGTTTAAAAACTATATTGCTGTCGACAGCAACTCTATATTAGTCAAGTCAAACGTAACACTCCGTAACACTCTTACAAAGCATGACAAAAAAGCGACACTTTGTATCAATGGAAAAATTAACATAACCGTACCAACATATAAACCCCCTTTACCACCCTACCTAATAACAAAAAGCTAACCTACATGCACGTGTTGCGTTTTTATACCCTGAAGAATATTTTATATTGTTTTTTTTTTCATACATTTTTATGCCTAACTCTTACTGACAAACGAACCCTTACCATCACAACATACCGATTTATTCTATTCATTTTGATTGTTTATATCCTAAAGGTTTATTTATTTTACTCTTGAAATCTAGAAAATAAATCAAATAAATATGTAGATATTTCATCATATCAAAAGAAATGGAAAATTCAACGAATTGCAATTATCAATTCTATTGCCCTCTCTCTTTCTCTTCTCTTCTCTCTCTATAGGTGAGGGAATAGGGATTGCCTTGGGGCAACACAGCAGACAAAAGGAATTTATGCAAATTATCTCTGTAATAGCAGCACTGGAAAATGTAAATTTTTTCAGAAAATCATTAGCATTAGAGTTGAGTAGGGGAAAGTGTAAGTGAAACTGAAATATGTTAATGTAATCCAAATCTAAAGGAAATGAAAGCATTTGAGAAAACCACAAATTTCATGCAATTGAGATTTAATTGCGATGCAAAGTACAATTCGTATTATTTGTTTAGAGGAAGGAGAATGAAATTTTCAAAAAGAATTTTTATTTCCGGTAGACAAACTGCAAAATTAGAAAGAGATTAACATAATACTCTTGGATTTAAAGATCACCTTAAGAACAACGCGTTTAAACATATTGTATTGTTAGAAAAAAACGATGTGGCTCGTGAGCTTTTAAACATAATTCTGAAAGTTTAAATTTTTTGCCACATAAAAATTTGTCATTACAATATGTAGGTAATGCACATATTTTCTCATGGGCAATACTCCAAAATGTGAAGAAAATATTTGGAACTAGGTGACAGGTAACATTACTTTTAGGTTTTATGGTTTCAAAAGTTGCATGCTATATAGTAAAATTTTATTAGTTTAAAAATTTTTAACAAAAAAAAAGTAATCCAGCACAACAGATGATTTTGGGACTCAATTTGGATAATTGCACGTGAAAGTAGCCTCAAAAATTCGTTTAGTCAAGTTGGCTGCCTTAATAATTCAATAATGAACTCTTACAATCACTTTTAATACTTAAAATGAGTAAGATATGATGATAAACTTCTTGTGAATATGAACTTTTGTTGTACCAAAAAAAAAAAAAACTTATATTGTACCAATATGTACATTTATTGTACCAACAGAAATTTTCTTGTACTATTACACTAGGAAACAAGATATTTGTTGATCAAATATTGAATGTTGTTTTTAAGGTTATTTGGGACGCTAAGTTCGAAGCTGCACTTTTTTCTATCAGCTCGACTTTTCGCGATATACCGTTATGTCAAAAATTAAGACCCTTCCACTACATATATTTGAATAATTTAAAAACGGTTCACCATTTTGAATTAAAAAAGAAATCCAAAATTCGTCAATAAAATTGTATTTAAGACGTGCCTACATTGGTTTAAAATTTGCCCAGTAGTTTCAGAGATAACGTTAAAGTTTTGGCAGAAAAAAATTAACAATTTTATAAAAAAAATAAAATCTTTATTCTTTAAAAATTCATAAATAAAAAATATGCACTAAAGATCTCAGTTTTGGTCTTAAATCATATAGCCAAATATATTTTGAATGACATTTGATTTTACTCACAATTTAACTGAATGTGATCAAAATCCTGATTCCCCACTTTAGAAATCAAGTAAAATATTATACACCCAGCGAGATCATGCCTCAATTCTGTACTTCGTAATGCTATAATAGGATAAAGTCTTGGAGAAAAAACTAGAAGTCGAGACACGCCCCTTCTGGTACCTTCCATACAAATGTACCATTTCGCCCACTTTTGAAATCGATAAATATTATCAATACTCCCAACGCGATAGTGCCCAAATGCTATATTCAGTAAAGTAAGAGCAGGATAAAGTTTATTTGGTACCTCCCAAATAAAGTTAACATTCTGCCCAATTTAGAAATCAAGAAGTAATAATATCAATACACCCAACGTAGTGCCGAAATTCCGCAGTTTGTGAAGCAAATTTTATATTTTTACAGAGGGTGAGGGTATATGTAAGTCAGTTTACCCGACTGAAACTTTACTTGTGGTAAATAGGATATAGCACATTGAGATTCCAATCCTCTGGCATGCTCTTCTGAATCCAAATCAGCTCATCTCCACCCACATAAAACAGCTCTGCTGGAAGACCATCAGTCCCAGCGGCTTTGTTGTGTGGCAGGGTGTGACAGTTTTTATCTCAGCTTGGCTCGGAGGGGGATACTAGATGTTATCGTCTCAGATTGGTACACAGTCTTCAGCAGCCGAGTTTTCAGACATCAATAGGCTGCACAAGTGTCCTTTCCATATTCTCAGTACGCTCTCGAAATCAGTAACGAGATGTGCATCCTTGTCTTTACAGGAGGGAAGTTCTGTTCCATGTACCCTCACATTTATCTTCTGGTATAATTTTCGGGCTTCACCTCTGTTCCTGTATTCTTTATAGCACACATTATTCTACTGCTTCAGCTCTCGTTTTTTTTTTGGATTGAAGAGTCAAATCCCCTCCCGTCTTTTCTCTCTGTACTTTTCATGAAGAGCTGGCGTTTGGCATTAGCGAGTGGGCAATATATTGCCATTGCGCGCTAGTATTTTCGGGAGTTGGAGCATCACGAAGTAGTTGACTAAGTTGGTCGAAGTAGGCGTTGGTTATCTCCGCGGTCTGAAGTTTAGCGATGTCCAGCTTTCTCTGTTCCTGGTTACGCAGGGTTTTCGCCCTGCCTAGCCTTTAAGCACCTTCATTGCAGTGATATGATGATCCGAGTTGATGTTTGGACCACTGATCACTCGTACGTCTAAGACACTTGACGCGTGCCTTCCATCGATTACCATGTAATCTATTTGGTTGCTCGAAACTTGAAAGGGAGATATCCACAATGCCTAGTGGATGTTTTTGTGGTCAAATCGAATGCAGCTCATTACCATGTACCTTGCTACAGAGAAATCAAGCAGTTTGATTCCGTTTGGCGATGTGTCAGTATGCAGACTATTTTCCGACTGTTGGGCTAAAGACATTCTCCCGACCTATTTTTGCATTAAAATCTACCACCAAAATCTTAAAATCTTGCCTTCACTCTTATGGTGGCGATTCGTTCACTGACAGGAGTAAACCTATAGACCAGGTGTCTTAGTTTCTTGCCAACCACAAATCCACAACAAAACTCATGCCACGGCTAAATGATCTACTTCCTTCCTTTGACAAGCCAAAGTTTAAACCATTCTATCAATAAAAGTGATATTTGAAAATAGATCAGCAAGAATATTCTACTTGCAATTTTCTCACATTTCTCACATTTGCTTAGTGTTAATCAGCCACAATTCCGCCTTCAACTGAGCCATCACTTCTGCTTTCTTTATCTTAAATTAAAAACTTAACTAAAATGTCTTTTGTCATCTTCACATCGTATACAGCAGGCGCCTTTACTCCTTCACATTAGTCAAACTTTAGCAAAATTTACATTTTCTTACTGCAGTACTTCATCTATGTATCTTTACAGCATGAACAATTTGTCACATTCCCTGACATTTTTTTGACGAGGAAGCAGCAACAACTTTGAGCACTTCCTCTTACAGCAAATCAAAAGAATACATACCGACAAATGCATCCGTGCCTTGTGGCAAACTCCAAGGATTTTGTAAGCATCATCTCATATTGCAAGCAAAGTAAGTTGTAGTAGACTTACCCTCAAGATGTGTTATCATATCATATGCATAGTTAAGGCAAACAAGCAAGCCAGCAACTCATAGCTTCCTTTTTGCCATGCAATGAACAAAAAGTTAAATTTACAACTAGAACTTGCATTGGGTATTTTTGAAAGCCACCAAAGGTGCAAGAATAGTTGATGATGCTCATATGGCAGGAGCATAGGTCATGTGTGTGTGTGTAAGCATAAGTGTGATTGTGTCAGCTTTACAAAGAATTACTACAATTCCAAAGCTTTTACATGGCTGACATGGATGTCAGACAGATTGTAGTAGTAAGTGTGAATAAATTGGTATGTGTTTGGTGAGTGTATACTTGTTTGCTGCAAGTAAATCAAAGAGCGTATGTGTGTTGCAATAATTTGCATAAATTTTTTGCAAAATTATGGCAAACATAAAAGTTTACAATTGTGATTGATAACACAAGGGAACAAGGTATTTGTTGTTAAAGAACTGAATATTGTTTTAAAGGTAATTTGGGATGCTGAATCCAAATCTGCACTTGGTTTTTTCGTATCAGCTCGACTTTTCGCGATATACCGTTATTTCCAAAACTAAGGTACTTCCACTACAAATATTTAAATAACTTGATAACGGTTCACCATATTTAATTAAAAAAAAAAACTTAAACTTGTCAACAAAATTATCTTTAACCCGTGCCTACATTGTTTTTAATTTGGCCTAGTAGTTTCAGAGATATCGTTGTAGTTTTAAAAAAAAAAACACAAATTCTACAAAAAAAAAAAAAAAAATTGTTTTTTAAAAATTCATAAAAAAAAATAATGCAACAAAAATCACAGTGTTGGTCTTAAAACATTTAGTTTAATATAGTTTGAATCAAATGAGCTTTATTTCATTGAAATCTGTGCACAACTTTTGATTTTGTCAACAATTTACTGAGATAACTAAATTTACAAAAATCGCGATTTCCATACAGAAATAACATTTATTAATATGTTTGTGAAAGTGTAACTCGAGCAAACCTTAACGGATCGTTATGAAAATTTATCAGTATTAATATTTATCGAAACGAACTTATGGGATTGTAAATGGGCGGAATAGCCCCACCCCTTCTGGTACCTCCCATACAAAATTACCTATTTTTGGATAATTAATATATCTTCGATAGCTGCCAAACAGACTACCGGAGGATATTTAAATTTGGTCAGTTTATTTATCTTACAAAAGTAGACAAACCCTAAAAAAACCGAAACCGTTGCCATACCCCTTTTGGTACCTCCCATACAAATGACCGAACTCACCCCAATAGTCTTACATACATATCTTTTTTGTAAGTACACTGAATTCAGTCAAACTATGCGTAAATTTTACGGTTATGAAAATATGAATCAGGAATGAATTTGCACTATATCGGATTACCCCTTCTGGTACCTCCCATACAAAATGACCTATTTTTGGAAAATTAATATTTCTCCCTTAACTTCCAAATTGAAACCTGCCGATTAATTAAATTTGGTCAGTTAATTAATATTGTAATAGGAGGCAAAACTATAAATTAAACTATAAATAAATTTGCAAATTTGTCATGATTTTTAAAAATACAAAATTTTAATTTTTTTTGGGGTAGAAACAAAAAAATTCGAAAAATCTGTTTTCACCAAACTTAGCATAACTCATTCAATTTTCAATCGATTATTACGTACATACATGTTTTAGAAAGCTACTTTAATATGATATTCAATAAAGCTAATAAAAAGAACAATTTGCCCCCAACCGATTAACTTTCAGCGTTAAGAAAATTAAAATGTGTAATTTTTTTTGTAATTTTTTTTTTTTTTTTAATAAAAATGGCCTTACTCAGTCATTTTTTTTGTGATATTAAAAAATTTGATTTTTTTTCAAAGGTAACAACGATATCTTTAAAAAAAAAACAAAATTTTAAAATCCGGCTTATGAAAAAAAAAATTATGATTTTTTGAACTATAATTTTTTGGAAAATAGGCGAAATTACGATTAGTACCTGTAACTTAAAAATTCGAGCTGATGGAGAAAAATGGAGATTAGATTTGAAATCAGCGACCTCAAATTAGTAAAAAACAGTTATAGAATTCCAAACAACACTCAAAAAGTTCAATTTTGTTCCCTTGTGTAATGTGTTGGGGCATGTAAAGAATTATAAATGCATACAACAACAGAACTTTTTGTGAAATAATAGTAATTTTTCAGGCAATAATATATGTTTTGGGCGCAATTAAAGTACTTTTTGGTACAATAAAAGTACTTACTTACTTACTTAATTTCCCTTTGCACCCCATGAATGAGGTATGGGATAGCTTCTCGCGTTGTTGTCAATTAACACGCTTTCCATTTTTAGATTCACAACTAACGGCACCTACTTATTTATCGACGAATGCGAACGTCACTGTTTTGAGAAGCTCTTACTAGACACGACGATTGAATCGACGCTTAATACTGCGAAGTTGCTGTCAAACAACATTCGAGGGGAGCCGACAATGAAAGAAAATTTTATTTATTTTTTCTTTTAAGATGACTGGAGCCAGGTTTGAACCTGCGATCTCCCGCATGGTAGTCGCGTGTTCTAACCACTATGCCACGGCCGGTCCCCCCGGTACAATAAAAGTACTTTTAAGAGAAATAAAACTATTTTCTGGTGCAACAAATGTAGTTTTTGTGTGCAATATTTTTTGTTACAATAAAAGTACTTTTTGGTACATTGAAAGTAGTTTTTAGTAGAATAAATTGTACTTTTAGTGTACAACATAAGTACTAACTGTGTACAATAAAAGTACTTTTTGGTACATCAAAAGCACTTTTTACAATAAAAGTTGTTTTGTTTTAATAATTGCACTTGTAGTATTTTTTGGTGCAATAAATGTACTTGTTGGTATAATGACAATAATTGTTGGTACAAAAATTTTTTTGTGGCATTAAAAGTACTTTTGCTGCATTGAAAGTACTTTTTGGTAGGATTAATAGTACTTTTTGTGTACAAGAAAAGTAATTTTTGGTAGAATAAAAGTACTTTTTGGTAGATTACAACTACTTTTTTGTACATTAAATATTACTTTTGTATCCAAAATTTTTGCGGAGCTCCAAACAAATGAGTTATATTTTTTCATATTTTTATATTTTTATATTTTTATATTTTTATATTTTTATATTTTTATATTTTTATATTTTTATATTTTTATATTTTTATATTTTTATATTTTTATATTTTTATATTTTTATATTTTTATATTTTTATCTATATATATAAAAATGAAATGGTCCACGTATGTCATACTATCACTTGAGAACGGCTGGAGCGATTTGGCTGATTTCGGTTTGAAATTTTCCGTAGATTGTTTGTGTTGAAAAAAATCAGATCCAGGTTGCGCTAGGGTGGATTTATATCGAAAATTTGAATGCATGTACCAATTCAACTGAAATTTATAATGGATATTCGTTTGATCATGAGAAAACATTTTATGTACAAATGGACCCGGTAGGTGGCGCTGGGGTCGGTTTACAATCAAAATTTTAACGAAAGGGCCAATTTAACTGAAATTCAGAATCTATGTTTGTTTGATCATCAGAAAAAATTGTATGTACAAATGGACCCGGTAGATGGCGCTAGGGTGGATTTATATCGAAAATTTGAATGTATGTACTAATTTAACTGAAATTTAGTATTTATGTTTGTGGAACCACAGAATAATATTATAAACAGAAGGCCTTTTTTGGCAGACAAAAACTGCCTGCAGGGGGACTCGCGTATGCTAATGGTACTAATCGCGCACTTGGATTACTCAAAGCGCTCTTGGAACACTCAATCTGTTTTCTCTCTCCGTCCATTTTATAGACTTTAGTCTTATATATATTGTAAATACATGATTGTATTATAGTAACTATGTATAATGCACATGTGTATGTTGTTATAAATACAAAATACAATGCGAATTACTGGTAATATACCAAAAACTCAAATTTCACTTTCACTCATTCTCTCAGTAACCTCCCAGTGAGATTTTTAGAACAAAGAGAGAGATGGGGATTCTGATTAATATTATTCTGTTGTGGAACCTTGAGAAAAAATTTGTTTGTATAAATTGACCCGGTAGGTGTCGCTAGGGTGGAATTATAATGAAAATTTTAACGAATTAAACAAATTGACTGAAATTTTGAATGTATATTTGTTTTATTATGAGAATTTTTTTTGTATATATGGACCTACAGTTGATTTGGCTGGGGTTGAATTATTTCGAAAATTTATATCGATTGTCCGATTTTACTTAAACTTAAAATATATGATTTTTTTGACATGAGAAAATTTTGAACCAGTTGCCGGTGTTTAGCTTATGATACACATAATTTTTGGAATATCATTTAGTCACTTTTTTTAACATCATAGTTATTCAGAAGTCCATATATATAAAAAAGATGTACATTTTGATGTCACCACTAATTGTGAAAACTGTTGACCCCATTTGTCCCAAAATTTCAGTGAAAGTTAAGGATTGGCTGTAAATGGTCACCCAGACCGCAAAAAGGCTTAAAGAAGAATGACTAACCGTTATAACGGCGCACTTCCTACAGAATTAGAGAGCTTCACAAAGTGGTTTTTCCCATTTCGAAATTTTAGGGGACAATGTCAGTCAATCGATTTAAAGATGTGGTTTTAGAATATATGCCTATCAATAAGTAAGTTTTCATCAGATCATGGACGACACTGCTGATCCGTTTTTGCAATTCTTATAATAATATCTTTAAGATATATGAAGAACAGAATTTGTCCGGGAAAACCTCGCCCTTTAAATTGAAATATTTTAGAGGTCAAAGAAATAAACCAATCGTTATTAGATTTCAACTACACTCAACATATTTTAAAAAAAATTTGGAGGCTAGTATTTTTATATTTTTAAATTTTTTTATTTTTATATTTTTATATTTTTATATTTTTATATTTTTATATTTTTATATTTTTATATTTTTATATTTTTATATTTTTATATTTTTATATTTTTATATTTTTATATTTTTATATTTTTATATTTTTATATTTTTATATTTTTATATTTTATTGTTTGACAAAAAAAAACAAAATTTTAAGTTTAACTAGAAAAATAAAGAATCCGTTTTTCTCTTTTCCAATTTTTTTTTCGGTGAAAGCTTGTTTTATATCTTTCCCTTAACTTCCAAAAGACAAGTCGACGATTTTTGAAAAAAAAAAACTTTAATTTTTAAATTTTTTTCTCAGCTATCAATTGTTAACAACTTCCATGCATTCCCCCACCTCCATACAACCCTCGAAGCTCATTTCAAAACTAACAATCAACTTCCGCTTCTCTGTAACTCTGACAAACTTTAACAGCATCACATTTGTAGTGACAACAAGAAAAATTATCATAACAACACAACAACAATTGACAAATCTTAGCTCAACTGCCATTAGCAGCCAAGACCAACACACTAACATCAAAAGCAAAAACAACAAAAGGATAATAGGAAATAAAATGACACAAAAACAAACAGTAAGTGTAACACCAAAAAAAATTTAACAAAACAAAGAAAGAACTGTCGAAATAAAACTCAATGTCTAATTTCGTCATTTTAAAACTTTCACTTTGTACTGCTACACCCACCCACACGGCAATTGAAGATTTTTGGAGGGTTAGCATAAGTTTCCCTTACTGTTCTCTGTCTCTAAAGTGAACAATATGGATTTGAAGTGCAAATGAACCTAATTCCCAAAAGCAAATTGTTGAAGCAATCAACAGAAATAATATAAAGAAATCAAGTAGGGGCATATAAACCCATGAGGAGGAGTAGGAGGAGCGAGAGAAGACGAACGGAAAGAAGTTAAAGTGAAAATGCCCCCAAAGCATTAAAGTCTGTCACTACAATATTGTAGGAACAAAGAACACATCCCTAGGGCTAAGAAATATTTGAATATAGATAACAGTTAACGACAGGTCGAGCGGTATAGTAGCTACGGACAAAGTTGATAGGCCAGCTATGATGATGTTTTTCTGAGGAAAATTGTATAAGAGGGATTGGTTGTATTCATGGTGGGGTAAATCTAGTAGGGTGTATGGACAAAAAATGGGTACTTAAGATAAACACCACATAACATATGGGCTGAAAAGTCCCCGGGCTAACACACTTGCATACTTTACAGTACTAAGGTTACCTATACACAGTACACGATTTTTCAGCTTATTGATTTGGGACTCAATTCTGAGAACTGTACGTGAAAGTAGCCCCAACAAGAAGAAGTTCTGCATCATTCGTTTTATCAAGTTACATGCCGTAATAAATTAATATCGATTTGAAGTTAGGCTCTTTTTAGGCTCTTTTGTTTGACATAACTTGAGCACTACTAGTCCGATTTAGCTGAAACAAATTTAAAAACATGAAGAATTACAATTCCTTTAATCTGTTTATATAAAGTTTCCATACATAATCAACAGTTTCATTTTTTCATTCATCAAATGATTTTGAACTACGTTTATTTTGAAGCAGTTACAATAAAACTGGTGTACTCTGTGGCGTATGATTTACGTGGAATATTACTTATGATAATCATACGCCACCATATAGTATTTTTGTTATGTCAAACAAAAGAGCCTAAAACGTGACAAATTCCCCTATACGATACTTACTAACTTCAAATCGACATTAAATTATTATGGCATGTTACTTGACAAAACGAATGATGCAGAACTTCTTCTTTGTGGGGCTACTTTCACGTGCAGTTCTCAGAATTGAGTCCCAAAATGCGCATACAAAGTTTTCGAAATGCCGTAATAGTCAATATTTTGCAAAATTATAACTTCGTTTTGGTCAAAGATCTTAGTATGCTTCTTTGTGAAGTTTATTGACAAGCTTGTACCGGTCTAAGATACATCGGTGTTCACATCTATATCTAAGAGCGTATCTATACAGCTGTGGACTGGAATCCAAGAAGTGCTGAACCTTCTACAGACTGTCAAATGTCAGGCTTGTCAACTTTTGTAACTTCTATAGTCGTTCAATATATCATATATAAATGCCTCCCACTAAGAATAAACTACATTCTGCTTCTGCATGTAGCAGCAGCTCATACTCAATTTATGTCTTCATACACTTTCTTTCTATACCATGACAACAATATTTTGTTGTTTCTTTTCTGTTCCTTCCATGATCACGTTCTGCAATTACCAAACATTTTATGGCCCTCCATTTAATTCCCCTGACGGCCAAAATAGAAACATTTCAGTTACATCACGGAGGATCAACATCTCTTTATAGATTTCAAACTATTCATAACATCTCAACAAAAAAACAAACAACATCATAACCAAAGCCAATGTCTCCCAATTCAAAGGTAATAAAATCGAAAACGAAATGTGTCAATCGGGCGATGAGTAGAGACAATGCTCATGCCCGTAAAAACACGAGCAGAAATTATCACGTACTTGCAACGAGCAACCACATTCCCTCCCCGCCATAAACAGGACGCAATCGTGTGCCTACACCTTCCGCAAAATACCGATGCGTGTCAAAAATGACAATTCAGCGATTTTTCTATTTTGTGTTCTATTTTTTTTCCTTGTACTGCAAAACTTGTGGCAAAATAACAAACGCAGGAAGTGCCTCTCTCGCATCATCGTTTGTTACTTCTGTAGTGAGGTCTTAATGATGCCACGTGCACAAAACTCTAAGATGGCTCCCCTTAGCAAAATATCTAAGCGTATGGAATAATAGTTTTTGTATTGATTGGAATTGTTGCGAGAGATGCGTCGGATTGTCAACTGGTATGTGACAAAGCAAATAAATAATGTTTAACTAGGGAAAACAAATCATAAACACGTGGAGGTAATAAACTCCAGTTTAGTGGGTCAACTAGGTCATTAAGGACTAGGCTCATTACATAGCTCGACAGTGTTTAGGGAAAATGGGGAAAACTGCAAAGGTTTGCAGAAAAGGAGACAGTAAATGACAAAGGGGTAATGGTGGGGACTTGTAAATATGCTGTATATTACAACATATTTTATATACGAGCCATTCCCTGAAAATATAAAAATATAAAAAATATAAAAATATAAAAATATAAAAATATAAAAATATAAAAATATAAAAATATAAAAATATAAAAATATAAAAATATAAAAATATAAAAATATAAAAATATAAAAATATAAAAATATAAAAATATAAAAATATAAAAATATAAAAATATAAAAATATAAAAATATAAAAATATAAAAATATAAAAATATAAAAATATAAAAATATAAAAATATAAAAATATAAAAATATAAAAATATAAAAATATAAAAATATAAAAATATAAAAATATAAAAATATAAAAATATAAAAATATAAAAATATAAAAATATAAAAATATAAAAATATAAAAATATAAAAATATAAAAATATAAAAATATAAAAATATAAAAATATAAAAATATAAAAATATAAAAATATAAAAATATAAAAATATAAAAATATAAAAATATAAAAATATAAAAATATAAAAATATAAAAATATAAAAATATAAAAATATAAAAATATAAAAATATAAAAATATAAAAATATAAAAATATAAAAATATAAAAATATAAAAATATAAAAATATAAAAATATAAAAATATAAAAATATAAAAATATAAAAATATAAAAATATAAAAATATAAAAATATAAAAATATAAAAATATAAAAATATAAAAATATAAAAATATAAAAATATAAAAATATAAAAATATAAAAATATAAAAATATAAAAATATAAAAATATAAAAATATAAAAATATAAAAATATAAAAATATAAAAATATAAAAATATAAAAATATAAAAATATAAAAATATAAAAATATAAAAATATAAAAATATAAAAATATAAAAATATAAAAATATAAAAATATAAAAATATAAAAATATAAAAATATAAAAATATAAAAATATAAAAATATAAAAATATAAAAATATAAAAATATAAAAATATAAAAATATAAAAATATAAAAATATAAAAATATAAAAATATAAAAATATAAAAATATAAAAATATAAAAATATAAAAATATAAAAATATAAAAATATAAAAATATAAAAATATAAAAATATAAAAATATAAAAATATAAAAATATAAAAATATAAAAATATAAAAATATAAAAATATAAAAATATAAAAATATAAAAATATAAAAATATAAAAATATAAAAATATAAAAATATAAAAATATAAAAATATAAAAATATAAAAATATAAAAATATAAAAATATAAAAATATAAAAATATAAAAATATAAAAATATAAAAATATAAAAATATAAAAATATAAAAATATAAAAATATAAAAATATAAAAATATAAAAATATAAAAATATAAAAATATAAAAATATAAAAATATAAAAATATAAAAATATAAAAATATAAAAATATAAAAATATAAAAATATAAAAATATAAAAATATAAAAATATAAAAATATAAAAATATAAAAATATAAAAATATAAAAATATAAAAATATAAAAATATAAAAATATAAAAATATAAAAATATAAAAATATAAAAATATAAAAATATAAAAATATAAAAATATAAAAATATAAAAATATAAAAATATAAAAATATAAAAATATAAAAATATAAAAATATTAAAATATAAAAATATAAAAATATAAAAATATAAAAATATAAAAATATAAAAATATAAAAATATAAAAATATAAAAATATAAAAATATAAAAATATAAAAATATAAAAATATAAAAATATAAAAATATAAAAATATAAAAATATAAAAATATAAAAATATAAAAATATAAAAATATAAAAATATAAAAATATAAAAATATAAAAATATAAAAATATAAAAATATAAAAATATAAAAATATAAAAATATAAAAATATAAAAATATAAAAATATAAAAATATAAAAATATAAAAATATAAAAATATAAAAATATAAAAATATAAAAATATAAAAATATAAAAATATAAAAATATAAAAATATAAAAATATAAAAATATAAAAATATAAAAATATAAAAATATAAAAATATAAAAATATAAAAATATAAAAATATTAAAATATAAAAATATAAAAATATAAAAATATAAAAATATAAAAATATAAAAATATAAAAATATAAAAATATAAAAATATAAAAATATATTCCCCCCCCGGGAATTGACACCTTGATGTGGTGGAGGGGCTGAGTAACTGCAAGGAGTTTTGGGGCGATGCCAGTGATACTTGTTGTATCGGCAGGGACACCCATACTGGTAAGGCCCAAAATGAGCAGCGAAACCAGGATCAATTCACAACCTAGAAGGAAAACTATAAACCAACCCATAAATGGAGAGAAGACTTAGAAATAGAATTGTTCAACTGTCGCCATCCGGGGGCGCCCGGGCGAACTCTGGAGCTACCGCTGGAGGGAGCAGCATACGAGCCGGTAGTGGTGGAGCAGTTCAGCAGACGTTGCCCACCGGGGTAACCCGAACCAACCATAGTCTGCAAATTCACAATGACATAACGTCAGCGAGACCCGAACCCGCTCCTACTGTTTCGAGGGTTTCATTACCTTCGACCACAAGAGCAGGCCTACCTAGACAGCGCATAAGATGGACTAATGAAATGAATAAGGATATTATGCGTTGTCATTATAAAGCCACTAGATGTGGAAACAATCTAATAGGTTACCGAAATAGACAATATATGTATTTCATTTCCCTATATGAACACCTACAAGATCGGCTAAATGAGCAAAGCATAGCAACCAGGGTCAGAAACATTACAATCAACCATATGATATCTCAGGTTGAACTGATGGAAATATCAAGAGAGGTACAGGAGGAAATAAGATCATCCAATCGAATAAGCTTGATGAGGTCTTCAATGAGTGGAAACATTTTGGGGTTAAGCCAAGCTCCTAATAGTGATGCAGAGAGAAGTGCCCAAAATAGTGAAACATTGTCCCACCAAGCAGAAATTCAGGACCAAGCAGAAGGCAACGATGTCCAAGTTACAGGATCCTTAAATCGTCAAGAAGATATACAATTCCAAACAATTCTAGACAAATTCGAGGAAACCATTTTAGAATACGGAATGCTGGATCCCATTTGTAGACCCCAAATACCGAAAATCCAGATGAATGGAAAGGTAAAAAACTACTTGGTACTTATTAACAATATCTTGGATAATCTCCTAAGCGAGCATGATACCTTAGAATCTGTTCACAGCGCAATATATTGTGCAGCATTGACTATGTGCAAAATGTGTGGCGTGAGAATCGAAGTGGCCAATAATGGCAATCGGAGCAGATGCATCAAACCGCCTTGGCAAAGACGCCTTGAAAGCAGAAAGACCAGACTGCGAGCGGAAATTGGACGACTGACACAATATAAACGAGGGGTCCGTTCACAACATCTAGTTCGAAAGGTCAGTCGTATTTTAGGATCAGAAGCTATGGAGGTATTACCACCCAGAACCCTTGATGATATAATAGACCGTAAAACGCAGATATTACAGGCAGTCAGTAGTAGACTACGACGATACCTGACTAGCAAGATAAGACGAAATGAGAATCGGCTTTTTAAGTTCAACCAGAAAAAATTTTATCGGGAACTCGAGAAACGAAACCAAGATCAGGCCAATAACTTACCGACTCCAGGTCAGGACGATTTAGAATCGTTTTGGGGAGGATTGTGGGAATCAGCTCCTACATATACCGAAAACCCAATATGGAATGAAATGATGAGTACAGAACGTATGCAATCTAGTTCCATCACTGAATCGGACCTGCGAACGGCTTTACGCAAAACGAAAAATTGGAAAGCACCAGGAGTTGACGGAGTACAAAATTTTTGGCTGAAACATCTTATTAGCACTCACCCATATCTGATATTACATCTGAATAAGATACTGAGTGGGGAATCGACGATGCCATCCTTTTTAACGTCTGGGAGAACTTATCTTCTGCATAAAAACGGTGATACAGATAACCCTGAAAACTATCGCCCTATTACTTGTTTACCAACTGTATATAAACTGCTCACTAGTATCATATCTGAAAAAATTTACGACCATTGTACTAGAAACCAATTACTACCATTAGAGCAAAGGGGATGTGCAAGAAATTCAAGAGGCTGCAAGGAATTGGTTACTATCGATGCTATAATCACGAGAAATTCTATTTGCCACCAAAGAAACCTAAGTGTTGCTTATATTGATTATAAAAAGGCATTCGATAGCGTACCCCACCCATACCTAATCCAAACACTGAAGAACAACGGAGTGGACGAAAAAATAGTTTCTTTTTTCGAAAGGATAATGCCCACATGGAGGACGAAAATTATACTTAACGGGATTACTACCAGGGAAATTCAAATTAGAAGAGGGATTTTTCAGGGAGATACATTTAGCCCGCTTTGGTTTTGTCTAAGCCTTTCACCTCTGAGCACAGCATTGAACAACTCCCCTAATGGATATCGCATAAAATATCAACAGCGACAGTCCGCAGTCACCCACCTTCTGTATATGGATGATCTAAAGTTGTTTGCTCGGTCGAAATACCACCTCTTAAATCTTATACATATTGTAGAATCATTCAGCAGAGATATATGCATGGAATTTGGATTCGACAAGTGTAAATCTATAGAAATGATACGAGGACAAGTAGTTCATTCGCAGGGGTTTACCCTCCATGATGGTACTATAGAAATGTTGGAATCTGATCAATCCTATAAGTATCTAGGAGTGGAGGAAATGAGAGGAATCCACCACACAAGTATAAGGGAAGCTCTGAAAAAACGCTGCGAGGCAAGATTAAGAAGACTGTGTGCAACTAAGCTGAATTCTATGAACATGATTAGGGCAATTAACACCTATGCCATCCCAATACTTACATACTCATTCGGGATAATAACGTGGAGTGATACGGAATTGAATTCAGCACAAAGAAAAATAAGAACGACATTAACAAGGTACAGACAACACCACCCACAGGCTTCTATTGAAAGAGTAATGTTGCCACGTTATCTGGGCGGACAGGGTGTGGTTAACATTAAAAACCAACATTACAACCAGATTCACAGTCTCCGGGAATTTTTCTTTGAAACTGCATCGGAGATAGACCGATATTCCATCCTGGTAAATCTGGACGCAAACCACACCCCACTAAAACTATCAACACCTAGTTTTACACCTCTGGATAATGTTACTAGTGATGCCGATATAGTGGAACAATGGAAGCATAAAGCCATACATGGCAAATTTCCACACCAACTGGAACTCGAAAATGTGGATAAACATGCCTCCACAATATGTTTCCAATACGGACAACTGTTTCCGGAAACAGAAGGATTTTTAATGGCCATACAGGATGGGATAATGCACACCAAGCATTTCCGCCGAGTTATCCTGCATGAAGACATTGATAATCACTGCCGGCGATGTGGCCAGGCTGCGGAAACTACAGAACACATCATCAATGGTTGTTCGATAATGGCGAGTACGGCCTACCTCAAAAGGCACAATGACGTGGCGAAAATAATCCATCAAAACCTTGCGATTAGAAGTGGTTTCTTGGAGGAAAAACTTCCTTATTTCAGATATGAACCGGAGGTAGTGCTAATGAGCAGAAATTTTAAACTGTATTGGGACCGATCAATGTCAACAGATCGGACAATTAACGCCAACAGACCAGACATAATTTGGATAGACAAATGCAGAAAGGTTGGATACGTTATAGACGTCGCAGTTCCACTTTCGGATAACGTGAATCGAACCATTAGTGAAAAAATATCTAAATATGCAGACTTAGCGTTTGAAGTAAAGCAAAGGGAACATCTAACAACTGTGCAAACTATCCCAATTGTGATATCGAGTACTGGAATTGTGGTAAACTCTGTTTCGCAACATCTCGACGAATTGGGGCTTTCATCGCATGTACATGAAATGTCGAAAGCCATTGCCTTGGGAACATGCCGGATTATGAGGATGTTTTTAGGCTGATGTTACGCCCCACGTCGTAAAACAGTGATATGTGGAAATGATCAATTATAACTTTTATATTATAAATTCAATACTATTCAATATATTTCACTTTAATTTAATTCAAATCAAATCAATTCAATTTAATTTAATTTAATTTAATTTAATTCAATTCAATTCAATTTAATACAAAAAAAAAAAAAAAAAAAATAAACACTTTAACATGAAGTGCTGAAGTGACTTGTGGCCGAGACCACCGTCATGTTCAGCTTAAATGGACCCCAGCTCGCGCGGTATCTGGGGGGGAAAGAGGCGTGGGTAAATAACAATATAAAAATATAAAAATATAAAAATTAAAAAATATAAAAGTATAAAAGTATAAAAATATAAAAATATAAAAATATAAAAATATAAAAATATAAAAATATAAAAATATAAAAATATAAAAATATAAAAATATAAAAATATAAAAATATAAAAATATAAAAATATAAAAATATAAAAATATAAAAATATAAAAATATAAAAATATAAAAATATAAAAATATAAAAATATAAAAATATAAAAATATAAAAATATAAAAAAATAA